>BMAU01016328.1:0-407500 GCA_019973935.1 Trichonephila clavipes | reverse complement strand
AAACAATACATAAAAAATACAGTGAAACCCTTTTTTAGTAAAATTTTAGTATAGTTTCTTTAAAAAATTATGAAACTTTGAAATTTGAAATTTTTTATTTTTCTGCTTTTTTATGCATATAAAATTTTTAAAAAATTAGGCACTATTTTAATAGAAAAAAATTAGGTTCACTATATGCATAGGCATCTTGTATAGAAGTATAAAAAATCAGGAATCATACAGTGCAATAGTTTTTTTTTAAAATGTACCTAAATGCAAGAAAATATGCTTTTGAGAAAAAGTGAAAAACTAAAAAAAAAAACAATATTTTCACATATTATACACTTAATTAGTATTTCCTTGCCTATTTTTATATGACTAATAATAATCCTTAACCATTTTCTAGAGTTACAAAAGTAATTTTAAATTCATATGTTTTTTTTTCCCTTTGTTTTAGTTAACATGAACATAATTTTCGAGATCTTGTAATACATATTTTCATGTATAGGTACCATTTCTTACAAAAATATTCTTTTGAATATACAAAAAATTTACAAATATATATAAAGTAACATATTAAACATAATGAATCTGTTTTTTAACTAATTATATTTATATAATTGCATAATTTCTAATCATAAAACCTAAAATTATGAAAATCTTAATTTTCTTTTTTACATATAAAATCAATTTTCAAAAACTAGACACATACTAAAAGATATTTTGTTCACTGTATGCACATGTATCCTGTTTAGACATATAAAAGGTTTCAAACAATATGCTACAATAGTTTTTTAAAGTGTACCTAAATTTAAAAATATTAAACATTCGAGAAAAATATAATAAAACTTAACAAAAAATTTCTCCTTACATTATAGATTTGATTAATATTTCCCTGCTTGGTATTCATTTTCTTCATCTAAATTCTGTTTATCCATTTTCCTTTTAAAGACCTTATTTTATTTCTGGCTTCCAATGACACTTTATTTACTATACGTTCAGCCTCAAAAATTCGTTTGTTGTTTGTTGTTGTTGTTGACTTTAAATCCTTCTAGCCGCAGGCTAGACCAGGTCCATGAGCCCAAGAGTCCTCAGAAATCGTACACCAAAAGAGGACTGGAATAGATGTCCTCCCTTTCAAGTCCTGCACAAAACAAAAGATGATCTGGAGTTGCCTGTACCAAATTGCATTTAGTACAATTCTCGTAAATTTTCTGGCCTAAGTTAAAGGATCAATGTGTCCACTTGCAAGCCTACTAATAGTTGTTTGGACGACCCTATCCGCCTTGATGGAAAGGGCACCACCTGGTGCCTGCCTATTATACCAGGGTGAGTCGTTCATAGTTCTTGAATCAAAGATTTCGTTTTAGAAAAAATTTCCGAAAAGTCAAAGTTCTTCTCGACATTAAATTTTCAGTGACACCTTTGGCTAAAAGGTCAGCTGTGTCATTGCCAAAGAGACCAATGTGAGAAAATTTTTGTTATCAAATAAGTAAGGCATTTATCCTGGTTTAATGCCCAGAGCTTCAAAGACTTTATCCTACTTACATATCCATCGTTAAAACAAATTACAGCATCCATAACTCCAAATTTCAAAGTTTCAATGCCAACAAAAAACTGTTTTAGGAATTCGCTCCCAAATACATTTGTTAAAGCTTTCATTGGGATTTTGTGTTCTTCCACGAAGGCACTTTTTCAATAAGTCCACCGTGAGATCCCGAAACACTTTTTTCACTTTCAATAAAATTGACTTGGGTAAATAAAGAATGCTCCAACAATGCTACGGTTATAACGCGCCAGCTATCCTCACCAAGAGGACACAAAGTTGTTGTTATCCTCAGTATTTAGTTTATGAAAATAAAAATATGGCTCTTTTCATGTCCTCCACAGATGACAAATTTTTACGGATTGCTAGCCCATAATAATGTTGGATTGAGTCCACTTCTTTAAGCGTTAGCCGTCCACGTCCCGAAATATTTTTCCCATCTGATAGCTTAATGCCTTTGCTCATTTTTAGAATGTTTCTCAGCCTTGTGCCCATACCACATGGCCAAATTTTTCAACTGTGTCGCCAATACTTTGCTTTTTTATAGTAAGAAATCTTTGATCACCATCACCAACGTATAACATGCTTTTCGTGATGTTTCAGATCGCTGAAATATACTTAATACCCCCCGAAATTCCATTCCCCCACTGAATCCTTCGTAATTTTTAGCACAATTTTTACATGGTTTTTTTACCCTTACATGAAGAACAATATTTTGCGAGAGCATCAAAGTCGATAACCTTTCCGTTCTCAACAGACGTAGCACATACAACTTTCAATGAAGAATAGCCTCCATGTGCCATCCACAGCCACAGCTATATTTGAATTATTATCATTCGCTATGACTGCTTCTCGTGAACAGCTGCATTCATCGAAATACTAATTGTTTTTAAAACATTTAAAAACAAAGAATTATGGCGTTCAAACTTTGCAGGTGGTGGAGGCAAATTCATGAGCCCACAGAATATTCAAGCAGCAGCTCCACCTTTTCCAATAGCTCTCATTCCATATGTCAATCTTAGGTTAACATCATAACATTTATTTGATATTTTTGATGACATTGTATTATTCTTCACAGTTGTTTATTTCCAAAACAGCTAAACCTACGACTTTTTAAATCTTCTCTCAGCTCAATTTTCTCTGAAGAACAGCAATATTTACAACATAAGAGATTTTTCATAAGGGAAGATAATAAATTTCAACGAATGTTTACATTTTGAGAATCTTGTTCTTTTAGTAAATCCGGTATTTTAATTTTTCTCCTAGAAGCACTTTCCACGGAATTCAAAAGCAATTCTTCAGTCGATTTAGACTTTTTATGTTGATTGTACATACTTCCTTCTGCCAAATTTTTTTATTCTTGGCAAATTACTTGTTTAAAAAGTTAAGATACTTTTAAAAATCTTATGAATATTAATAATTATAAGTAAAAAAATAAATATTTCGAAAATTAATTTAAGTAGTTGTATGCCACAAGAAACTGTAGACGAACTCGGTTCAAAACATTGCCATAAACCGAAATTTAAAGTAAGAAATTTTGTCACACAGCTTGGAACAATAGCTCGAAAGCTATAAAACAGGGTTAACATTCAAACGAAAAAAACAATCAAAAGTTAATATAGATAAAACACAGGGGAAACTACATATTTAAAGTTCAAAGGGGCGTGTCAAAAATTTATTTACATTTTTATTTTTCATATTTTAGGGCTATTTTATCAACAAACATATAATATTATACATTTTTAGATTCAGAAAAATAAGCACTATTTTTTAGAACTAAAATTGAAAAATCGATTATTTGAAAGTATATGAAAAACCAAGAGTGTATTGATAAACTTTCATGAGAAAAGTAGAAAGATAACAAAAGAACATTTTTAACCCAAGAAATAAAATATTGCTAATAGAAATTTTACTGATAAAATGTTTTAATGTTTTAGAAATTTGATTTTGTGCATAATTAATGGTACGATTCAAAGGAAGAAAATAATCTGTAAATATAGGGTTTGAATCAAAAATTACACTTTTTGCAAACAAAATTTATGTTTCTTTCACGAATAAAATTTCTTTGAACTATCATCAGTAAGTTTTTGAAATAAACACTATTTCACATAAATAAGCTATATTGTAATAAAGATAATCGTTTAAAAATACATAATTTAAAGGAAAGTTTTTCTTTTTTTATTTCTTATAGATGGACACAATTTGATGAAATTATTTTATCTTTGAAATTTTAAAAATGGTGCTTAAGTAAAATTTACTATTTAGAATGGTAGAATTATTCTTACCATTAGTTCAAAGGATTTCAATTAGGCTTATTTTCAATACAATTAAAGAGGATGTCTTTCTTCTACCGTTTCCTAAGGAAAATCTCCCCTGTTTTCTTTCTAATAGTACTTTAATGCAAAAATTTATTTTCTGACTTTAATGATTAAATCTCGAATAAGACTCGTTTAAATCTAAAAATAGGTTTGAAATGGCTACAACAATTTCTTCATTTATTTATTTTATTACCAAAAGAGTATAAGTGGAGTGAAAATCTAAAAATAAATTTAAGAAAATTGTTAAAAATTAAAAGATTTAATTACTTTTATATTTTTGGTGGCATTACTAAATCATTACTTTCAATCGACTGTTTTACGCATGTAAAGAATATCTGTAATTCTATACCGATGTTCATATTATTTTTTAATATTTTAAAATATGCACATTCCAAATTATTCTTAATTTAAAAGAAATATTTTAAATCTCAAGTTCTCTCTCTCTCTTCCATGCACATAAATTCTAATAATTACAGAAAATTGTCATCGTTCGTAATAATAATGACTGTGTTATTAAAGTTATTTAAGCAAAACATTTAAATGAAATCCATGCATTTTAATTATAATTATTAACGAGTCAAAGCTTCCGGAAAAAAGTAAATATTTTAGATTCCATTATTAAAAGTCTTTATCTGAGAGATATTTTGTAACAAAGACCGCCGTTGCCACATAAAAAACTAAAAGAATAAAAATATGAGATTTTAAAGAATGTTGACGGCTTCATTTTATGGAAACAAAAACTCTTTTATTCACAAGCCCGTGTAAACTTTTCCTCCCCGCTGGCAACGAAATTCAATCAGCAGCTTTAAAAACAAACACACAAAAAATAATGTGAATTATTGTAGATAATTATGTGTCTTGGGCTTATGCCATTTATTGTAAATTTGAGCAGGAAGTGATTAATATTTACCGCTCCTTCTTTGTTCACCCTTCATCGGAAATTAAGTTTTTGTATTCCTTACAAAATATTATGAGGTTTGACGTGGGGTTTACCAAGAAAGACTTTTTAATATGTTTAGAAAAACACTAATTTAAATAAGAATACGAAATTTTTAATTCGCTCAGACATTTTTAGAGAAAAAGATGCTTTGTAAGCAAATTAAACGTTGGCAGTTTGATAATCTTATTGATTTTTATGAGTTTTGATTGTGGTTGTAGTTTTTATTTTAATTATTATTAGAAAATAGTGTGTTAAAATAGAACTATATGAAAAATTGTTTAAAATAAAAATTTACAATTTCTCATTGTCAAATACCATAAATTCTGGCGTATAATGTGCTCCAATGTATAACACGCACCTGTACTTTCAAGCTAAAATTTTTAATTTTTAGGTATATTCGCCGTATAATGCGCACTTTTTTTTATACGAAGGAGCTTGAAATTTATGCATGAAATTTTTTGTTTTGAGTGAGGGAATATTAACGTCACACTGTTCAGCTACACGAAGGCATTTGGTGACGGACCTCGTAATTTTGAACCATGATCGAGTGATGAGGACGACACCTGAGCTGATACCTCCCTCTCCTAAATACCACACCATACCAATGGGAGGACGTTTGAGCTCTAGACAGATTTAATGTGCATCGCTCCCCTACACGGTTGTACTGGGTTCGAACTCTTGAAACTCCAGCCACGATACTATACCTTGACCAATGGGCTACTGCGGCCCCCTCATAGGTTTTGAAATAATATATTTGAAGTATTACTCCAGACTTCTGGAAAAATAGTATACATCCAGAACATGTATGTAAGTTCATTAGGTATGTTGTTTCTTTTAAATAAATATTCTTATCTATGTAGAAGTCTAATTTTATTTTTATAATCTCATTTATTATTTTTGAAGCTCTCGTTTTTATATCCGGTGTGTAACACGCACCCGTAAATTTCGATCATTTTTTTGTGTTCAAAGTTTGCGTCATACGCCGGAATTTACGGTATGTGTTAAGTTCTTATTGGAGTGAAAATGCGTGGGCAATATATTTTTCGTGGTAATAGAAAATGCTCATGTAATGCAACTATCCTTTATTACCATAGTTTTATCGAACTTATTTAAAACCACTCTCGTAAACTGAATCTTCTCTTGCTGAGGTCGTTGACGTGGAGAGAATTAAGAATTTGTACCCACAGTTACACGCCGCAGCAAACATAGTAGGAGTATCAGTGAAAGCTCTAACTTTAAAGAATAATAATTTAGTAAGTAAAATTATTAGGTTCTGTGATTTAACTACCATAAAATCCAGTGTATAACGCTCACTTATTTTTTCAAGTTGCATTTTTGAATTTTTAGGTTTATTTGCCGTATAGCCCCTCCCCCGTTTTAGAAGAAATCTGAAATGTACATGTGCAATGCTCTTATGTTTTGAAGTCATTTATATAAGAGGTATTATTCTAAGCTTTAGAAACAATAGTAAACTTATAGAACTACAACCCTTTAAGTTCATAAGGAAAGTCATTTCTTTTAAATAAATAGTATTTTGATGTATGTAAAGGTTTCATTTTGTTATACTCATCACTTTTTTATTTTTAAAGTTATCATTTATTAATAAATATTTATTTACTATTCTTATTAACACATTTCATAATTAAATGTGGCCATATCAAATTTATTTCAATGAATTATCTACTTTTATATTACTATTACTATCATAAAAAAAACTTATTCTTTTACCTATGCAAATTAAAATTAAAAACAGAAAATGAAGAACAGAGGGCACACAGATTTTGCAAAAATTCAGAAATTAAATGAGAATCATCTTACTCATAAATAAAAAGCCATCATTCTAACTATCGAAAGAAAAGAAAAACTAAGCATCCATTATCATACAATGGGTTAATGAAGCTTGCGGACTAATTTTTCCAAAAGCATAATCATATTAATGGTCAAAGAGCTCCTGTACTAATCAATGTGGGTGAGTAATTTAAGATCCTTTGTGGAAACTCAACAACAAGACATTAGAAGAAGTAATTTGCAGTTCTGGTCACTGATTAGAATAATCATTAAATTAATGGAAAAGAATCCTTTAATGCATGTGGAGTGATTTTAGCATTTTCCATTAATTTGGTTTATTATCTAGGTTATTGTATCTCAGGAAAAAACGAATAATTTCCTGCGGAATTTTTAATTTATGGTGTTTTGTTATTTTTTAACATTTAGCATTTATTTGTGTAGATATTAATTGCTTCAAACACAAAGATCAGAATTTGTAATTATATTTTTCTGATAAATGGATACACTTTTTTTTCTTTGAGTTGAGTTTTTTCTTTGCATATAGGACAGCACATAGAAGATGAAAAACTAATAAGTGAATGAATGTATATCAATGACACTCTCTAAACCTATTAACACTATGGCTAGTGGCGACGAACCTTGTAATTTTAGTAACGCTAAGGTGAGGTGAGCTGGCATTGTACACCCTCCTAACTACAACTCCACCAAGTCAACGTGTAATAGGTCTATCCGCGAACCTGTACTAATCCTCTTGGGGTAAATTTATTTCTTTTTTTAACTGTCGTTTTATTGAAAACTTTCCTCTGAAGAAGAAGACTCGATTTATTTAAATGAATGGTTCTATTTAAGAATTGACTTTTTGGTACGTGAAGTTAGTAGAGAGTTAGTCGATGAGTAATTTCTCGATCATTAAATATTGCTAATTGACGATTTAGTCATAAGATAGAAATTAATAATAACGACCGCAGGTCGTACATCTAATAACAGAATTACGGGGAATTAGACCGCAGATGTCTAAAGTGTTCCAAGAGTTTGTCAATTAAATTAGACTCAAATATTAAGTATCCTTTTTGCCGTGTAATTGCGCCTATACTTAGTAGTGGTGTGTATTTACTGCCTTGAATTGTCGATTTAAGTTAGAGAAACAATAAATTGGAATTTGTATTGATTATGACTGATCTTTATTCTAACCCCCAAATACCAATAACCGCAACGCGGTTATTACAGACGGGAGGACTTCGAGCCTCGGTAGATTTAACGTGCATCAGCTTCTATACTCGGCAAGACTTTAGGGGCATCAGAGCTAGAACACACTACTCGACGAGTTCATGACCATGACCAACCAACTTCGGGTCCAAAGTGCTAGTTTCAGACGACCTGGATAGAAAAGAATCACTATTCGGGCCAGCCATTAAGCGTTTATATTCTAGTTCTTTATTGGTTGCGATTAGTGGGGAGGGGGAGAAGAGATCGCTGCATACCTCCTTCCCAGAGAAGAAAGTATGATGGGCTTTCTGAGGGATTAATAAAGAAGGTTGTTTTTCAGCCATTAATACAATTGATATGCATTCCCATTGGGTTTTGAGTATCGCCGGAACGTTTTCCGTTGACATTATGAGCAGTCTTTTGTTGAGATAGCGGGTCAATCACAGGGCCGCTTTTCCGCTTAGGCACGTGCCTAAAGTGCAAAAAATTGGAAGGCGATAAAAGAAAAAAATAATTAAAATTATACACACACACACATACACGCACGCACACACACAGTGAACGTACCACCACCTAGTAATTCACGAGAGAAGCATTTTTGCTCTCAAGAGAGTTAAGACTGAAATGAGATCTACTAAGCAAAATGAAAAGCTTAGCAGTTTGATGTTCCTATGCACTTAAAATGATATTCCTATGAAAAATGATTTCAATGATGTTATTAATGATTTTGCTGAAAAAGTAATTCTTTTTTCGAAGAAAATCTTCGTTGTACAAATACAATGCCAGTGACTCAACAAAGAATAAGGATGTTGAAAGTAAAAGATAATAAAGCGATGAAAAAAAGAGGATATTTAACAAGTTGAAAGTAATTCATATAATGTTGTATATTCTTTACTGTAACGGCAAATGATTTCATTAATTTACTGTACTAATTTACGAAAGGGTGGGTGAGATTCGTGGTTCAGTAAAGTAAGAAATTAACAAAAATGACCAAACCATACAACTCTACTTTTCTTATGACTGTTAGTCCATAACACGGTTGGTCTATAGGTGGTAGATAATGGAAAGACTATCTAAACAGCAAAAGCAAAGAATGGGAAAAGAGTAAGTGATAGGAGAGTTCAAGGAAAATTCCCCCGCCCCGAAACAAAACAGGAAAATTAAGAACTGAAGAAGAAATGAGTGTACTATGGAAATAGGGGTGGTGGTGTAACTATTGAAGTGTCTAGGGTACCGGGGAGGTTAGAAACGGCCCTGGTCAGCCGAGGCATGTGCTGAGGACGTTTGGATCACTAGTTGGGATTTATTGTAGGAACTAGCTGCATGACAAGGCGTTTTCACGGGCGTTCTCTACTTTTATAAATTTTCCCTTTCCTTCACAAAATCAGCACTTCTAATACTCATTTTCAAAATGATTTCCAACCCCCTCCACCGCTTAGCCCGGCGTTGCTAGGGTTTTCTCTTTTCCTCATGACACCAGCATTTCTGTGTGTGTGTGTGTGTGTTTGTATGCGCACAATGTGAGTGATTTCTAAAATTGTGTCAAAAATTTCCCTTTTTCGAAATTTGTTCCATTCTACGTATTTTTGATTTAAGACAGGTTTCTTTCCCCTCTCTATAGCCCGAACACGGTTTTCTTAGTGTAAAATCATTGTTCTATTTTCCCCCTTCTCACAGATAAGATATAGCTTCAAATTTCGATGTAAGACTTATAAAAAAAATATTGCGTAAGAATTAAAAAATTATTAATGTGAAGCAATAAAAAGAAAACGATTATGATGCTAAGAGTAAAACAAACAAATGTTCATCATTTTTTAATAATAGTTAGTTTCTAAGAATCTAAAATAATAAAATAGATTTCAGATTTTCATGAATCAATCAATCGTTACATATAGTTAGCTTAAAAATGTCTCTAAAATGTATTTTGATCCAAAATAATAGACGATGTACTTTTTAATCAACAAATAATTCATTTAGTAATGAAATAATAGAAATAATCCTTTTAAAAAACATATATATTTATTAAAATCAAATTTCTATAAGTAATAAATGAAAGAAAAATTAACAGATAGCTATTGAAACGATTGCTTTTTCTGAACGCTTGATTAAACATATAAATATATGAAAAAAACAGTATGGGGAAAGCCTATATATATATATATATATACATGTACTGAAAAAACAGTAAAAAACCGATCTGATAAAACTATTTTGATATTTTATTTTAATTTTAACCTTTTTCATTCCACTAAAAAAAAACTTTAAACTTTAAGAAGTAGCGTAATGCGAAACTGAATGTCTCTTCCTCTTCAGTTTCGATCCTGGGAATTATCGTTTTATAAAGAAGCGGGTTTAACAGCCGCGCTGTGGGTTCCTTCGGGAAGAGCAGTAAAAATACCTTTAAAAAAAGGGAGATTTTTTTAAAATTTCTTATTTCGTTATTTGTTAAAGTTAAAATTTTTTTTCGGTCTTCATTTTTAAGTTAATGCTTTCAAACTTTATATATCGATTGCAAACAAAGGTAATTTTTAAACAAAAAACTTTAAAAAAGTTTGTTTACATATTTCTCGCAAAAGGAAAAAAAAAACGAAAAACACATTTTTTTTTAAAACCGTAATTTTTAAGATATTTTATCAATCTTTGTACAGATTACGTATAATATTGTTTTACAAACAGAAAAAAGGTTTCGTGAGATAATTTTTATAAATAAAGAAGTTATTAAGTATTTAACTAAAATTTTGAGTATATTTGAATAATCGTAAAAAAACAGTTTTTGACATTAAATTTTTTAAATGACTGACTCTAAAAGAGAAAAGCATGAACTTTTTTAGTGTAAAATATTTTTTTCATTAGCGAAAGAAAATGCAAGCGGAACGATTTAGAAATCTTAGTCATAAAAACATATCGGTTTTGACTCATTTTTAAAATATCGTTAAAAATAGAAAATATAAGTCTGAGTCTCAAGAAAAAAATTATATTGCGTTTTAAAAACGTCTGAAACAAAAGGAAGTTCCGAATTTTTGAACTTGTCCCCTGGCGGAGAAACGTGGTACTAATTATGCATTTTTAATTAATATCTTTTTAACTTATTAGAATATCGGAATATAAATGGTCAGAACGGATTCCTCGGATCATTCCCAAAATTTTGGTACCTTCGGTGAGTTTCTGCGTCGTGCGGTTCGTGAGAAAATAGGGACGCATAGATAGAAAGATACGTTTGTTTACCTAAGAATTTTAATAGTGTAGATGTATTACTCTCCACGGAAATGCATAATCAACTAGTAGGCTTAAGCTGTTCTGTGCATCGGCTTCTGCAGCTACCTTTGCCAAAAAAGAGATTAATTACATTGAGCACAATTCAGTGAATATTTTGTTCTAGGGTAAGTATTTTGATCTGTAATCCAAGCTTAGAAGACTAATACTTAATTCTTTACTTCAAGTTATTAAAAACAGCCCTAATTCTAGGAGGCAGAATATGTTTACAATATTGAATTCCATGGTCGTGCATATCTATATTTTAGGTAAAAAAATGTTACATGAAAGTAGGAAATAGGATTAATCATCATTTTTAAGAAAGTTATATTCTAAAGTTTCTTCTCTTCCTAAATTGATATTAATTTCTTTCATGTGTTCTAAGATAGAGCAAACCTATTTTTAAGCTCTATATTTTAGCGACCATTTGAAGGATATTTCTTTGCCGAGATAGAAAAACACTAAAGAAATTTGTGTTCACACGTTGTTCAGTTGAATAGAAACCCAAAGATGCCGAACAGTGAAACTGATGTGAAAATGATTGATGATGACAGATGGGTTAAAAAGAAAATATATTTCTTTTTAAAGAAGGGGAAAAAAGTAGAAAATTTCGATTTCATATTGAAAAAAATGACTTCGCTACGTGTTTAGCTACTTTTATTTCATAGAAAAAGTTATAAATTTCTCGTTTTAAAGACCTCGTGTAGCTGAACAGTGCGACGTTAATATTCACACACTCTCTACAAATTTTTCGTCAGCTTGAAAATTCTCTTAATACGACTAATAATTTTCACAGTTACGAAGTACACTTAGAAGATGAGTTGAGTTATACAGGGTGTCCGGGCTTAAAGTATCAAAAAGTAATGGCTTATTATTACGGAACTACCCATTAGAATGTAATAAACTGTTCATCAATGGATTGGAAAACTCTCCGATACTTTTTGGGTCTTGTCCGATCGGCCGCACTTGCGCGCATTACTCGGCAATTACAGACGATAAACATTTTACACTATGTTCATTAGTAAAGATGTGGACTCCACAGCAAAAGATGCAGTGCGTACTTTAGTTAACGGAATTTAAATCAAGCCTAAGTGTACAGCGACGTGTTTGAACAGAATGGAGTGTTGTTAAAGGCTTACCTAATAGACTTATATCAGGACTCCTACAACACGAATCACGCACACTATCTACAGTGTTTTCTATCACGAAAACTTAAGGATACTTGCCAGTTTGAGGCAATAAAGATCGCGTCTCCTTTAAAGTTCTTTCCTATTGGTGGATAGATTTTAAAAACGAAGGTCGACATTTCATTCTATTTGAACACTCACTCTACACGCGTGACTGATTTAAATTCCTTTAACCAAAGTACACACTAATGAAAAGAGTATAAACAGTATATCGTCTGCTATTGCCGAATAATGCACGCACGTACGACCGATTGGACTAGACCCAAAATATCTTGGAGAGTTTTCCAATCCGTGGATAAACAGTTTATTATATTCTAATGGGTAGTTCTGCAATAATAAGCCATTACTTTTGGATACTTTAAGCCCGGTATAATATAGGATTAATGTTTTTACATAAAGAGTAATTCATGATTGAATTTTGCAAAGTTTAAACCGTTGTCAGATGAAAACTATAACACTGGAGCTCTTAACTTCCATACGATAATATTTGAAGCCTCATTTTAATTCTATCATTCTATTCAAATTAATGTGAGGCAAACTTTACTTATTCATTTACTCGGGAGGATCGAACTCTCCCAGAGGGTTTTGAGATGCAAACTATTTTTGTATTGTACTCCGCGATAGGTAAGAAATTATACAAAAAAAATACATGAACAAGAAAACACAATACAATATTTATAAGAAAAAAGCAGAGGTGTCTCACTAAATCATCAGCCCATCGTGAATAGATTGTGAAATAAGGAAACTAACCTAAAATGAATCATATTGTTGTGGAAAATTGAATGTACCCAGAACAGAATTGCTTCCTGAGAAAGTTTTGCAGGATAAAATTTGGCATTATGAGGGATGTGAACATCGTAGTGATCGCGTCCCTGGGAGAGCCTCATAAGCAAAAAGACGGGGAAATCAACTTGAACCTAAGGAGGTAAACAGAGAAAGAGTTATAATTGGTAGGAAGTTGCCAGGAAATTGGAGGGGATGGAGTCAATATTGGGGTTTCCGATAAACAGTTTGACCTTTTGCCCCGTTTGACAATCATTTCAGTAGGATGGCCAAGTGTCATGCATAAAGTTTTGAAATAATTATTTAGAAAACCGTGAGGAACTGGAACAGCAAACAAACAACAAAACAAAAAAAAGCTGGTTTCAGACTCTGATTTAATTATTTAAAAGCTTTTGTTTGGCCTTGCATTAAGGCTGTCTTCGGTTAATGTGAAATAATAGGTCCGTAATTAGGTACATTTTTTAAATATAAAAGAAATGAAAAAAATATTATATTCTGGCTTCACTATCCCTTAGAGAACAACATATCCCTTCTTCACATCTTGGGATCCGAGCTGAGCCATTTTTCCTGGCGTAAAAAAATGTGTTTCGCGTTTTTTTCTCCTATACCGTAGTTAATATCTTTGTCATGATTTGGGATTTGGGGCAGCGAACGTTAAATCTGTCGAGCTGTCCTCCCGTTGGTGTGGTGTGGTAGCCATTTTCACTTGACCATGGCGTAAAATGTGTTGAACAGTGCGACGTTTTTAACTCACTCACTCCTATACCGTAATGTTAAATGAGCTGTCCTTTCATGTGTTAAAAGGGCCCGTGGTAGCCGTGTGGTCTAGATATCGGATCATGCCTGGTTTTGTCACGAGTTCGAGCCCAGTACTACTAAAGACCCACTGTGTAGGGTGCGATGCACGTTAAAGCTGTCGAGAGCTCAAACATTCTCCCGTTGTTGTGGTAGTTAGGAGAGGGGGGTGCCAGCTCAGGTGTTGCCCGCGTCACTTGACCATGGTTCAAAATTACGTGGTCCGTCGCTAAAAGCTCTCGTACAGTGCGAAGTTAATATTCACTCACGTGTTAAAATGAAAAAAAAATTCAAGGAATATTTTGAAATTTTAGAAACACTATCTTGTTAACAGATGTATAAGTTATAATTTTGCCAATTTTCATGAAAATTGAGGCATTTTTCTGTCTGAAAATGTTCTCCGCGTTTAGTTCAGGCGCTCGTACTTTTGCCGAAAACAGCCTTAACATAGATTAACAATGGATTTCCATCAGACATCTGTACTGGTAGTCAACTTGAATTGTCAGAGTGTATGTCAAAGAAATTTTTACTGAATTTTTAAAATTGTTCGTCGCATAATTTTTAGGATTTTTACAAAAGGATTACAAGTATCGTAAGGTTTAACAGAAACATTTTCCTGAATAAAACCTTTATCGAATTGTCGTGCGTTCTTTTCTGCATAATTTACCCATTACTGGTCACAGATATAAACATTTTCATCAAAATAAAGAAGGTTTTTTTTCTTCAAAATATGAACTGAAATAATACGCACATTCATAGATAGGTTATATAAAAATTTATTTAATTCTTTTTTGCAATAGTTTACTCCATAGTGGTTTATTTTATTTTTTTTTGCTGTAGAAATTCTTCATGTATTGAAAGAAACATTTGAATATGTTTTTTGTGTTCTGATTTTCCAGCCTATGCGTGATTGTTCACAAACATTTCACCTTCCCCAAACCTTTGATTTGGAAATAGCACTCGCAGCCTGATATGAATTTTGCAACAAATTGGCATGAAAAATTCGTCAGTAATTACAGCTATAAAGTTTATGCTTCCTTAAAAAAATACTGGTACTTTCGTATTATACCGCTGCGTCAACCAATTCACCAAATTAAAAGTCGTCGCCAAAACGCCACGATGTTCAGCCATCATTTGTGATCTCGAGCTCACGCAAATACAATTCTTGTTTGCTCATAAGATCACTACATTTACTGATGTCTTTTAACTTGGCAATTATTTTTGATTTGGCGAAACTGGTCTACGGTATAAAACGTAAGTACCTAAAACAGAAATTACAACTGTTTTCACTTGGTTTTCCTTTTTTCATTTTCTACTATTAGTTTACTCTTCCTCTCTCTCTTTATATATATTATATACATATATATATATATATATATATATATATATATATATATATATCGTGTTCCAATTTTTAATCGTTAATAAAATACCTTCTATTCATCCATTCAAGATCAAATACATGTTTTTAAACTTGTAGTGGACGACATTTGATGTTAATACAGTTTTGTCAAATATTAATTCGTTAATTAAATTAAAAATGAAAAAATAGTAAAAACAAAAATAACAGTCCAACAACATGCACAGAAAAGAAAATCGTTCGTTGTGCCCCTGTAGCGCAATGGATAGCTCGTTGGACTTCTCATCCAATCGAAGGATCGACTTTTCATCCAAGGGTTCGAAACCCACCTCTGATGGCCTCATTTCTGTGGAAGTGATTTCTTTTTTACTATACTATTTTATTAGAACAATTAAATCTAATTAATGTATAAATGGTAACAAAAAATAGTCCAACACCCTATATAGAAAGGAAAATGGAAAATTGCAAGGAAAATCGCTTTCTATTTTGCCACTTAATAGTGTGACTCTGTCATATGTATATACATTTTTGTATCAATTGTAACTATTTAATAAAAAGTAAATAAAATAAAATTTTTCTTTGATAATCTAAATAGGAATTGACTTATTTTTTTTAATGTAATTTGTTTATTAATAAAATAGCAGAAAATAAGGAAGAAATTTAAGTCAAAAATAAAATTAATGACAATTGCTAAAAGTAATGATCGTTAAATTAAGGATAAAATTGGAGATAAATTGTTTTTAAGTTACTTAATTTTAGTACATTTATCAGGTTGAATGACGTATATTACTGGATATTCCTTGTGCATGTTTTATAAATTATAAATTTTACTTCACCATATTTAGTAACGATCAACTGCAGAGAGTACGACACAATCCATACTGATACATATTTGGCGAAGTGCCCCAATTTAATCAGCCACCGATATGGGAGACTCTGTACATTTAATATAGGGTATTGTTTATTCATGCGCAATAATTTGGATTAGTCCAAACGAATAAATATTGGCACAATAGTTTCGGGAATAGAATTATTAATGCCAGAACTAAGTTTATTTGGATTTTCGTATCATTGGGGACATTTCGTAAGTAGCGCCAATCATATTTCGATGGAATGACGTGAAACGAATTTAGGTCTATATTTGTTTATATAAATACCCTTTTATAAGATATAAACATAAAGATTTATCCCTTAAAACTTCTCCACTTTATTCTGTACTTTAAAACAACTTTTAAGGGCACGTAGCAGTTTATTCTCCTACAAATAGCTGCGATTAAGATAGAGTAATCCGTATGTATCATTATGAAAATCATATTGAAATATTTAAGTAATATGAAATATCTTTAAGGTATCCGATTACTTGTGACAACTTTTTAAAATAAAATTAGAGGTAAGGAGATTTTTTTGTGGTGTTTAGGTTTATTTAGTACATTTTAAGAAAAAAAAAGGCTAAAATTAAGAAGAGAAAAGTAAACTTTTACTACTAAAATAGGAAAAAATGGGTAAGTATTAACAAAAAATTACGTAAACAGGGCCCACTCTGTACAAACAGTAAATGAACACATTCTCAAATTTTCATTTATTAAGCTATTTCTTTTTGAAATTACCTTAAGGATAAGAGGTATTTTAATTTTTACAAAAACTTGAGCACTTTATCTAAGTTATTATATGACATAGCTTAAAAAACAGGGATTATATTTACATAAAGAACTGTAACTTTTGTAATAAAGCAGTGATTGATAAATCTGAAAGTTAAAAACATTTCTAATGTTATACAGAACATACATACAAAATTTCAGCAAATTATTTAAAAAACGTTTTGAGTAATCCCTGTCCCGTTTGAACTTTACGAAAAAAAAAACACATTTCGAGTAAAACGCATTTTAAAGCTTGACATCTTATGTATGTATCTGATTTTGCTAAATTTGTAGTATTTAATCTAGTGAGCTGAAAATAAAAAAACTTGTTATTTTTTAAAGTTAATAAGATGGCCTATGAAATAAAATACTAAAATTTTTTTGTGAATTTTTTAAAAAAATCATGATTTTCCGGTAGTTGGATATCTTACATACAAAATGCCATAGGACACACACACACACACACACACACACACACACACACACACACACACACACGACACACACACACACACACACACACACACACACACACACACACACACACACACACACACACACACACACACACACACACACACACACACACACACACACACACACACACACACACACACACACACACACACACACACACACACACACACACACACACACACACACACACACACACACACGCGCACGCACACACACACACGCGCGCGCACACACACACACACACACACACACGCACGCACACACACACGCACACACGCACGCACACACACGCACGCACGCACGCACACACACACACACACACACACACGCACACGCGCGCGCACGCAGAGTATGCATTAAACTTTACTCAGTTTTTCAAATTAAATTTTGTTTGTGTATATTTTAAACTCAAAATATTAAAATAATGAAGAATAAGTACGAAATGTGCGTGTGTGGGGGACTGAATATTTATATTTATTTCGTTTCATAAGAAACTAATTTTGGAGAATGTTTAAGTGCAGTTCACATTGTACACTTTTTATAAATTAGTCAAATATAAAAAAATTAGTATGATGTTGTAAAGGCTATTGCAATGAATTTTTTTAATTGAAAATATTAGAATAATCGTCCCAGTTACCTAAAATGCTAGAATATAATGCAAAGAACAGCGTAATTCATTGTTACAGCTGATAGCGTGGCTCTAATAACATCACATACATGATTAAAAACATAGTGTAGTCAATTCTTTGCTGATAGTTACCAAAACTGTCTTCATTCTTTTGAAGTGTTTATTTTTGTCCTTTGAAGCTAAATCCTGAAATGATTTATTCTTTAAACCTTATCCCTTAATTTTGAATGTAGTTAATCAAAAAGCATATTGCTTGAAAAAAAACTGAAGTAAATCATAATGCGGTAGATAAAGAGTTAAGGGATTAATATGCAATCAATCAACCGCTCAATCACAGTTTAAAAAAGAAAAGTAGATACAGAATGAAGGGGATAGAAAAACGAGAGTGCAGGAGAATATCTTTTAAAATGGTTCAACATTCAGTGAAATAGAAATCTCTCTTTTATAGGAGTCATGATGCAAAATTCATGACTTTTCTAAACATTTCGATCCGCATGCCGTATAGGCCGTCTGAGACTATTTAAAACACAGGACAATACTTTATGCGCTGAGGTCATGGGTGAAACATTTAATCTTTCTGTAATCGATGTGGAAAAGTGGAGGACGCAAGTGTGATTGATGTAATGTTGAAATGAAAGGTATTTTTAATGTTGCTGCGAGTGGACTAGTGTATAAAGTGTCCCAGAATAGAATTTTAAATCTAAAAAAATATACTGTGACGAAAGTTGTGGGAATTTGAATGGAGTTTGGAAAAAAAGTCACAGAACACTTCAAAAGTTCAGATGTATTATAAACACTAAAAAATTCTCCGTCAGAATTATAAAGCTAATCAAAAATCTTTTTAATGACTGCTAATAAATTTGAAAACAAGTAATACAAAAAACATTTTTAAAGCCAATCTCTGCTTAGGTCAACATTTTTTTTATTTTAATTACCTTTATTAAATAATTACAATTAATATAAAAATATGTATATACATATAACAGAATCACACTATTAAGTGGCAAAATAGAAAGTGATTTTCCTTTCCATATGAGGCGTAGTTCTACTATTTTCGTTTGTTATTATTTATTCATTCCTTAATTGCCTTCTCAGAAATTCGGCCATCCCAGGTGGGATTCGAACCCACGACCTTTGGATTAGAAGACCAACGTGCTATCCACTGGGCTACAGGTACACAATGAGCGATTTTTCTTTTTGGTATATGGTGTTGGATTGTTATTCTTGTTAGTATTTATTAATCAAATAGAATTAATGAATTAATATTAGGAGAAAACAGTATTAACATCAGGAGTCATCCACTACAAATTTAAAAATATGTATTTGAACTTGAATGGATCAATAGAAAGTATTTTATTAAAGATTGAAAATTTGAACAAGATATATATGTACAGTCGGACATCTATATAACGAAGTTGCTAAATACCGGAAAAAAGTTGGTAATATGGAGAATTCGTTACATAGAGGTTCACCTTTTACTATACTTTATAAACCACATAAAGCAAATTTTTAATTCATAAACGCTATATATTAAATAAGTAATTATTCACACCTTTTTAAAATTAATATATGTTTATTTTAACATCATACCCACTAAAAAAGAAAGAAAGAAAAACTGCAAGGAGAAAGAATGTCGATGAATTCACTGTATCTTCAATATTAAGAAAATCATTTTATAATAAAATTAATCAATTTGAAGGACATTTCATAATTTAAAGCATACAAGTACTTTGAAACATGCATTATTTTATAATTAGAACACGGGGACACGGGACAATTCCACTGAGGGTGAAATAGGATATCGAAGATGTTTCTAGTGAACTGGACGATGGGGGTTTCGGGTAGCACTTCTTGTGTGTGAATCAAACGTCCAAAACTCTATTGCTCTCGGCGAGTTAGGATCTAATAAAGCCAGTTCAAGATTTATGACTACCATAAAATGTGTTAAAGAGAGAAAAACTTGAAATTTTTTTCGAAATATTTTAAAAAAGGGAGAACAAAAATTGAATCTCAAAAGAAAACGTTCGTTGTATAGAAAATGTACTTCGCTATAGAGAGGTTATTTTACGAAGAAAATCGTGAAATGTTCAAGATTCCAGGGAAAAGTTCGCTTTATATAAAAATTCGCAATATAGAGGTTCTACTATATATATATATATATATATATATATATATATATATATATATATATATATATATACAGAGAGAGAGAGAGAGAGAGAGAGAGAGAGAGAGAGAATTAATAGTAGGAATTAAAAAAAAGGCTTTGTTAGGGGAACAGCGAATAAGTAAAGATCGAAAGGCAAACTTGTCGTTAAATTCTGGCAAGATAATTGCACTGTCCATCCCCACTTAAAATTTTTTAATTGCTTCAGCTTGGTTCTTTTGTCTTCCAATATAATTTCGGTAACGAAATTAATGGATCAAGATATTCATAGAGCTTTATATTTCACTGGAGAAAGCCTTTGATTCTACTTTCTTTTTTATTTCTGGTAATTTTTTTGTGGAATAATAGGAAATGGAAAAAAAAATAATAACGTATCTCTTTTATAAGCAATAGTTTTACTGGAGAGCTTCTAAAGACGAAATTACATCCGCAACAATTCTCAAACATTTTCGACGTAGACTTTCAGGGAATGTATTGGAAAAAGGAAGAGGTGGCGACGCAGACGACGAAGATGAAGAAGAAAACTTACCGACCGCAGCGTGGAAGTCTAAAAGATATGGAATCCTTTTTCCTCTCTAAAATTGAAATTGAACTATTTGAATTGTACATCATTATATGATACCTATTTCAAGTATTTCTAGCCACGAAAGCATCGTATCTGAAGTAAAAAGAAGCAATGGTATGAAAATGATTTTTCACCTGCAGAAGACGGAAGGGGGAATTGCCAGCTTCTTCAGACGTTGAAATGTATATGAAAGCAGCTACAAACATTCTGAATACTTTCTTTTTAGAAAATACGAGTAAAAAAAGGAAATACTTCCTTATGGTCTACAAAAGACTATTGAGTTTTATTGAGTCTAATCTTACGAATTTTTTGCAATGGAAGTTAAATAAAATATATAATTAGTATAATTCAAAATTCTTTTCTAATACATGATAAGTTTTAAATATTCGAATTTGTAATTTGAATATTGGAGGTGTATATTGCTGATGGATATAATTTTTGCTTACTCGGTTGGATGGAAGGGTAAGAATAACCCTTTTTTACAATTTCTACTTTTAATACTTAGACAACGGATACCCATAGGAAGTATGTGGTTGCAAATGTTAGGATTCCCCTTTTTAGTGTTTATTAATATTAGAATAATTCAGACAAGATATCTACACTATTTTCTGACAAATAATGAGAAACTTCCAGATTCATTTATAAACCGTGTAAATAAATCTTGCAGTTTGGACCTTACAAAATAGTGAAAATAGACAAATAAAAATTAATTTTTACTGAACTGATTTTCCAATTGCTGATTTTAAATGCCTCAGCTCATTTTTCCATAAAATTTTCAAAAATAAGCAATTTTTTTTTGTTTATCAAATGAATGATAAAGTCGTTATTTAACGACTGAGATTTTTTTCCCCCTAAAAATTTATTTTTCTATAGCCACTATAAGATAACTGTATTATACTGTTCGAATTAATTGGGATAAATGATAAAAAATCGATTTTTTTCTAAAACCTTAGGTTTTACTTATTGCATTGCCAGAAGCCTTAAGTTGCCAGAATAATCACCATATTAGTACGAAATATGTCTTCCTTTAGCAGAAATGACCTGTTCAACATATCTTGGCATTGACTCCATTAGTGTAGCACATATGTTCTTGATTTCATCATTATGGAGCCACACTTTTATAACACTTCATACAATTTGCTCTTTTGTCATACAATTCCTCTTAGCTAAACGATTTTTGAGAATATGCCATAAGTTCTAAATAGAAATAAGATCTGGTAAATTAGCAGGTCAAATAAGTACTTTTATTTTATCTTTTCATCTAGAAGTCCCACCTAAAAGTCACAATTTTGAATTGTGACGGGAAGCCAATTCATGTTGAAATTTTTCGTCAAATGTTTGCTTGAATAGAGCAATTCTACTGCGTAATATTTTTCTGTATTTGACAGAATTAGTCATGCCTGTAAAAGTCACTAAGCTTCCAGGGGCATTTGTTGTGACCTCCGCCCCCCCCAAACATCTCTTTAAGAAAGGCTTTTTACAGTCTATTGGATATGATCTTGTAGCAAAGTTTCAATTTCACTTCATCTACTTTTATCCCTGTACAAACAAATATGTTTTATTTCTTAAAACTACTTTCTTCTAGTAGTTAACAGTCCAGGATAGGTATTTTTTGGTCCATTCTAAGCATTTTTTTAAATAATTTTCTGAGTAAGAAATTGCTTTTTCCTCGGTCCTGTTGCTTTACGACTAACTTCTAAAATCCTTTTTAGTACAGTTGAGATATTCACTTTAACTCCATAATCCAATAAATCTCTTTGAAGGTCTGTGCTTATCTTTATTGGTCTAATTTTGCTATTTCTCATTAGAAATTTATCAGTTCTTGGGGTAGTTTTCCGTTTGAGCCCAAATTTTCCCTTTCTTTTTAGAGACGATAATCCAAAATCTTGAAATGTGTATAAAATTCTTGGAACATTTGATTTGCCTACATTAACTACCGTAGCTATATCTCTTATAATCATATGTGTCTTCATAAAGAGCGATTATCTTAGAACGAAGCCTCGGAGTAATATTCCATCTCTGAACAAGCAAAAGTAACATGTGTTTCATGGAATGCAAAATTATGACCACCAGATGCCCCACTGAAAGGCTCACAACTGGACTACTAATACTCTAAAACCAATGAAGCGAGTAAATAATAGTAAAGGTCAATTCGTCATACTACCTCTAGCCAGATATAACCGGTTTGAGGCGGTTCGGGACATCACTGGTAATCACGTACAGGCTCAGACCAGAAAAAACAATTGTTTGTCCCAATTAATTCGAACAGTACAGTAAATAAATTGTAATTCAGATGACTATATGTATGTGTGATCAAAAAAGCAAAAGAGAATAAATTGTGGTAAAGCGTTTTTTGTGTGAATGTTTTATTCCTAAATAAATTTTCTGTAAGACAACAGAGAGCTCTCTTTTGTTTCCTTCCACTTTGTTTTAATATTTTATCGAGCGACTCAATAAAAATCCATTTTATTTGTTGCAGCGCAAAGAAAGATGAGCAAGAACTTTTTTTATATCTTAAAAAATATTTCTCTCTCTGTCTCCGGAAAAAAAAAGAGTCGGCGACACTTAAGATTTCAATAAATACATGCATATTTTACTGTCTCCGAACTCCATCTTTGCCCTTTTCACAAACCAATATCACGGAATTACTGTTCCAAAGTCTGCAACTAAAAAAATGCATCATAATTATCAGAGACAAAATTATATTCTGCTTACTTCTTAAAAATGCATATTATAACACCCTCTCTCTTCCCACCCCCTGTAAAAAGAGGCAGTTATGCTTCTTTGCGTGTTATTCTGTAAAAGAGTGGAGAGAAAAGGTCGGGAACATGACGTCGGTAACCAAGGTAACGGAGGATCCATCCGATCCCTAGACGAAGAAACTTTTAGAGAAAGGCACAAATAACATGTTAGAGCAATATATGGTGTTACTGCTCCAATCAATAAAATCTCCTGTGCCGCAACAAAACAAACGGATAGTTATGTACATAGCACGAGCATTGGGCGGGGCTTCAATTTTTCTGGGAACTCTGCCTGTCAGGATCCTTTCCGCGGTGGCTTATCCGGGAAATGAGGAATCGGGAGAGAGGGGAAGTTACAAGTTTTTTCCCCGGGATATGATATTGCAGTAATTTGTCTTGTGGAAGGAGCAGAACTAATTGGGGCCTTGAATCAGTGAATGGGGATTTTTATTAAGGTATGGAGGCTGGCGTAAAGGTAATAACTGGAGCTGATATGTCGGCAAATTTAAGAAGAGCTGGATTAATGTAAAAATTCTGTTTGATTTTTTCCGTTTGGTAATGGATGTTATTACTTAACTGCTTAATTTGGTCGCTTTATATTTATTTACCGTAACTGCTTCATTAGAATATCATAAATCACACTTTTGGGGAAAAATCATCAGTGTAATATATTCCTTTAGAGTAATGTAGGTAAAATGAAAGAAATATTATTATAGTGTTCGAGATATTAATCAATTACATCTTTCTAAGTCTTGTCACTGTATTAAATAAAAGTTTTTAAATAATATTTTCGTAAATATCAAAACAGAGTTAGTAGTAGTTATCGATACGTACCTTTTGATTTTTTTATATATTAGTTACCTATATATTACAGCGTTTCTCAAATTGTGGCGCGTGATCCTCTAAGAGTGATAACATTATGTGGGGGGGAGCGAGCATATCGAAAAGTCAGAATTAAAAGATTATTTAAAAATGTATTAAGTTACTGAATGGAAGCAAAAAAGAATAAATTCTGATTATTAAAAAAAACAAAATACACAATCACACTAATATAATATACTAATAAATGCATCAGTACTGCAGAATGTATTTGGTAATTTATTTATCAATACTAAATTAAGAACAAGTTTAATATTAACTAGTGACTCTCATGAGCTTACTTAGTAGATTAGTTATTTAAAGGAAAATTAAATATTAGGTATATACACATTTTTTCCATGGTCTTTTTCTATATTAAACTGATATCTTCATTTTGTCTACAGAAAATATGGATTCACAAAGGTAGGATGTTGGGAATGGATGATTAGACTTTAGAAAAATGCATGACTGAAGAAATAAACATTTAATTTAATTAAAAATTGCTTTATAATCTGTTCCAGTTAAAAATTAGAAAAGAAAAGTAACATAATACTTTTATTCTGTTACTTAAATGTAACTTACTTAAAATATCTTTTACTTAAAAGTAGCATGTACAATGTTTAATACTTTTCTTGATAATTTGTACTGGTTATAATTAAAGTCGCATTATAGTTTTACGTCAAAGTATATTATTAATGCAACCAAAGCATTTTTATTGTATGGGGGGCGCAATGCAAATTATGATTGGAAATTGGGTCGCAAATGTTCGAAGTTTGAGAAGCGCTGTCCTTGCAGCTTCTATTCGAATAGTTTTTCATAATCGATTTTCATGTGTGTGAATTATTTTAATTTATAAAATAAAGAGAACATAGTTATAATCATTTTTAGTTGCCCATCCGGCATAGTGATTAGAGATGCTGATTGCTGTGCCGTAGGGCCTGGGTTCGAACCTCGGAGAAGACATGGATGTTTGTAAATGTAAAGAGCTTTCACGGCATGGGTTACTCTAAACAGCTGTCGAGCCACAAGTCCTCTTGTGAAGTTGGTGGAAGACCCCTGACCCTCCCCTGTGGTGTGCTCCCTCAAAATTGGTGTGGAACCGAGCTAAATAGCACTGTCACCTGTATGGTGCTCAAGGCTACGGGCGTACATCTAGCCCTTTGCTAAGATGAATTTCGTGGGTCTCTATCTGACTACGTCAGACAGGTAGCATTAGCAACAACAATTTTTAACTTAAAAATTATAACACATAAATGTTAAGAGAGAGAGAGAGAAGTAGTAAATCCATTTAAATCCCTAAAATATAAAATACTTTAGTGCCAAGGTTAGTCGAGAGGTCATGCTCGCGCGCAACTCGAGTTGCGGATTCAAAACCTAGTACCACTGATGCGGAGGTGGGTATTGAACCTAGTACCATTAGTATCCCCTGCCGTGCAGAGGGCTGATGGATGTTGAATGACTTAAAACTCTATGTCCTTCTCTTAATGTGGTGGGAAATTTTAGAGACAGGTGCTGGCTCAGATGTCATCCTCGCAGTATATAACTAAGAGATACGTCCACAATAGCCTTCGTATTGCTTCGATGTTCAAGGTAAATGAAAATCAATCAAAATTATTGTTTTGATTTAATTAGAGCTAAAGTGTCCTCGATGGATTAAATTCTACTACATTTTCAATATTAGTTTTTTTTTTAAAAAAAGAAATTTAATTATGAGTAATTTTTACGAAAAAGGTACTCCCTCTGTTTCATAACAAAAGTAGCAGTTGATGAATTTAATTTGTACTATAATTATAGCAGTAAATAAAATAAAAATATTGAACGTAATATTTATTTAACAAAAATTCTAGATTCAGTTAAACAATATATTGAAATGTTAAAACTTATTTTTATTTTTAGTGTTTAGATTGTTTCTGGATTTTCAATAATTTCATTACTGTATTGGTAACTAGACGGTTTGCATTTTAGTTCAAAATAAAAAAAGATCACTATGAAGTATTACGAACACAAATGCGAGTGATTCCGGATATATTTAACTGTCATGCTATTAACTCTCATGCTATTTTAACTATATTTTCATCTACATGTCCCTGCGAGTCACTATTTTAAGAGATAAATAACATTAAAGTCTCGCTTAGAACCCGTTTGACAGATGACCCAATTCATTATGCATACTGCTAAAACTAACATCTTATAATTCTAATATAAATTATTTGTCATCTTATCTGCAACAGCAAAAGTCACACTAATGTTACTTTAATTTGAATTGCATGTATAACTGAAACATTTACTACTATACAGTGAAAAATGTATTTTTTTCGCTGTATGTAATGAGTTTTGAGTTGCTAATATATTTAGTTTTATTATTTTCCCAATAATAACAAGTCAAAGTTATTTGACGGCACGTCATACCTCATTAAACTTTTCTTTGGAAAAAAATGGCACATTGATCCCCAAAAGTTCGCCATCCCTGTGCTAGGCTATTCTAGATTTTTCTGAATGTATCTATTTTTTGTGATTAGTGGACGTTTTGCGACAAATTTTCACTAAGTCTGTAGCAAAATCTCACTTACTTGTACAGTATTACTGAAGTATTATTTCTCTTTGTCAGTAAGCCATTTTTTCAACGCTCAACACCCCTTCGGCAAGAAAGAGAATACATTCTAAACAATCCATAACAATATTAACAAAGCCTCTACCATAAAAAAATGTGGTTTTCACTGTACTCAATCAGTTTAGCATTTTAAGATATAGATACTTGACTTCTTTTATTCCTTTTACTTCAAAAAATTTCCGATCTTACTGTTTTTTTAATTTCCATGTATCCAAAAGTACACCTTAAATAACCACACCAGAAAGATCTAGAAAGGAACAAATACTGAAAATCTACTTATTAAAATATGTAACAAATGGTAATATTTATGATTTATTTATTGTAATGACCGGTAGATGGAGCCACCAGACAGAGTACTAGTTTAGTCCCCCCCCCCGGTGGGAAACCGGGAGTTAAATCAGTAAGACGGTGAATCTGCTGGTGTACGCATCGCACGGGAAATCCTTCCCCATGTGTTACTGTAATTAATATATATATATATATATATACCCTAAAACTGTATAGATGTACCTGAGTACAGTAAATAAACTGTATTTAGCCCTGAGGCGAATTAATTGTATCTCATTTAATGATCTATCCATTCATTCTATCGGGCTAAAATATAATATGCTGTAATCAATTCTGATTAATTAATTATTTGACAACATTAAATTTGGAGAAATACCTCACATATAATTTTTTTAAAACCATCTCTCGTACTTGGGTGAGCTGTGGTTGTTGAGCATTTTCTTAATTAATTTTGTACATTGATTAATATTCAGAACCAACTTTTCTCAATGGAATTATTACTTTGTTCCTCTTTTGTGTGCCAATTCACTTCATTAAATTCACGCAGACAAGTGTACTTTGTTTTTCTTCCTTGCATAATACAATATTTGCATTTAGTATTAGATAAATTACATACTGAAAATGTGTAAATTTTGGTTTGTCTCAAGTTTTCTTTCTCTATTTATAAACGAAAGAATCAACAAAATATTTATATAAAAAATATGTCTGATGTAATAAATTAGAAGTTAGAATTCAATTATAATTTTTTTTTATATTATATGAAGTAGGTTGTGATTTTAGCATTAAGAAAGTAATAGGCATTAAATGAAAATACGGTCTTATATAAGTTAAAGGTGTAATATATAGATAAGGGATAAGTAATAAAAAGATAAGTAATGAAAACATAAAGGCTTAAAAATTTATGTAATCGTTTTATAATGAGAATCCCTAGCTAATAATATTAAAGAAAAAATTATGATTTGTTTTGCAAAAATAAAGCTATTTAGTATTCACATATCTTACACAAGACTTAACAAACATTTAATCTCAAACATGGAAAAGACGTCCGGAAATAAATAATTTCAAAAACCTCTAGAAAATAAAACAAATAAATAAAGAGGTAATTATACGAATAATTGTTATTTTCTTAAATAATTTTAATGCATGAGGCTCATAAAAATAAATATAAGCATTTTCTTTTGAGCAAAAACTAAAATGAAAAAAAAAGTTCTTTATATACAAATATTCTTTCCCCGAAATAACTGTGAGAGCTCTTTATCTGAACTACATTTAAATGCTAAAAGTTGTAACATATGTAGCAACCATTAACGACTGTAAAATCTTTGTGTTAAAAAAAAGAGTGGAATAAAAAAAGTCTTTTATACAGATGAAAGCACTCCAAAGTAAAAAAAGAACCATGGATGAAAAAGTAAGGGGGTGGTACTAATGAGTGGAAAGAAATCATTTTAGCCTTTTTTTTAATTCTGGATATCACAGACGAAATCTTTGGAATATTTTCATTGCTTGCACAGAAAGGAGAATGGATTTTATTTAAAACATGGAATGTTGGAGGAGTATGAATAATGAAGGAATTAAAAAAAAAGGAGTGATTTTTAATAGAACGTAAAATGAAGAACTCTCTAGCTATATCAATCACTGTAAAAGAATTCTTTTTTTGTACATTTGGAAAGGTTAATCTTACCCGTCTGCATTTTTTAGAAATGTTTTCATTTATAAGTGTTCTCTTAAAACATAGATAATTAAAAAAAACCCAGTAAAATATTTTTTTAAAACAAAAAAAGGATAAGTATGTAGGATTTGAACGAGTTTTTTAGGGGAGGAGGAGAGGGTAGTAATTTCATCATCAACCTTTTCGTGCGCCATTTATTTATCTTTTGAATTTCTCACAGTTTTTATGTTTTATTAACAAATAAACAATAGCATTGGAGGAAATATATTTTATTTTGCCAAATTCCAGAGTAGTTGAAGAATAGAGTAGTTAGAATAGGTTGGTATACCCGTTCTTCGCACGGGTGAATTGAAAAATTAAACAATAGAGAATGAAGGATAAAAAAGTTTTTAATGAGCTAACTGAAGTGAATTAAAAATTAAACAACAGCAACAAAAAAAGCTTTTAGCATATCTCTGATCCTCCAAAAATCATATTTGCTTAATGTAGAGTTCTGTAGGGCTAATAGCTAAAAAAAAGGGTTTTTTTTTTTATAAAATTTATAATCCTCCCCCCGTAACCCACTTGAAGGCTGACTCTTGAAAACACCCTTCTAAGCTGGTCTCAAGTTTTACGGTTGTATGTAAAGTAGCTCATAAAATAAATTTTTTTAATAAAAAACACCCTCTTAAACTTCTTGGGAGGTCGATTTTCGCAAAACCTCTAAGCAGATCTCAACTCTTTGAAAGGAACATGCCTGCTATATTTCAAGTCTGTATGTTTGATAGTACAAAAATGGAACATTTATCAATAACGCAACTTTAACCACCCATAACCCCCTTAGGGGTCAATTTTCCTAAAACCTCTTTTGTAGTTGTTCTCTACTCCATTAAAGAACATACCTAAGGAATTTCAAATCTGTAAGTCTAAAAAAAGTTTAAAAAAAGCCTGAATATTTATCTTTAACAGCACTTAACCCCTAACAAACTCCCTTGGATTTCGATTTTCGCAAAACTCTTTCTTAGCGGATCTCTACCCCATAAAAGTAAAATCCTTACCAAATTGCAAGTCCGTATGTCTAATAGTTTCGAAGATATCTTGATGAGTGAGTGAGTCCATCTTCTTCTTTATACATGTATAGATTATACAGGGTGTCCCCCCGAATGCCGTGCGCAAACTTGGAAGGGAGGTAGAGAACATCGTCAGAAGCCATACTTACATAGGAAAGCATAGGCGAAATGCGGTAGGTGGCGCTGTACGTGAGCTCACAAGATCGGCTCAAGTGGTTTCTTCATTACAAACATGGACAGCATGTGATGAACATGAATCGTTTTACGAACACCGAGTTGGTGGATATCCACTTCATCTACGACATTGCCAACAGAAATGGACATGTTGCTGTTTGGTTGTATGGGGAAAGATATCCAATGGGTGGGGGCAACCGAATCATCAAGCGTTCGCTCGGGTGCATCAGAACCTGGTGGAACATATATCCTTCAAAATCACGATTGACGCTACACCCGTCAATTCGGAAATGGATCTGGTGGCACGAATATCCCTCGCACCTGCAACGATTCGTGGTACGTTCGGTATTTTCAAAAATGTCCGCCAATCCATGTTGTGTAGGTGTCGTGCGTGCGTACATGTCAATGGCATCAATTTTAAATGCCTCCCGTGATGCTTTAATGTCATGTATTTAATTTATTACTGATTTTTGTTTTTCTAATAAAGCGTTTTGCATTACATTTTGTATTTTGGCTTTACAGTCTTTTTGTCTCTTTTTTTTCCTTTAGGGTTACGTCTCCGCCCGTTTTCAATTTAGAAGAGAATTCCTTTTTTTTCTGTAAGGTCTCTGCTTCATTCTGATCCAACACTGATTGTGAGATCTAATTAACCGCGTTGATCATAGAAAAATAATGTATATTTATTAAATGCTTCAAAATGTTAAATTCTCCATAGGGCAAACAAATGTATGAGTAATAACTCACCAAAATTTAAAGTATCATATTTCATAATATTTTTTAACTCAAAAAAAATATTTGAAGTTTCTGAGGTTCTTATGATTTAGCACTAGAGAAAGACAGGCTTAATATAATAAATTTTTATTTCTGCAGTTCGTACTTCTTCCTTGTCTCCTTGAATTCTCAGAAATGAAATACCCAATCCTTTGTGCTTAATTAGGAATCCTTTAAAGTAAAAGGAATTGTTTCCTTATAATGTCAGTCGTCCTTTGTTTAGGGGATTTCGTTTTCGTCTGACTCTCGTCTCGTTTTTAGCATCAGATGTCTGACTTTGAATATTGCGAGGTTTTTGTTTTCATGAATTCTTCTTTTGGTTAATAACAGTCTGAATTTTTTAAGGAATAAGAAGTCTCCAAGAAAGAATCTCGACTCGAAATTTATAATAAAACAACTCCTTTGCAAAAAAGGGGAGATAAAGAAGTGGCGTGATGTGGGAAAGGAAAATAAAGCATACAGTGGTAAAAATTCTGAAAATTTTGATGTTTCATTGGGTTTATGAAATTCTGAACTGTTTTAACTAAGACTAGGAATATAATTAAGAATATAATTATGTAATAAATAACTAAGAAAAAAATTGGCATTAGTTTAGTTAACTAACAGATACTAAGATTCTTTTTTATTTGTTTTAACCATTTCAAGATCGTAAGGCTGTTAATAGTAAAAATTAGTATGTAATGGAATATTTCAATTCGTTAGACGTGAAATAAATATAATTTATAAGAATAAGTAATATAAAATATTTTTGAACCACTTAAACTGTGGTAAAATAGGTTCCTTTTAAGCAACATTTAACTGTAGGAAGTAAAAAAAAAGTAGCATGGGGCCAAATCAGATGAATAAGGAGATTCCCCATCACGGTTATGTTTTGATGGTCAGAAACTGCTTAACAGATAGGGCCATGTGAGCGGCTGTATTGTCTTGGTGCAACAGCCATCCATCATTCCGCAACTCTGGCCTTTTTTTCTAGTTTTTATGGAGCCTTTTTTCAGTGCTTCAATGTAGTAGAGTTTGGGGCGAGGCACTTAAAATTAAGATGAGTTCTAAGTATCTGCGACGCATACAAAGAAGGATACTTTTACGGGTAATATGTGGTTATCGCACAATAAGTTACGACTCAGTTTATGCTATTTCTGGCTTCCCTCCAATCGACATTACTATTCGTCATAATATTGCTTTGAGGGAAAATCTCTCTGCTTCTTCCATCTCTAATTATGATTGTATTCTTTCTGCATTTTTTCTCCCTCATCTTTCAGAGAGGAATGCCATCAATATTGTTCAATTTAGTGACAAGATCACAGAAGATTTCCCTGTTATTTGCTATACCGATGGCAGTAAAATTGATTGAGGAGTTGGTTTTGCATTTGTTCTGTTATGGAAAGGTGTTGATTTCGAGAACTTTAAATTTAGAATTCGTGATGAATGCACGGTTTTTGTAGCTGAACTTTTATGTTTAAACTTCACCGTTAAATGGATCACTGAGCAAAATAGTGTCATCTCAGAATATTTCTTCTGTACTGACTCTCTTTCCTCCTTGGATTCTCTTAAATGTATTTCTTCATCTAACAACATAATCGTCGAGATCCAAAAGCAACTTAAAAGCCTAAGAGATAAAAACATGTCAATAGATTTTGCATTTGTTCGCGGACACACGGGCGTTCTTAAGAATGAGCGAGCCGATTAGCTTGCAAAAGCAGCAACCAAGCGCAAAATTGACATTGACGTTAATATTCCTAAATCGTTTTACAAGAAGATCACGAAAGAAAGAATGGTGAAGTCTTGGAACCAAGAATATCTCATTTCTAATAAAGGGAGCATAACAAAGAAATTTTTCCCACCATTAATAAGAGACTGCCATGCCATCATTTTTACACTAACTACAAAATAACCCAAAATAACCCATGGTAATTTCAAAAGCTACTTGAGCAAATTTAATTTAGATCCTTCATCTTCCTGTGACTGTAAAATTGGTGACGAGGAAAATGTAGAACATGTAATCCTTCTGTGTTACAAGTACGTTAGAGAGAGAAAGATCATAAGACTGGCGTTCAAGAGACTTAACATTAATTGGCCACTGAATTTTCACCAACTTCTTTTCACCAGAAGTGCTTTCAAAAATTTCTGTGAGTTTGTTGTAAATGTTTGTAATTCTTCTTAACCTCAATTTTTAAAATTTTTTTTTTATTTCCCTTGAATGTGTGTTTAATACTTACTTCTGTAAGCCCCGTGTGATACTTTGGGGTGCACGGGGATTTTATAATTGTTTTCAATAAAAAAAATGTAGTAGTGTTGATTAACAGTGTGACCAATGATGTGGGTGGGAACTCACTCATATCATGAATTTTGGCTATGTTTTGGTCTGTAATCGCTGACCTTGAAGACCCAGCGGGTTCTTCATCTTCCACGCTAATCATTCACTTGAAAACCTTTTATACCATTCAAAAACATGTGCACGAGATTAAGTTTCATCACTGTAAGCCTTGGTTAGTATTTGAAATGGTTTCGTGGTTGATTTCTACACAAGAAACTTGATGTTGATTCGACATTTTTCCGGCAGAATACAGTTGCTCATGTTCACTCAATGATGCAGTTCTTCCAACTGGCGTGATCGATTAAGGTGAAATTGGTCACATGGATAGAGGAGGTGCATAAGATGACGTTACCTCAACAGTTGTTGCCAACACCACTCTTTTTTCACGCTACACGCTTAGTCTCGTTTTTCTTGTGTGCCACACCTTGTATAATTGCTTGAAGTATAACTAATTTTATCTTTATTAATATTGCATAATCTTTATACGTTTAATACAAAAATGCTGTTTTCAAGAGTTTGAAGGGCGCTAAGAGCTTTTTGGTGAACTCTGATTTCTATTTGTAGAATTTTATATGGAAATAATACTTTTATAGGAAATAATTTACTTACTGATGAAAAAGGAGTTCATATTTTATGCTTTTGAATTCTCGAAAAGCAATATTACAATAAAAACTAAAAATACTAAGCGCAAAAAACTATTTCCTGTATTATTCCTATTTTCTTAAAAATGCACAGTTAGTTTCAACAAATTAATACTATGAATTATTTAATACTTTCGCAGCATTTGATTCTGTGATAATTATATAGTTATTAATATAAATTATGGAGGATACTATTAACTCCTCATTGTTGAACAGTTTAGTGTTGTATAAAAATACAATTACATTTCTTATATATATGATAATAAAAAAATTGATATAAAAATTCAAGCAAATAATGCTTGTTTTGTATTGACACATTTCTCATAGCATCAAATTAATTTATTGGAATTTGGTCCTAATAACTCTCTTTCTAATCATGTATTTCTAATATACTATGGTTACATGTGTAGTTCTATTTAGCTTAAGACAGTAGGAACCTTGATTAGATCCTTGTCTCAGAATGTTATTAAACTAAAGGAGATTAAAATCTTCTCTTCTGAGAATAGATGATAGGAAATGTTTTGATATCATTTGGTGAGATGGAAATGTATTATGTCTTCGTTACGATGCACAGTACTCATACATTTACATTAACTCATTACACATCTTTCTATTTACTAAATGTCATTACACATACAAGATGTGTTTCCATTCATACAAAAATAACTTTAAATTAACTTTGCAAAATTCTTCACAACAATTTTTTTAATTAAATGAGAAGAATAAATATTGGCACATACTAAGAGGCTTGACACATAGCACACGATAGACTAGAAAGAGTGCGCTGCTGTTAACTGTTTTGGCCTTTGAGCGGGAAGGAGAGAAGAAGAAGAGGTCTCGAACGTAAAATGGACGAAGCTGCCTGTAGTTCCCGTTGTGACTTTTAATTATAAATGAAATTATTGATATAGTGATGTGTTTTGAAGAAAAAAATAAAAATGATAAATCCGGTTAAGTAGAGCTAATTAATTCAACTACAAGACGATCTTACAATATGTTACATTTTAAAACACAGATATAACACTAATGTATTGTACTAGTGCATGACACGAATACATGGTATTAGTGCAAGGCACTAGTGCATGATACTGGTTCATGGCACTAGTATATGATACTAGTCACATGACACTAGTACATAACCCTAGTCACATGGCACTGGTACATGACACTAGTACATATCACTAATATGCAACACTATTAGATAGTAGTACTTGGTACTATTCAGGATACTAGTCTCACACGACATTACTACCTGATACTAATCACATAACATTAATACATGATACTACTACAAGACATTAATACATGATACTACTACAAGACATTAGTATATGATACTAGTACAGGGAGCAAGTAGATGACATTAGTGCAGGAGACTGGTACAGAACAACAGTATATAACACTAGTATATTTAGGAAAAATGGAAAGAACTTGAATTGTAATAAACAAAAATTTTGCAAATCCTCACAATATTATTTCATTGAAGTAAAATACAATACTATTTTAATAATGTAGAGGTATTAAAGGTAAAAGACAAATAAGAACGTAATATTTTAACGATTTCAAAAGAGGATAACAATTACTAGATTTTTTAAATTGCAGTTATTAAGATAAATTTAAAATTGAAACAGAAGAGTAAAAAGGGGAAAAATTGCAACTAGAAAATAGAACAAGATGGATGGATATCATGAAGTTTCAGAGGGAAAAGAAATACCAGAGGAAACTATCACAGATTTATTTTTTAGGTTTTTAAATTATAAGCAATGTCTTCACAACAATTGCAGACAAAAAAAACTATGTAGCTAAAATGCATATTAAAAATTCAATACATAGCCCTGTGAAAAGTTGCGCTAAATACTTTTTTCAAATAATATGAAACAATGTTACCAAAAAACAGTTACTTTTTAAGGATACTTATAGCTATATTAAAATATTTTTTTATCGGAAAAACTAATCGAACAAAAATTGATACTATATATTATACGTATTTAGATATTATAAAATTGAATTAAAATTGGATTTTTAATAAATGACGAAGCCCACTTAAGAAAAGAATATGTAAAAACTTAAAATATTTATAAATAAAATTTCCTTTATATTAGCGACACATTTTTTATTTATCTTTCGGAATGCAACTTTCATTATTTATTACTTCCAGAATGTTATCTAAAATTCTCACGAAATATTGAAAGATTAACATGGGACGAAAAGTAAACGAATATAGTATGGACTTCACAGCTCGCGAATGATGCTAAATCACGGTTAAGTGTTTCATCAACGCATAAACTCTGGTTTATGGAGACAATAAAGCTCTTATTGAGCTGGGACTACATTCTTTACGTCTGTACATGAAGTGTTTAGAAGGCACTTTATATACCAATAACAAGAAGATAGCAAACATTTATAGCAGAAGAATTGAAACAATTTCTGTTAGATATTTCGAAAATACAATGCAAATACTTTTTTTTAAAAAATTAGGAGACATATTTAACACTACAGATTGTACGCGATTTCAATTATTTATCCTTAAAACTCGAACGGTATCATTTCGACACCACGATATAAAATATATAAAATAATTGTTTTAACTAAACAATTGCAGGACTACTGTCCACTATGATTTAGTTTTAGGATTTTTAATATTATTTCATTAAATAATTAACAGATTTTATGACCCTTTATATCATGAGAAATTGACGTTAAAAATTTGTTTCGCGAAGTTTGTTTTACCACTGCTTTGCCGAAACACATTTCGAGTCGCAAATCTGCCAGGAGCATTACTATTATGTGGTTATCCATTATGTGCCATCCCTGGCGATATATAAATCCGGATTTACTAGAATATAATCAATTACATCTGTTTTTCTTCAGATTCTTTGCAGTCATTTTCACTCAATCTTATGTCTTCATCGGAATCTTAATTGGAGCCGATTCATTCTCAGAAATCTCTCGCAATAAATTATCAATTTTATCAGGATTTAGACTTCTTCTACAAGCCATCGTTTCAGGGTGTCTGTTCTGGTCAAGGTTCGAAAATCGAATGAACTTTTTTTATGAGCAGATAACCAAATGGTATGCAAGAAACACTTAGACATTACAATTTTAGAAAAATAAGATTCGTTTCCACTGTTAACTTAATAACACTGCATTCAAGGTCAAATAAATGAGTGATAGTACTTTGGGAAATTTGTTTTACTCATAGTAATGATTGACGACAGCTATTTCTGATGATAAATTGCCTTGGTGTCGATATGACATCAGCGGACGTTCTAGGTATTTTTAGTTGAAACATTTCTCCTAATTAACATAGAAACACAAAACTTTTACTTTGCAATTACCATGGAAAATAAATAAAAGTCACGAAAAATTTTCAAATTCCCTTAAAAAATGTGGAAAAGTGAACAAATTGCTCTGGTGTCAAATTAACACTGACGGACGTTCTAGTTTTAAGCTAAAAATAATTTTATTGACAATTAACAAAAACCTGACAGATTTCCAGTGTAATATTTAAGATGAAATACGGATATTATTTAAATAACAATGAAATATGTATCATAATGAAATATATGTGTATTATTTAGTTTCTCCAAAGGAAGTAAAACTTAAGCTCAAATGTAATAAGACATTAGGGGAAAAAGTTGGAGCTGCTAAAATATTTTTATTTTAATTCGAATAAATTTTGAAAATAAATATTTACTCCTATTATGGAAATAGTTCGTAAGACAACAAATGAGGTTTTAAATTGAGTATTGAATTTTTTTAAATAAGAATTTTTGCATTAACATTTTATTTATATCATCAATTTTTCCGCACGTCTATTTTAGTTATAGTAGTTACTTTTCTATTATAAGATTTTAAAATATAAACGTATCTATTATTTTTTTAAAAAAAACAACCGAATAGCTTCATAATGTTAATTGAATAAAAGCAATCTATTCTTCTTAATTACTTTCCCCATTAAAATTACAAATGGAATTAAAGTTAGGGAAAGAAGAAATCAAAAAGGATCTAAAATCTAAATGCAACAATTCTAAGGCGTTAGCTGTGAAAAGTGAACTATATTTAAATTTTGAAATAAAATTAATTTTAATGAAAATATCCTTTTTATTTCATACTAATATTAGAATTGAAATATTAGAATTAAAATTAACTAACTACTTAAACTTGGGTAGAGCTATGAATAAATAAATAAAACAAGCTATTTGCTTAACACATTGCATGTTAGAATTTGTACTATTAAAAATGTTATTGGTTTTTAAAATTAGATAACTTATAACGTATTTTCCTACTGAAAACAAGTTGAATAAAATAATTTTTAAAGACAATTCCTGCTTAGGTCATCAAAGAAAAAAATTCTATTTTAGTTAAATAAATTTAATTAATGAATTAATATTTGAAAAAACTGTTTTTACATCAAGTACCATCCACTACAAGTTAAAAAAATATATTTGAAGCCTAGAAAAGTTTATTAAAAAACCTTACTGGCGCCACATATTGGTGATAGTTCTAACTTCGTCAGAAATAATGCAGAATAAATTTAAAATTAAAATATAAAATTTTATTAATGAATTAATATTTTCAAAAACTCTACTTTTATCAAGTGTCATCCACTACAATTTTAAAAAATGTTTTTGAACTTCAGTTGATTAATAAAAACTATTTTTTAGTAACGATTATATATATTATGCGTATATATATATATATATATATATATATATATAGTGATATATATATATATATATATGCGTATATATATATATAGTGAGAGAGTGCACTAATAGTAGGAATTGAAAAAAACTTATTTTTTTGAAAGTTGAAGGGAATTAACTGCTATTTATAATGAAAACCTTATTTATTTAAAGCAAGCAGAAAATCCGCTTAAATATTTCACAAAGGAGTACACGAAAAAGCACTAAAGCGGAAGTCATTTCTTTTCAAACTTCTTTCAAGAAAAATTTACACTTCTATTTTCTTATTCTATCTATTTGGTACTCTAGGGAGGAGTTTCGTCCAAATCAATGGAATGTCTATCTTTTACAGCCACCTTGCTTTGAAAGTAATCTTATTTTGTATGCGTCATGCCTTTTTAAAATGGTTATTTTATATTCGAGAGGAAAAAATAATCTTTCATTTAATTAAAAAAAAACTACTTTTATTTAAAAGTTTACGATTTTTTTTCAAATAATTTATGACATGTATTACAAAAATATTGTAACACATTATTATTAATCAGATTTTACACCTTTTTTTCATTAAAGAACGTATAAAAGGATGGCTTCAGATTTTTATGAATATAAACTTTTAATCTTCCTTCATAATACTTAAAAAAATTAAGATATTTTCAAAACGGAGCTAGTGGAAAATAGTTCAAAGAGTATTTTTTTAAAATATTAGTTAAGTGAAATTTTTCTTCTCTTTTTCATGAATATTCTTTAAATAATTTTAATATATTGTACTAAGAGTAATACAGAGTAATTAAAATATATTTACTAGGCATAATAGAAGTTATTTATTTTTCGAAATAATTTATATCATTTGAAGTCAGTTCACTTACTATTGGCGAAAATAGTCAACACACACTTGTCAACTCAAAAATATTAGTACCAGTATTACTGTTTGATTTTATTTCTATAGCAGACGTATTTAAAAAACGTACATCAGAATGTGTTTTTCTTAATTTGAACTATAAAGTTAAAGAAAAACTTACTGTATAATAATATTTTGTCTTACAGTTTAGCTTAGATCACATTCATTAAGGATTAAAAAGCATTCAAATTTAATCATAGACATCAGAATTTAAAAATATTTATAAGTAGATCTTATCTTGGAGAGAGTTATAGTTATAAGAATAAATTATCTGCATTTAAAATCGGTTTATGTTGTAATTTCTGTGTATTAGTAAAAGCAAAATTTCATTTTTATGAACTAAAAGGGTATTGCTAATTATTGTACTGAAATTAAAACTTTGTGTATGTTTTCTTGAAATCATTATAAAATATATAATTAAAATTAATAAAAAAAGCTTATAAATCTACATTACAATATTATTTCTTAAGCTTTTGAAAAACTTTTCTTAAATTAAAGACTAGCAAATATAAGTCATATCTAATAGAAATATTTGATTTCTATCATGCAATTAATTGTTTTTCAATTACTTTGAGTAAAAATAGAATAAAATAAAGCTATACAGAATTGAAATTGAAGAAATGAATACCTAACTTATTCTCACATTTTAAAGTTTATTCATTAAAACATAAAAAAGTCGTCTAAGCATACAAACCTACTATATATTCTTTTTTTAAAAAAGATGAAAGCATTTACATATCCATCAATTTTTCCCTACGCTTATTGATTCATGTTTTATGAGTTTTCCTATTTAGTTTGGATTTGGGCTTTTCTCATAACATTTGACTGGTAATTTGATTACAGGTTCTTTAAAAAAGTAACTAACACTTGGAAGGTAAACTACGATGTAACTGTTTCATAACTATAAACATATTTAAACCTACAATAGCACAAAATTGTAAGTGAAAAATAATAACACATCAGAATAAACCTGTATATTACTATGTAACAAACTAAAGTAAAAAATAGTTGCTGAGAAATAAATGGAGTCTTCTGACATAAAAAAGGATGCTTTCTCTCTCTTCATTTGATGCCATTGTTTTAGAAGAAGAAAAAAATTATATCAAAGGAGCCCATTGAATACATAAGATATGTTACAAGGGATGAAAATATATTTAGAGCACAAAAGTTATGAACCACATGTGACTTTTATGTATTATACTTAATATTACGTACAAGAGAAAAATTGTTGAACAGGATTACAAGTAAGAAATATTAAGAAAAATTACATGTTGTATAATGAAAAAAAAGATAGGAAAACAAATAGAATTCGATTAATTTTTGTAAAATTAGAGAATTTAAACCAAATATTACATTCTGATCTGATTACCAAAACTTATTGAATATTATGTATACCTTATTTGAATAGCATTTTACATATATCTGTTTATTGAAATATAAGAAATTATATTAATATTTTTAAACCAAAAAAATAAGAATTTAATTCAACATACAAAATAAACAAAATCTCCTTTTATTCATAACATGACTACCTCATACATTTCTTTATAATTTTGTATAAATTTTTATTTATTTTTCAATTCCAACACAGCCTATAATAGGATCACAAAATTAGTTTGCCAATGATATCTAAATTAAAATAATAAGGGTTCAGAAATATAAAATTATCAATCCTAAATTATCAAGTTAAACTTAAGACATTTCACTTTATAAAAATATAACTAGGAAATTAAATGTTCCATTTGGTTAATTATACATCTCATATGCAAAAATAGACCATTGTAGCTTCTTGTAAGAAGCTTGATTTTTTTACGTGTGTTTCCAATACAAGCAAAGCATACCTAACATTTTAAACTAATGAATTCGCTTATTGAAAATATATGGTCGATAAAATTTTTAGCATCTTTACTGAAAATGTTGTTCAAATTCACGGAAAAATAAATTAATAAATAAAATACCTACAATATAAAATGCATGTGTGTAAATAATAGAATAAAATTCTGATGATTTCTTTAAGGATCATTTTCAAGGCAAAATCGTAAAAAGGAATACTTCTTGCGATATTCAGAGAATATACATAAATATTGTTTTAAAAATATTACTACAATAAAAAAGTTATGTAAATAGAATTTCTTGGCAGAAAATGAAGGGAGAAAAAATGATACACTTTCAGATCCCGATTTAACGAATTCATCCGGACCGAACATTCAGTTCGTTATATCGAGGTTATTTGTTATGTTGGGGTCCAAACAAAATACACACTTTTTGCATTTACCTTTTTGCAATTCTACAAAAAGCAACTACACAAATAATATCCACAGTTAGAAATTTAAATTTTTATTAAAAATATTAGTGAATTACTACGCGCCAATCGATTGGATATTTTGAAGTACTGACTGATAGATGTTTCAAAATCGTTTAGATTCCTGACTCTCGGAAGAGTTTTTTTTCAACTTTATGCAGAGAAAAAAATATTGCGACATTTATATCCTGCTGCATAAGGTATACTATCATAGTTTCTAAACAATGTAAAGCAAAAGATCAAAATAACAGTTTTGATAGGAATTTTATTATCATTATCTGCATCAAAATCACTATCCATTGACTCTCCCAAATGAACAATTTTCTCAATTTTAGTTGCATAGATAAGTAGTACGTCATCAAATGTAACATAATCATAAAAACCTTAAAAAGTTTTCCTGCATTGAGGAGTGGGATGATAGAAGAGAGGAGTTTCCTGTCCTATTCAAAGCTCACACAATAGGTTACACTAATGACTCATCTGCACCTGTTAAGGTTTCCGACTACGTTCGGAACCGTGATTTTGCAAAAGCACATAAAGGGATAATTTTCATGATATTTAGTGTCACTTAAATTAGAGTATATGCATAAAATTGTTTTAAGGACATTTTGACAAAATTTTTTTATTTAAATACAATATTTTGGCAAAAAATTAACTTAGAATAATCTTTTTTCCAAACGTTCTCTTTGTGTGAAAAATTCTTCTATTATAATAATATTTTGCCTGTATATAGCTCAGACCTCTCTACAGAAGCTCAACTAGAATTTTTGAAATATATAACTTAGAAGTGGGTTTATTCATATTTTACGACAACAGACACAATTATTTTAAATTGGGAAATTTCCTAGCTCCCTTTGCCCGTTTATTAACATGTATTAAAATAGTGTCTATCTCAGAATGTTTAAAGTTTTATTTAATGCTTACATACGCATTATATTCAACATTTGTTTCAGTTATATATCTCATTCTATGCTGATAATGTGTTCCCTATTCAATTTAGTACACGCTTATTACGTGAATAAGATATATTATTACTTCCTGTGATAAGAACCGGACTCAAATGTGCATATTCTCTGGTTAGAGGAAGTAAATAATATCAGCACATATCCTATTACTAAGGTAATGGAACAATGCTTGCGATCATAATGGATTTCCTCTTTTTAAACTATTAAACGGAAAACTTCTATTGCACACATTTTTTAAAGTGAACGCGCGCACACACACACACACACAAACACACAAAAACTTCTATTGCACACATTTTTAAAGTGAACACACACCACGCACGCACGCACACGCACGCACGCACGCACGCACACACGCACGCACACACACGCACGCACGCACACACGCACACACGCACGCACACACACACACACACGCACACACGCACGCGCATACACGCACGCGCATGCACGTACGCGCATACTCGCACGCGCATACACGCATACGCACACACGCACGCGCACACACGCATGCGCACAAAGGCGGTGTGTGATTGTTTATTAACGTCGTACTACTGTGAAGCAGCTCGAGAGTCACTGACGATGGACCTCGTAATTTTGAGCTCCTTTTAAGTGACAAGGATGATACCTGAGCTGGCATATCGTTATTTGAACTTCCACACCACACCAACGGGAGAACTTTGAACCATAGCAAATTTAATGAGCATCAGTTCCTCTACACAGTAGATCTTCACTTGCACCGGCTCGAATGCCAGAAATGTTGGTCACGAGTCCGGAGCCATGTTTATAGGCTACCGTAACAATTTTTCCAAGAAAACCCCCATTTTCTTTAAGACATTATTTAAACTACCACATTTTTAAATTAAAAAAAATTGCACACAGAAAATAAATCAGTGAAATATGTTGCTTATGGTACACTTTTTTTTAAAAAAAATATTCGTAACTGTGAGAATTAATGATGTAAATCGGCTTTTTAAAACTGATTTTTAATAATTTACGGATATTTTACCAGCAATATTAAAAGGTAAATATATGAATACATGCCAGACACAAATAATATATATGACTTAATATTTCTATTTTTAATTTTTCTTCTACCTCTACATAAAAGATTCATCAATTGTTTAGTTTATTCTTTATTCAGGAATCTAACTTTAAATTTTCAACTTAAAATACATGTAACAACATATTCCACATTCAAATGAATTCAAGGAATTCCAGTGCAGTTTGATTTAATTGCTTATCTACGCCACATTTTGAAGCTATACGAGGGATATCAGAAAATTAAAAAATATCTAGCGCTTATAGTCGCGAATGGAACCTTCGAAATAATATTTACTGTAAGATTATATATAGAGAGAGAGAACGAGAGCAAAATAATGAAGAAGTAAAAAATACCCCCGAAACTTATAAACAAAAACAAATATTTGTCTCAAGACTCAAGAATATAAAGATATAACAAGAAAAAACATAATATTCAGATTCTAAGAGTTACAAAAAGCATCTTAAAGGAACACTTTGATCGAGGGATAATTCAGAGTAACAAAAACAATACTAATATTTCTTAAAAAGAAATAAACGCGATGAATACAGGAAAAAAGCATTTTTCTTCAGTCAAATCAAAGAAATGTGGAAAGATCAAATAAATACGAACATAATCTGAAGATAACTTTGTCACACACATACAAAACAAAATTTAATTTAAACACTCCAAATATATTCCAGCACTAAAAGAGCAATTTACATATACACTGCATAAAGCTTCTCCAAATGCCATTTAGTAGGAGAAACTGTAAAGGTTAAGCAGATATTAGAGCTCGTTGGGACTAGAGCTCTAGGAATTTATTTCGAATAACATGAACTCATCAGCATACGAGGAAATGTTAAGCATTCGTTTGAATTCTCGTTTAGAAGAATTGTATGCAAAAGGGTAATTTTCCTGCAGTAAACCGTGTTACCTCTTGCATCAAAGAGGTTTAATGCTTTGTTCTGGATGAAGAAAATAAATCTTTCAACACGACTTGTTAAAAGCATAGATAAATCCCATTAGGAATATTTCTGACGCTTGCAAATCATCTCATTTATGCTGATGATAATCAATATCATACAGAAAGAAGTAATTGAAAGTATCCAGAAATGCTTATTTAACTTAAAACTGAGGAAAATTTATGACGAGAAGGACATTGTACATAAGTGAATAGAATAATAAATGTTCTAAATATTTAATGTTACATGATTTAACATAAAATGAAATAGAAAATAATATTTACAAATTAAAATATATGCCAATTGACTATGTTTCATTTTGCAAGTAAATATCTTTATTAATTATATACGATCAAAAAGATTTAATAAAGCAATTATTGAAAGAATTCCATTTAAAAATGATCATGGATGAGTTATTATTTCCTATTAATATAATTTTTATTTCTTTTTCTGAAAAACGAATTCGACTGCGAATAAACATCAAATAGAGCCAAGCAATCTGTGGAGTATCAAAAAATGGATTTGGAAGACAAAACCACAAGAGCATATATATATATATATATATATATATATAAGCTTTTTCTTGCCTACCATATACTAGTTCTTGTGTGGTGATAGAATACTAACTTGTTCAAAAACTAATAAAAAGCTGATATTCTTTATTTTAAAAACAGGAAAAGGATATGAAAATGTCGCCCCTGTACAAAATGACGTTGTTTTAAATTTTTACATTTAACAACCGAGTGTTTAGGTAAATAGATTATAGTTTTTAAAAATATTTAGTACGCTTAGAATATATTAATATTTCACACGCAGTCATTTTAATACTTTTTCAGATTTTATCTTAATATTCTATTTTTATTTTTTAAGTACCTTATATCACCTATGTGTGATTTTTTTGTAAAAAATCTAAATTTTTAAAATGGACTTAAATTCTTATACTTACTTCTGCATTTAAAAATTTTCAATTTAGGAATTATATTTCTTTCAATTTGTATTTGAACAAAAATATCATTTTTAATTATTGTTGTTTTAATCCCAATTTAGTATTACTAATTGGTCTAAACTTGTAACTAAAGTCAATTATAGCGATAACAATGAACACTTAATAGGCGCAATAAATTATATTAAATAAAATTAAATAAGAACAATAACAATTGATTTTGTTGGATTTCAAATAACATTCTCAATTAAATATTTTGTAAGCGGTTTAGTTGAGCAATAAATTTTTTTCAAAATAATTATTATGAGAAAAAACTTTTTGAAAAAAGGTAATCACCAATGCCTGTTTAGTTAAAAGAAACAAACGTGATGTTGGTTTCAAGCACTGTGACACATAAAATTTTTTAGATTATGTTTCAGTTCAGAATTATAATTTTTTTTATTTCTACGTTGGGAGCATATTAAGAGTTTCGTAGACTAGGTTAAAAAATCATTTTATTTTACTATGTGTTAAATTACATTTTAAAAGTAGCGAAAAGTTTATATTTATTATTTATTGTTTCCTTCTATTTTATTTAATGTATTTATTATTTGTATAAAGGAAATTAAAAGTTATGTTTAATTCCTTTTAAAACAATTCGTGCCTTATAGATTCAATGAAAATGCAGGAACTAGAACAAATAATCAAGGTAATTAGTTCAAGATGTAATATGGAATATTTTAGGTAAATTCATGACCAAGATAGAACATTTTGGTATTTTGTTTTTATGTTTTGATAAAAAAATCATTTAAATATTGTGTATTTTCAGTTATTTTCATCGAAATGCAAGAGCCCCCCACCTGCTAATTATACAAAAGCTTTACTTGATGTCCTGTTTTCCTTCCTGATTCTCTCCTCCCCCCCTCATCTAGATGAGGGTTTTTTCCCGATCGTTATAGTCATCGCATCAAAAACTGAAAAAATAAATCATGTCCAAGATGGAAAATGCATTTCATCATGTAATATATATTTTATCTCTCAATAATAAAAGAAAGAGATAAAATTTGTGTGTTAATAATGATAGAAAAAGAATTTTCTTTTGATAATTCGAAAACTTAAATGGCAAAATTTAAAGAAGAGAAATAAACATTCATTTCCCAGCGATTTAGATTAAAATTGGAAAATTGGACAAATAAAAAAAACAGTTACGTTAACAACAATACTTTTATCGTTGTTTTGAAGAATATTTAAAAACATAATGTAGAAAAAAAATTCCTAAAATATTTGCTCCCAGAATTGTTTGTTTAAATAAAATACCAAAAAAAAAAAAAAAAAAAAAAAAATGCAACAACGCAAGAAAAAGAAAAAAAAAAAAAAGGGGGAAACAAGAACTCTGAATGTAGATTAAATTTTCAAGAACACGCTTTTTGCTGAAAATGTAAAACAACCTTTGTTGTAACTCAGTTATCTAAAATATTTCACATATTTAAAACTAGTTTCACATTTCACACACAACAGCTAGTATTTTCAAACATTAAAAAAAACCCATTCTAATTGAATGTTCTAAAATAAAAATGTTCTTTACTAAAACAATAACAGTTTTTTCTTTGGAAATAATACTTTTTATTCTTTTCCTTCCCCCTTTAACAATCTTTTTCGACCAATATAGGAAGTAGGTTAATGAGAAATACGACGGGTCTTATTGTGTTTGGAGGAAAATGGGCCTTGCTGCTATTCGTGTAGTACAGCAGTGAAACAACATTTACAGAATTCTTTCGAAGGGGAAGCACCGGCGTAAAAGCATTGGAGAAGGGCGAGAATAAAAAACTAAATGTCAGGAAAACGCTTTGTTCCGAAGCTTCTAAGCCAGGGAATTTGAGAGGGAAAATATCAGAGTTTAAAGAAAATAGATAAGGTTTACAAAGTTATAAACACTGTATTCCTTAGCTGTAGAATAAAGATTATTTTTGCATAGAAGTTTAAAAAAATCAATCAAAAGTAAACTGGTGAGAAAATGGTTGCAAATGGTAAATCCTTAAAATGTTTTTGATATTGATTTCTTTATATAAATTTCAATCTAAGAAACAAACTCATTTTTTTTTTTTTGTAAAGAGGGAAAATAAAAGTTTTCATCTACTAACCATTTTTTAAAGAAACCCTCGTAAAAACAGAATATGTAATACAGTATGTATTATACATTTTACTCGTATACAGTATTATATGCAAAGTATAATATAACATACAAAAGACTACATGTCCTCTCTCTCTTTTCTTTTTGTAATACAAGTTTCAATGTTTGCCTATTTTATTTTTTACATTTTCCAAGTTCTAGTTTTCCATTTCGCAAAGCGTTCTTATATTGATTTTGATAAATAACAAAATGAACACATTCGTATTCAAATGGAACACACCAATTCTACAATTTTATGCAAATAGTTTGGCTCTGAAATGAGTGGTCTCTTTAAGTTTTCCATATAAATGTATTTTTTAAACAGACTAGAAGAAAAAAAGTTTGAAACTAGAGGAGAGGTTAGTATATAAGAAATAGTGGTCTTCAAACTTTTTTAAATCATGGAACCCATATAACTAAAAAGTGTTTTCGGGGAACCTCATTCCATACACTTGAAATATATTTTAAAATAATAATGAAAGTAGATCATCATGTTTTAGTTACTTTATGTAAAAAAAAATAAAAAAGAGTATTGTATTTGATATTGAAATATTTAATGTAATTTTATTATAATTTACTCACACCAATAATAATTAATATCACTTACTCATGCATTATAATATTTAGTAGACAGGATATGCACTTGTATTTTTTTTTTACACAAACTGTCGAAGTCTAGATCTATTGAAATTATCTGTACGCGCATTTCATATTCTACTTCTAATTTTTGTATACTTTTTTTTTGTTAGTCCTTCAGGTTGAGAAATATTTTTCACTTAAATACATTGTTCTGAATGATATTAAATGTTTATAGCTGTGTGAGAAATTCTGAGTATTTTGCACGAATTTTTAACCTTAAATTTGAAAGGTGTTTTTGGTTAAATTTAGATTTTTGACATTGTATTTGTTGATATGTCGATAAATTCTTCCCTTTCCTTCTTAGTAGTTGTTTTTTCCACAAATGTAAAAAAAGGGTCATTTTCCATTAACAAACTATTTAGTATCACAAAACATTGTACTAATGAATATAAAACTATTTCGTGGAGCCCCGGGATTCTCTCTCTCTCTATATATAAACAAAATTTTCAGTTTTGATGACTGGGATGATGTTTACATACTTGTGGTTACACAAACTTAATAGAGAACATGAATTTATTTTTTGTGCATACACATTTATACTTTTCTTTTCAATTTCTTAAAGCGATTTGAGGAACCCTTGAGAATGCCTCAAGGAATCCCAGGGTTTCATGGAACACAGTTTGAAGACCGCTAGTCTAAGACTATACGCAAAACGGATATTGTAGTTCTGTTTCTTTATTGCTGTTCATAAGTCGAGTTTAGATATCGCTTAGGTTTTTTAATCAATGCATCTTACATCCTGATTCTATTATTTACAATTAATACATCCCTTTTACTTTAAGTAGAAATATGTTTGATGAATAAAAGAAGGATTTTGTCCTTAGCCCAGTGCTTCTCAAACTTTCAAAACTGGCGCCCCCTTTTCAATCACAATTTTTATCGCGCCCCCCTTATACATTAATACTGCAGTAAATGCAGAAATAATGCACTTTTACGCTAAAGCTAATTACAATACGAGATCTTAATTATAAACCATACAAATTAATAGCATAAGTATTAAATTTTCAATGCTACCTTTAAGCAAAAAATTAATTAATAGGAAAAAATTATTATGTTATTTTTCCTTTCTCTAATTTTTAAATTGAGCATATTGCAAAAATGCGGTGGCTACTTAGAAGACAAAATATGGATATCTGCTAAATATAGAAAAATAACTCAGAGAGTCAATTTCTAATCATAAGCATTCCGTATAAAAACTTTGCTTTGCAAGACAAGCCCATGAAGTCATTAATACTTATTAAACTTGTTCTTAATTTGGTATTAATTAATTAGTTACAAAATACTCTGTGCAGCACTGATACATTAAAAGTATACCGGCCGAAGTACCCTCTCTTTGAAGGAGTTCATTTATAAGAAAATAAAACAATCTTGATATAATAGCTGTATTGCAAGAACAGTAAGGGCGCGACAATGTTTACAAAAATGTAAAATGTTTTTTAAAAATGATTGCTCAAATTATAATTAGCTTTAAGCGAATTTTAATTTTAAGCCTCACAGAATTAGCATTTATAATTGATGTTAAATAATGAACAATAATATAAAATTCCGATGAAGAATAATTGTATAATTTTTTATATTTAAAGCAAAAAGACTTCAACATGTGTTAACCTGGGAGCAGGTGCACACTCGATACGGTCGAGCGAGGTTATTGAGTCACCCGAATCCTTTTTTTTAATAATTATTTTATTGTACACGATGCAAATCATTATTCCAGTGAATAATTTAATTAAGAGAAAGTTTACTTACCCCTACTTTCAAGGACTTTTAAATTTTTCTTTGGTAACAAATAAACAGTTTTGCCAGAATTAACAATTTCGTGATCTGTGTGTCCCGCGCGCCGACTTCCGGGTAAAAAGTGTATTCATTATGATAATATGTATGTTACTGCTGAAAACAATTGTTATGCTTTATATGTTTGAAAATACTCATCTTGGTCTAAGTCTTGGCCAAGTAATCCATCAAAGTGTGTGCTCTCCGTGGTTTTCCAAATATCATAAAACTGTTTTGCATGGAAAAAAGTGCAACAGAGAAATACATCTGCGGGAATTTATTCGGGCACCTGGGTTCGAAGAACCCTTAATCCCGTATCTGGCAAAAGTCTCTTTAATGACATGGATGTACTTACAACTTCCTTAAATAAGAAATAAACACATAAGAGAGGGGGCATAACTAACTGTACCAATAACTTAGAAGGTCAAACAAATTACAGCTATAATGTGCAGTATTTCAAAAATAATGACAGTGATGAATTTTTTATGTTCCTAAATTTTTTCGATTCTGGATCTAGGATCTGTTTTTCTCTAAAAGAGTAGAATGTTAATTTTAAAAGAGAAAACGTAATAAAAACTCTCTCATCATGAGATTGCAGCAAGTTAAATAAAATATTTTTTATTTGGTTATAGGATCAAAGATACCTAATTAAGTATTGAAGAATTTTTTTTGATGATTTATATATAATATCGCCTATAACATATATCAGAGTAAAAGTGCATTTTTTATTATGTCTGAAAGTATTTTGTTTTAATTCATTCCAGTAAACTAATTATTTTTTAAATCTTTTATTTTCGATATGCTCGCGCCCCCTCAGTTTGAGAAACACTGCCTTAGCCTCGTGAGTTTGTGCTACTCATATGTTGCGGGAAAATGATGAAATTAGGAATCTCATCAAATTCCTAAGGGAGATGATCACTTGACGGTAGCTGTTAAAATAACGTCTCTTCAAGGTCATTTCCCTGGTAAAAGTAAGGCATTTGAAGAAGTAGCTGAGCTGTTTCAGTGAAATGATGAAATAATATTGTCAAGAGTTTAAAAGTGTTTATTTAACAAATAGGGCTCATTATTAAACGTATAAGTAAGTAATACAAGAATAGGCAATGAAATACGAATTGTTTATTCGAAACTAACAAATAATTAGAAAATTAGGTTGGTATTTTTTGACGTATAACATCTTTCCTCTCGGTTGCTTACGCACTAAAATATCAATCCCTATGTTGATCCAATGGTGCCATTTTATTAAAGATATGGGGTTGATATTTATGGGATCGATAGTACATCTTGTATGGTTAGGAAGTACAAAGACTCGACCATCCAGGTGTCTCCCACCCCTCTGTATAGCATTTTGCCAAATGCAAATCCTGACTAGTTCCTTTCATCATTTCACTGAAACAGTTCAGGAATTTGTTAAAATCACTTACTTATATGAGGGAAATGATCTTGAAGAGACGTTATGTTAACATATTTCGTCAATTGACCATTTCCCTTGTGGATTTGATGAAATTTCGCCAATTCCCTGCGACAGATATATGATGAAAATTAGTCAAGTGATTCCGCAGAGCTTCAACAGAAGTTTTTTGAATTATGACTTACATGAATTGTGATTGTCTGCTTCAGATTTATTTTTATCTCATTGTACATCCTTTCTGCGAATCGTTGTACTCTTATTATTAAACTGAAAGTGAAACTTATTTTATTTCCTGTTAACTTTTGGGTTAGCTCAATTTTTGAATCCTTAGAAATTTAAAAGCTTTGTGCTCCTTATTGTCTTAGGTTACTTTTCCTCTAAACCGTGTACACTGAGATCTTTTTTACACCACTTTGAAACAACACGGTCTAACAAAAGCCGCATTTCTCTTTCTTTTTACACGGCTAATTTAATCTAACATGATTAGGACAGTTGAAAGAAAGAAAGAAGGAGACGCTTGGTAATTAACGGCTAATTAATTTCTAGAGACTTAAAGCTCATTGTTAGTTAGCAAAATCATTTTTTAAATATTGAATCAAATTTCAGAATGGGCTTCAAAATTCCAAAGAAATCTGAAGATTTATTTAGCTAAGTACCAATAATTATCTAATAAATTTGAAAAATAAATAAATAAACAATCATTTTTCAAACAAAACACCACAAATTGCATCATAAAACAGTTCATCTTCTCAAAATGTTCTTAATGGTTTAAATTTTATTTTTGATTCAGGTTTAATGGATTCTAGTGAGAACAATTTTGATTCATCTTGCCGAAATCAAATGCACTTATTATCAACAAGTAGTAACGAATAATGGATTAATGTTGCTCCTGATATTTTTAGTTCAAAGGTTTTATCAAACCAATAAATATTAAGAGAGTTCACGTAAAATGGATTTTAGATGTTGATTAAATTATTTCTTTCTTTTTCGTGTATTGAAGTGTATAAAATTGTTGGGCAAATAAAACTTAACACATCTTACAAAATTTAGTAGAAGCGTTATGCGGAATCACTTAATATTACAGAATTTATTGTACTTTATGAACATAATAGACAGATAAATTAACTCGCTGTAAGAATATTCTTTGTAAATTGAATTTTCAACACATGTGCAAATAAAATGTGTGATTTTTTTTTTGAATTTAAAAAAACTTTCTTGAAATTGAGACTTACCAGGATTAAAAAAAACACACACACAGTTAACTATTATAAACACATTTTTTGAATAAAATAAAAATACACAACAACTATTTATGCTTAGCTTTTATATTTTTCAAATTATACTTTTTTTGCAATAATTTTCAAAGTGCACGTAATACCGGAAATTACACAACTAAAGTATATGTAAATAATTTTTTTTTAAAAAAAATTAAATATGCTATGTTCTAGGAAATTTTGGTTTTGAGAATAAATTATAAATATTAGAAACAATGCTAATTGATTAAAATGATGGTTTCGCGCAATAAAGGCAATTAAGTTTTTAAAAAATGGATTAATATAGAAATAGGAAAATGAGTTAAATATGTAACACTCACAGAAATTTTTTCTATTAATTATTTGGAAAGTTTAAAAACTCAATTGCAGTTTCATTTAATGTGTTGCAGAAAAAAAAGCCAAAAATAAATAATTTTTATAAAAAAATTAATTTAAATATATAATTTTAATTCATTTCAGCTGATTTATTTCACGACATTCTCTTTTTATCGAAAGATAATTAATTCTACTTTTTTAATTCATTAACATATTCAAAAAAATGTCTTTGGTATTGTAACATATGTTTTGACTAATCATCGTTCGCTGAAAAAAATAAACACATTAATACGACATTTTACCTTTTAAAAAAAAAAATTCTAAATATATTCATCATAAGCAAAAATATTGAAATGATAAAGTTTTAATTCAATCCCCCACGTGTTTTTATTTTTGAATCTTTAAAATTATTTAAATTTAATTTATACTTCATAAAACATAAATTAATAACTTTTTTTCACCAAATAGTATCTATAATAAAATGTTTTTATCCAATCTCCCAAGATCAGGAATTGTCATCTAGAACAAACAAAGAATCGGACTCACCTTGCACAGTGGTATCTACAGTTGAACCAAGATACATTTGTGGTAGATATGTCAACACGAGAAACACTACAGTAATGCTTGCAGCCATCTCACTAGAAACACTCATTTTCTACAACTCTTGAAAGGACTGGTGGGAAAAATCAAGAGAGACAAAAGCTCTGAGACAAGATAGATCTGAGATATATTGCGCAGCTAATGCTCAGAGACTACCGAACTGAAGCTCTGTTGATACTGTTAGGTTGCAAGTATTGGGTTTGTAAAACCCTGTTACCGGCTGTCAGAGCCCATGCATTTGGCAAATCTTGAGCTGCGATTGGTAGTTGGATGTCACGTGGTTTCTGCAAAGGGGTCAAGAACAAATCCAATGCCGCGGGGATGCTTCGATTTTCTAGAGCTGCACGCAGCAATGAGATGCATTTTGTTTCAGAATAGGCGAGGTAATTTTGAAGACCGTGAAGCATATGGAGATGACGAAAACGAAATTTGGATGTCAGATATTTATAAAAATTAGCGTAGCAACAGACAAAATACAAAAGAATTTGGAATAAAAATAATACATTCTAATACCTGTTTTTCGAGGTTTATTTAATGACTTTAATCTTTTTTGTAAATTTTAACTTTGATTCGGAGTTTATTTTCCCAACGTAATTTTTTTTTGAGAATTATAAATTAAGAAAAATAAAATATTTCATTTCAGTTTATTTTGAGCGAAAAGAAACGAACACTAATTTTTAACTAAGCTTGGTAATTAAAGGATCAGAATCAATTTTTATTAAATAAAAAATGGTTCAGAAATTATTGCTGATTTGTATATTTTCCTCATTAAGTGATCTAAACTTTAATAAATACGAAAGTTCTATGTTAAAAGTATTTTGTGATGTTAAGTGAGTGTTAATTTACGTCACAATATAAAGCACCACGAGGACTATTGGCAACGAACCTCGTAATTTTGAACCATGCTCTAGAGGCAAGAAGGTACCTAAAATGGCAACGAATCTCCAAATTTCCTCACCATGCCAACGGGAGGACCTTAAACCTTATAATCTTCCCACTGTTGCATTTCTGCAACATATCATTTATTTTAATTTAACAGACTCAAATTTTTTTTAACTACCTACAAATCAATTATCCGAGGAAAAAATTACTGCAATGATTACTAATTACTAATTTTGTCACTAGATATAAATACTTTTTTCCAGAAATCACAACAATTATAAAAATCTCCGATGCCTCAAGAACTGTGTTTTTGCTATAAAAATAATCCATTATATTTTATGCTTCATGTTGTTTATTGACGAAATAAATTACCAGGTAAGAAATTTAAACTTTTTATGTTCATTTAAAAGTAATTTTGATTTTCTAATGGAAAAAGTTTTAAAGAAATTTGATTTTAATTATATATTGTAGATCTGCGACATTGGTCTTTGGATACCATTTTGACATGGTCAAAACGCGTATACTAACCCGATGAAATCGATAGATATATGAATAATTCGGACGAATTAAGTGAATTAAGTGAGGATGGTCTTGAATATTCTGATGATGATGTTGAGTTTTACCTGATTGTGTGTCATCTAGTGAATATTCGGATAGAGACTGTGAAAATAGTATTGGTTCACAAAATACAATTCAGAACATAAAAAAATCCAATGATGATAATATATTAGATAGAAATATTTCAGTCCGAGAACCTCTTTTAAATTTAATTTTTAAGAATAATAAAACATTGTCAAAGAATTTCTTACGGAAAAATCAAAACATTTCATTGAATGAAGAAGTAATAAAATTCCATGGAGATGACACGCTCCCAAGTGAAATTATGGATTTGGAGTGCAAAAAGTGTAAAGTAGGACTTTGTTACAACAAAATCCATAACTGCTTTAAAAAGTTTCATTGTATGTAAGGCTACAGCAATTTATAATAATGAATAATAAAATTTTCATATAAAAAAAGTTTTGTAAATTACAGCACTACTGCGCAATGTTGCACTTCTGCAACAAACAAAAAAATGACTGAAATTCAATTGAAAACAGCTTAATTTTTTAAAATATATTTTTCCCTGTTTTTATTACTTGAGAACTAGCTGATATAATTTTTTCATTGAAATTTAAAAAACTGGGAAGTTAAGGGTTAAACCTCGACAGATTTAACATATGCCTCAGCCTTATACATGGGGTCTTCAGGGCACTAGGTTTCGAACTCATGACACCCCGGCCATGTAAGTAATTTCAGTATTAAAATGTTAGAACCAATTCTATGTAACATAGAAACCTATTTTATATTATGAATAACAATACAATGACGCATAATTAGCTAATATAAAAGTAAATGAATTTTCAAGCTGAAAGTTTTGTACTTTTTAACAGATTTCATTCATAGTCACAAATATATATATATATATATATAATTAACTGCATTCCTAGCAATTTACTTCGTGTAACTTTCATAGTTAAAAAAATTATCCGCATGTTAAGGGATCCGACTACTTGCAACAATTTTTTTTTAAAAAAAATGGAGACATGGAAATTTTTTTATGATTTTAGATTTATTTAGCACAGTTTAATTAAAAAAATGCCAAAATTAAGAAGAGAAAAAGGAATTATATTACTCTAAAGTGGGAAAAATTGGTAAAAATTTATAAAAAATTACATAAACGGGGCCCGCTCCGTACAAAAAGTTTATGAACAAATTCTCAATTTTTCGATTTTGATGCGTTATTTTTCTATTCATTTTTAAATGACCTTCAGGATAAGAAATATTTTAATTTTTACAAAAGTTAGAGCATTTTTTCTTAGCTGTTGTATGAATTTGCTTAAAAAACAGTGATTATATTCACATAAGGGACAGTACATTTTTTAATAAGGCAGTGATTGATAAATCTGCAGATTAAAACACTTCTACTATCACGTAAAAAAAGATTTCAGTCAATTATTTTCAAAAAAAAAACGAACACATTTTGAGTAAAACGCATTTTAAAGTTTGACATCATGTGTATAGCTATGGCATCTACTTTTAATAAAACACTTGTAGTTTTTGTTCTAGTGAATGGAAAATGAAAACCTTTTTATTTTTACAAAGCTAATAAGAGGTCCTTAAAATAAAATCATTAGCAAATTCGTCAATTTTTGAAAAAACCCATGATTTTAGGGTAGTTGGATACTTTAAACTAGATTTAATTCCATTTTCTTTCTCGTGTTTTTCTTTAACTCTTCAATTTTTATTAAATTTTCATATAATACATTTAAAAATCGCTTCTTCCAGCAGAAATTTTTGACTGCTCTGACAAAAACACCATATTTCTTGGTGATTTGAATGCCAAACATCAGAGCTGGGGCTGTTTCACAAACAATGATCGGGGCAATGATCTGTTAAACGCTGCTGATGATCGAGCTCTTATTTTTCTGAACTCTGGTTTACCAACTCACACGTCTTTCAACTACGGTACTTCTGAGGCCTTGGACATCACACTTGTTAGCCCTGAAATCCATCCACTTTGTGATTGGGACATGCTTAGCAGCATTGGCAGTGAACAGATTCCTATCCTCATTAATGTTCAGATTAATAGAAAAACCGTGACTTCTCATAAGAAATTCTGGAATTTTAAGAAGGCAAATTGGGATTGTTTTCAACGAATTACAGAATGTTCCTTTGATAAAAGGACCACTATGGACAATCTAGAACAGGAGTGGCACAGTTTTAAACAAGTTATTATTCATGCCTCAAAGCAACCCATTCCTAGAAGCAACTTTAAACATCTGAAGTCTTATTTCCAACACAGGGATCCTGGGCTGAGAACTCTTATTTTTAAGAGGAATGCCTTACACAGAAAACTCACTCTGACTGGGGATCGGGAGGATAATGTTGAGCTTAACAAACTCAATGTTAACATTAAACAGTTATACATTACACTTAAGAGGAAAGCCTGGACTTGTCTGTGCAGTAACATTGATGCCAAAACTCCAAACACAAAATTATGGAAACTTGCTCAATCTCTCTCACTCAGTTATAATCAGCGACAAAACATGCCATGCAACACTGTTCTGACTTCGGATGGCAAGGCCGCTCCACATGATAAATTTGCAGCTAATGTATTGGGAGAGTTCTATAAAGGTGTGGGCAATTTGAAGTTTAACCAAAATGATGTTATTTTAAAAAAAACAGGTCTAAAAGAATGATCCATAATTGTCGTACTTCTAGCTCTGGTAACCACATTTTTATTAACAAGTTTACCTTGAGGGAACTTAACTTTGCTCTCAGAGCTAAGGATCTTCGTAAATCTCCAGGCCCCGATGGCATTCATGAATTCATGATTGGCCATCTGGGACCTCATGGCATGCAGAAACTTCTGGATATATTCAACTTTTCTTGGAAAATTGGTCGTCTTCCACGCGATTGGAAGAGAGCAATTATTATTCCTATTCTAAAACCAGGAAAGGACACTAGTACCTCTGCGAGCAATAGACCCATTGCGTTGACCTCTTTTGTTTGTAAACTCATGGAGAGGCTTGTTCTTGCCAGGCTGAAATTTCACTTAAACATCGGCGGCTTGCTTCCAAGTGAGCAGTATGTTTACAGAAAAGGCATTGGGGCGGTTGATCAGATCTTGTATTTTTGCCAGAGAATTCGAGACGTACAGAATAAGAAACCCACCAACCACACAGTTGTAGCCCTATTGGATATGTCCAGGGCATTTGACAGAGTTTGGTGCCAACTTTTGATTACCAAACTCCACGATTATTTTAGTATAAGAGGAAGAGCCCTTCTCCCTGGATATCGGACTTCCTCTGGGATAGATCCATTCGAGTAAAATACAATAACTTCTTGTCTGATCCTTTCGCCATCAGGCAGGGTGTACCTCAGGGTTCAGTGTTGAGTCCCGTCTTGTTTTCTCTTTACATTACCGGTATTGAGAAAGTGTTAGCTAAATACTGTGAAGTCGGAATTTTTGCTAATGATATCATTGTCTGGTCTTCCGGTTCCGACGTCGGCGAAAATGAGCTTAAACTCAACCGTGCCATAGAGGAAGCCCACTCCTTTGCGGAGATGCATAAGCTTATATTTAATGCTTCTAAATCTCTGACCACCTTTTTCTCAACCAATAGACATCTTTTCAACTATCAACCTAAGATCTCCATGAATGGAATCCAGTTGTGTTACGTTAAAAATGCTAACTATCTCGGATACACTTTAGATCAAGAGATTACAAGCAATAAACATATTGAAGGCCAAGTGACTAAGGTAAGAAAAAGAGATTTAATGTCCTCAAATTTATATCTGGTCGGGACTGGGGAGCGGGTGCCAGCACTCTCCGTGCTACATTTATCTCCATCATCAGACCAGTGTTGGAGTTTGGCATCCCAATCTACTCCTGTGCTTCGGACACCAATTTAAATAAATTTGAAAGAGTGCAGCTTTGTGATGCCAGAATAATTACTGGACTTCGATACAGTTGTCAAATCGACATTGTGCTCTTCGAGAGCAACTTGCCTTCCCTTTCAAAAAGAAGACTATATAGCCTTACAAGGTATTTTAACAAGCTATACAGCTACAATGAACAACACAGGACTTCTGCCTACCTACATGCATGGATTAACAATAGACGATTGATGAAACATAGCCCCTTTTCCTACGCAAGGACATTGAACTTACCTTCCTCTGATGTGGAACCTTACTCTCTGAGTTTCACTGGAGCTGGTTTGGAACTCGATGGAATTTATTTTCATGATCAGCTTTTGACTAGTGTGACTAAGAGCTCTGAGATACCGGCTCTAGTTAACCAACTGGCTCTGGAGATCCACAATCTTCCTTGAAAATCTATGCAGACGGAAGCAAGGGTGAGAAAGGCATTTCGGGAAGTGGAGTGTACATTCCTACTCTCTCTGGGGACTTAGAATTTAAAACTATAAACCCTAATTACCGTTCAGTTTTTAGATCAGAACTTATAGCCATCAGGAGGGGCCTGCAGTGTGCTGCTCAGTTGGAGGATCGTTTTTAGGAAATATAGATTTTGACTGACAGCCGAGCCTCGATTCAGCATCTCGCTAATTGGGATGACATTGGTGATCAGACTAGACTGGATATACTGAGTCTTCTTCATGATCTTTCTTCCGGACATAGTATACATTTTCAGTGGATCCCTTCGCATATTGGCATAGAGGGTAACGAAAGAGCTGACTTTTTGGCTAGGACTACTGCTATGGAGGGTGTGAGTCCAAGAGGGAATCTCACATTTTCTGAGATTTCCACAATCTCTAAATTGGAGCTCAACCGACAAATTAAAACTCCACCCAGTCATGCATGGTACTTTGCTAAATGTCCGGGAGAGTCCTTTAGGCTCAGTAGTAGACCTCTCCCATCTACTTATTCTAGATTTTTGAGCGGACACACAAGAGCTCTCAGGTTCTCTAATGGACAAAAGACTTTTCCGGAATGCCACTGGTGTTCTTCCAGAGAGGCCTCACCTAATCATATTGTCCTTTGTTTGGGTTTTAAAAAAGACGAGGTCCTTTGCGACTCACTGCTGTTTTTAGATTTTTTACAGATTTTCGGATTCATGGGGATTGTCTAGTCCTGCTGGACAGTACCAAGATTAGTCAAAAAAAAAAATTGCTCCCTTATGTTGAGTATATTGAATAACAACATAACTTCAAATATTGAAATGTACAAATAATATAAAACAGTCAATATTATTAATCATTTGGAACGCGTTTCTATAGAGAAACCTCTTTCTTTCAATTTTAATTTTTGAAAAGCAAAAATTTTTTTCTATCGTACTAAAACATGCTGACATTAATATTTCATCACACACATATTTTAATCCTCTCTAAATTTTTTATAGGAAATGCCATGTTAAGAGCTTATTCCAAGACTCTCGAGGGCAAGATGTCTCAGTCGGAATTAAGTCTATTTCCTCATATTTCTTTTTTTAACGTCTGAAAACTTTTACCAAAGTACTTAGTTCTTAGGAATCTGTTAAGTATTAGTCTAACTAAATACAGGTACACTAAAAAAATATGCATCACAAAAATTTTACTTTAGTTTGTTTGTTATTGATTTTTTAATGTGAAATATGAGTACTTCATATTGCTAATGAATTCGACTTTATGAATTTAAAACTTTCATTCAATGAAAAATGTAAATAAATTACAGTTTAAAAAAATTAAAAAACACGCTTTTATTGTTAGTCGAACTAAAGAGTATAAAAAAATTCTTAGCATAAGAATAAAATGATTAACGAGAAAATTAATGTCATTATGGTAAAAGAGTGGGGAGTATTGTACTACATTTTTACAGGAACTCAGCATTTCGGAATAGAACTAGTAAGAAATTATAACAATTGATATCGAGCACCTCACGCTTTTATCACAATGGCATTAATATTCTCGTGAATCATTTATTCTTACATTAAGAATTATTTTTTACTTTTTAGTTCGATTCACACTATAAAAGCGTGTTTTTTGTTTTTTAAAACAATAATTTATTTTTCATTTTTAACTCGATTTATAGTAAAAGCGTGTTTTCTTAGTTTCTTAAACTATCATTATTCATTGATGTAATCATCATTTTTGTGTGTCGTATTTTTGTATTAACTATGAGTGTTTTTCCTTTAGAGTTCTAACTTAATTCTTTAGTCTCTAAATCTGGGAATGGTATCTGGAATTAGTCACCAAATCTGGAAATGGAAAATCATTAATCCTGATGATCCTGATCAGGACAATGGAACAAAATTATTAAATTATTCTATTGTCATTGGACCTTGAAGAGTGTAAAAAAATTCGAATTAATCTGACCTTTTAAAGTTGTTAAAAATCGAGTTTAGAGATTCCCCGTTACACACAGCTAAAGCTAATAAAAGCGTGTTAAAAATTCATTTTATTTTTACCTTGCTACAAAAAGATAATATTTCCCTTTGAGTTAAATATGAACATTTAAATAAAAAAAAGAAGAACATTAAGTTTATTTACTCGGTAAATAGTTCCATTGTAATCTAGTACAATATTCTAATATAAAGAAAATATAAGTCATGTTTTATTAAACAGTTTAGGCAACACACTGTGGTGGAGTAGAACTAACATGTACCGTTCGATTCCAATTACAGAAAACCTGAGAAATTTTAATGTTTTATTCTTGATCAAAATATGAAAAACAGTATTTTTACACTTAGAGCAGCGTTTCTCAAACAGTGGGACGCGCCCTAGGGGAACGTAATAACCGTAGCTTGGAGAGCGAGAAAATAAAATATGTAAAATAATTGTCGATTCATTGCAATGAAGCAAAACAAAATACATTCTGGCATTATAAAAAGTAAAATACATATTCACACTGATAAAAGATATTTATAAATGTATCACTACGACAGTAATTAATAATTAATTTATAAAATTAACTTTTTATTTGATATTAATTTTATATAACATTAATTTATCAATAATAAATTAAAACCAAGTTTATTAAATAGTAGTGACTTCCATGGGCTTGTCATATACAAAAGTATAAACAAAATATAATATTTATCTTGAGAGTTGGTGCATTTTAAATTAAAGTCACATTGTAACTTTAGCGTAGAAGTACATTATTATTGCATTCAATACATGGTTGTTGTATAAGGGTAGTGTTATAAAAATTATGACTGAAAATTGAGTTGCAAATATTGAAAGTTTTATGAGCACTGACGTAGAGTGATTTACCTCCAAATCAGAACTGTTACTAATCTTAAATTGAAGCTTTCATGCAATTAAGATTGGGGATTGCAAGTCTATTTATAGTCTATTTAGTCTATCTATTGCAAGTCTATTTAGTCTAAGTCTATTTACGATTCTATTCTATTGTGGGTGTGTGAGACTATTAATAACTTTAGGGCCTTCACAAATAGTTTTATAAACACACAATGGCATTTTGTAGTATTCTTATATAATGCTCTTCAGATCTGTTTAAAAAGTAATGCTCATTTGCGTATATTATGGCTCCCTTACAAAATGAAGTTTTCATACTAAACAAAGTTATAAAGGAACCCCAAAGATTACTTAAAGGAAAGCACGCGTGAAAATTCATTATAATTTTACAGTTAACTCGTTACAACCAGTATCCTCTTATGGAACAAAGTGTATGTGTCACATTATTTTACAAGTGACTCATGATAAGGATTCTGTTAAGCCATTTATCCATTTATACACATATTATCATCTAATTTTTTTATTATTGATATTTCCGGAAATTCAATGGACAAATCGGTATAATCCACTTATCTTAAATGTCCTTTTGCTTAAAATACACTTATAATAATTGGATTATAAAAGAAAAATAAAACAGTGTTATTAGAAGTCACTTATAAACATTAATTTTTTATGTAACTAAATTAGAATTGAATATAATATTTGTTAAATTACGTTTGATTGGGGGTCATTTTGCAGGAATTATAAATTTGTAGATTTCAATTAAAAACTGGCATAAGATATAATTACTTTTTAATTTAACCCTACACCTACCTACTGCTGCTACTTGCTTTGAAGAACCTTGTGATTTGGAAACACATGAAGTTGTACTAAGAATGTTCAGTTGTAAAATTTTAAGACAAGAATTCAGAATGTAAAAGTTAAGTTATATTCAACATTGCAAAGCCATTATTGTTGCTTCTTTTCGAGTCTTTGATATACATGATTCTCAAATCTTTTTGTTGCATCAAACAAAGTCAAAAATTTTGACTTCTATATCTTGATTTTCTCTTATTTGGGTTATTGTAATGGATCCGTTTTTCACCCCCAGTGGCTAAACAATGCAAAAAACTCTTTTGCAACTCTTTTTGCTCACTAGCAAGCAGAATTTCTCATGTGCAAAATCAACATTCAACTTTTCTCGGCTTCAGTTCGTATGGAAAACAATTTCCTTCATTCTGAATCATTTCCAACGGTTTTAAGTTATGTAAAAATTGCTTTTTGAGTCATTTCTAATGTAAATGCACGTTTGTTTTGTGTTTGGCACAAATCTTCCTCCAATAATCTTCTACTTGGTTCTTTGCCTTCGACGTCAAAATCACCATTCTTAATATTTTAAACCACTCACAACAACTTCTCTCTCTCAAAGAAGCCTCTCATCAAATGCTTCTACAAGAAACAGACACTAGCCTACTGTAAATTTTTTCAAATTAAAGAGTAAATTGAAAGTTCCCGTAAATGACACATTCGGCTCAAAACTTAACATTTTCGCAAGAAAAGTATTGTGACGTTGATACAAAATCACTAATGCCTTAAGGTTCTGGTGTTGCAAGATCTCCAACCTTGCGATATGACATTTTACATCAATATATACATTTCAACCTTAACTCACTGATAAGATCATCTTTTGTAAAATGGTAGTAACTTAATCGTACTCCTTATAAATGAAGCCCAGTTTGTGCCATTTTGAAGTATTGAAAGATGTAAGAAAGCTATTTTCATGAGTGAATAAAAATTTAATGTATTAAATAAGTCTCCATTTTTCCACATATACACACACGCATGCACACATAAACTTTGTGTGAAAGTTAATTCAAATTTATAATAGAATAAATCTGAAAATGAATATTTTTTGAACACTTTGTGTCTTATACACATGTATATTGCGGAAATTATAATGTATGAGTTTCATGGAGAACTATTGCAAATCAGAATTCTAAGTCATCTATTCTATTAAACTTATTTTACTGTATTTACTTTTTTATTATTATATAGTATTTACTTGTTCTATTAAACTTAGTATAATGTACTTATTTGTGTTCTATCTAACTTAGTATACTGTTCTTACTTGTTCTATTAAACTTAATTCTTATAATTATAGTTACTTTGCTATTTATACTTTCATTCTTACAGTACTTATTATATAAGTAGGGTAGCAATTCTTAGAGAAACAGTAAAACTTAATCGTTTTATTAAAAAAGGAGTAGCTTTTCAATCAAATGTTAATAAAATTAAAATAATAATAACAATAAAATTTGTTGCAAGAATTTCTTACATTTGTCATGAAAAGCAAGTTTATTGCATACATAAACCCTCTTATAACGTTTACCAAAAAAAAAGCTCTATATTTTTAAATAATTACTAAAAATGAAGGGTGTTTGTAGAAAATAATGTTTCTCAATTATTTTAAAAATATTTGCGAAGAGTAAGCTATTCGTAAAAATTAAGAACAATTATTTTTATAGACAATTACACAAATATCAAGTTATGTGCTTACGTGAGGGCATAAAAAGAGTAACTTTAGAATAACATTCAGCCAAGTTAAAGAAAGCATGAAAATGCAATTTTTATCTGATCCTTTTCCTCCATTCTAGTTTGATAAATGGAACATTAAAATAAGTACATTCGTACGAAGAAGAAAGATTCTAAGAAGTATAATATTTCAGGGAAAACAAGAGTTTTCGCTGTCAGAAATGACGTTGAGAAAAAATTAAATGTTCTTTTGGTATAACTTATAGTTGGTTAAGTTTTGTAACTGTTTGTTTTTCATGAAGTTTGAGTAAAAAATAACTCGAGTTTACAATTGTCTTAAGAAACTAACTGTCATACTGGTTAGGGCTCTTTATGATAAATCGTTCATATGTAGATTTTTCAAATTTTGCGATTTAGCGTGCATTAAATTTGAACAGATGCTGACGCTGCTTATTATTAATTTGCGACCATAATATTTTTTCGTCTTTTTATAATATATATATATATATATATATATATATATATATATATATATATATGCAGAGTGTTTTTTTCCAGGTATAGAAGTTTAAGTGGGCATTACTTTCCAAGATGGCGACCGATTTAACAGCTGTTAAGTGATTTATTCTCAGTTTGGTTTGGCAATTCATCATGAATAGACTCACGCCTGAACAACGCTTTCAAATTGTGCAATTTTATTTCGACAATAATGTTCGGTTTTCATAAGCGAATTTTGTTTAGCGAGGAAGCGCACTTCTGGTTGAATGGCAACAAACAAAACTGCCGCATTTGGAGTGAAGCTAATCCACAAGTGTATGTCGAAACACCGTTACATCCAGAAAAACTGACTGTTTGGTGCGCTTTACGGGCTGGTGCAATCCTTCTTCAAAACCGATGAAGGCCACAACGTTACAGTCAATGGTGATCGGTATAGAGCCATGATTACTAACTTTTTCATTCCTGAATTGAACAATCATGATGTCCAGGAGCTGTGGTTCCAACAAGACAGCGCAACATGTCACACAGCTCGTGCCACAATCGATTGATTGAAAGACACGTTTGGTGACCGCCTAATTTCACGTTTTGGACCTGTGAATTGGCCTCCAAGATCTTGTGATTTAACACCGCTAGACTATTTTCTGTGGGGCTATGTAAAATCATTGGTCCATGCGGATAAGCCACAAACGTTTGACCATTTGGAAGACAACATTCGCCGTGTTATTGCTGATATACGGCCACAAATGTTGGAAAAAGTCATCGAAAATTGGACGTCCAGATTGGACTACATCCGAGCCAGCCGTGGCAGTCCTATGCCAGAAATGATATTTAAAATGTAATGCCACAAGATTATCTTTCGAATAAAAGAAATTCATGTCAATCGAATAATACATCGTTGTTTTATTCCAATTTAAAGTTCTATACCTCTAAAAAACACCCTTTATATACTCAAACATTTTTATACTAAATAATAACATTAAAATATAAAATATAATGAACCGATTGTACATAAATTGTTAAATTGATACTAATGTTTTAGTTAGAGTACCCCTTTTTGTAGCTGTTAAAGAGATAAAAATAAAAAAAGAGAGAAAATTACTGCGAAACTAAAAAAAGTAAGAAAAGATGTATTTCATCATGTAATAAATAAAGATGCAGGATACTTCAGCTAAACTTTATGAATCTTTGCTCAAATAAGTATTATACGAATAATTTACTGTGGCAAGAGTGTGTGTGTAGTACAGTATCACATTAAAAATTAAATTATGAATTAAAGTAATCGCATTAAAAAATTATCTCTTAACAAAAAATAAATATTTCATTCCCCATCAAAAACTTGCTAGACCTTTTCCTAGGATAGAAATTTTAGCACATATTTTATTAGTTGTGAAAAATTAAAAAAAAAACTTCATTCTTATGTGATATTGTTTCTGAAATAATCTCTCATTATGGTTATTAAGTAATTATGGCTCATTATTTGTATAGATACAAAATAATATTAATCGAACTATTTCGTCAATACCCTTTCAATTGACATAGTTTTTTTCTTTTTCCTTCACTTCCTATATGAAGGTTATATCAGCTTCCAATACAACATTTACAGAATTAAAATTACATTTCTTTACGTAAATATAGGATATAAAACGTTTAAATCTCAATTTTATGCTCGTTCTTCAATTACTTCGGTAAGATTGAATTTTAACATGTTTAAAATTTATACAAAAAATATATTTCAAGAATACTTTAACTATTGAGAGCTTTTGATTGTTTAGCCGTTTCTATGAATATTTAAATTACCTCTTACGATTTAAATATTTATACCCTCATATATATATATATATATATATATATATATATATATATATATAATGTGGGCACACAAGTTTTTGAACTGGGTTTTTAATCACTGGTAAGGAAGACATTTATTGTAACTTTTTCTTTTTCTTTCCAGAAAATGAACATGCTCAGTTCTTTTTCGTACATGGCATTTTTATAATAAATTATCAAAGCAACCAAAATATATCAATGATGCCTTTTTCAACTAGAAAAACTAAATTTAAAATATGTTGGCTGTTAAGTAGAAATGAATTGTTAGAAAATTTATGAAAAAAAAAAGAATTAAAACTTTTTTAGAGAAAAGGAAGATGATAACAATCAAGTACCAATTAAAAAGTACTCAGGCACCAAACAGAAATATACGTAGTATGATACAAAAGTTCGGGGACAAGGTGTATAAAACCTTACCCTGAAGAGTTCACAGCACCGAAGCACATTCTTCTTTAAAGTCAACGGTACATTTCTGCCAGCGTTCGTATAACTTCTGGAAGCACATCTGGAAGCCATTTTAAGCAACCTCCTGTAAGTCCTCCTGCGATGCTACTTTCACTTCATCTGATGACACAAAATGGAATCCCTGTAAATGTTTTTTCATTGAAGGGAACAGGTAAAAGTCCCACTGGGCTGTCTGGTGAATAGAAGGGATATGTAAGCCCGTTAATGCGAGTTTTGGCGAGGAACTTTTCTTCCAATTGGGATCGATGTGCTGGTTGGTGCGTTGTCTTGCAGCAGATACCAGTCGTCACTCTGCCAGAACTGAGGCAGTTTACAACGAATGGATTCCCTCTAACGATGTCTTCGAGAAGCGTGTATTTTCAGCGATTTGTGAAAGTGTTTGGTGACGAACTTTTCGAACACATTCAGACACCTATGCAATATTTTCCGCGTCCCGTGAAGTCGAAGGTCGTCCAACGTGTTCATTGTTTTCGATGGATTATCGGCTTTCTTTAATACGCCAACGCTATTCGTAAACTTTGGATCTCGCCATAGCAGATTCCCCACACACCTTACTTAGCATTTCCAAAATCTCCATTTGTGTTTTACCTAAGCGTATTAAGTAAATTTAATGTTCACCGCTGTTCAAGAAAAGTAATCTTTCTCACATCGTGGAGCAAAGCTATCTAGCTGCGAAAGATAACAGGTATAGACTAAAAAGACCTGGCCAGTTAGGGGAGGGTTGAGGAAGTACATTTTAAGTGGATTAAATTTGGGTACTCGCTTTCGTCGTGAGCAATGGATCCCCTAATTTTTGAATGAAACTACTTATATATATATATATATATATATATATACATATCATAATCGCAGCGAATGTTAATGATTATTTTAACGGGGATCACATATTTTAGAAGGTTGAACTAATATGACTGGAATTGATGAGACAGTCTTTTGTTAGACAATCCGGTTTATATATATTGTACATTAAACACGTAGAAGCATAGAAATGGACGACACATAGCCCAAATAAGACATACATGAGCTGCTGCAGATTAGGACATAATGGAGATAAAGACGAAGAGAGATTTCCAGAGTATCTCAGGCTTTTACGGTATTCGACTACCCTAAAATCATGATTTTTCTTAAAAATTGACACATTTCTTTTATGTTTTTTAGTCCATCTTATTAGCTTTATATAAATACCAAACGTTTTATTTTCCATTCACTAGAACAAAAACTACAAGTGTTGTAGTAAAAGCAAACGCAGTAACTTTACGCAAGATGCCAAATTTTAAAATAATTTTATTCGAAATGTGCTTTTTTCGAAAATTTCAAACGGGGACAGTGATTGCTCAAAACATTTTAAAAATAATTTACTGTAATTTTTTGTGTATGTTCCGTGTAACAGTTGAGAAGTGTTCTTAACCTTCAGATTTATCAATCATTGTTTTATTAAAAATTTACAGTTCTTTATGTGAATATAATCACTGTTTTTTAAGCAATGTCATATAACTTAGATAAACTGCTCTAGTTTTTGTAAAAATTAAAATATCTCTTATCGTGAAAGTCATTTCAAAAAGGAAAAACAAAGTGATACATCAACATTGAAAAATTGAGAATTTTTGTTCATTTACTATTTGTTCACAGCGGGCCCGTTTATGTAATTTTTTGCCAATTTTTACCTATTTTTACCCATTTTAATAATAATAATTTTTTTTTGTTTTAAATTTTACGATTTTTTCCCTTAAAATATACTAAAGAAATCTAAAAAAAAAACAGAAAAAATCCCACTATTTCCATTTTTTTAAAAAAAAAGTTGTCGCAAGAGTAGTCGGATACCTTAATATCAAGCGGCAAATGGAAGTTACAAACTCATGACTTCTGTGGATTTAGCTTTTTCATTTGTGGAAAGATATCGTTTGATAGATTCCCGTTAAATGAGTAGCTAATAAATATTTACGCATGAGTCCTGAAGGCTAGGACGATTACAAATTAAAAAGTAGCCACCCATCCGGTATAATGGTTAGTGTCGCTGACTGCTGTGATGTAGGGTGTGCGTTCGAATCTCGGAGAAGGCATGATGTTTGTAAATGTATAATGTCTTTGCGGCATGGGGTACTCTAAATAGTCGTCGAGCTGCAAGTCTTATTGCAAGTTGGTGGAAGTGGAAAAGATGTGACCCGAACCACCTTCCTTCAGGAAACCACCCAAACCAGGTTGTTTTCCCTCAAAATTGAGGTGGTATCGAGAAAATTCTTACTGTCACACGCATGTTGCTCAAAGTTACGGCTAAATTTAGGTGAAAATTTCTAGTCTTTTGTCATCATGAATTTCATGTGCCTCGATCTGGTACTGTCAGGCAGGTGGCATTAGAAACAACAACAAATCAAAAAGTTGTTTAGAGAAATTGAAGAGAATTATTACACACACCTACCTACGCAGAAGAACCGCTGCTCTAAAGAAGCGTCACCCACAAGTTCATGACCACAACCATTCAGCTGCTACGGCCATTGAAATTTCGAGAGAGAGTTTAAAATTAGTTCAAAATTACAATTATATGAAGCATTTATTTTTAACAAAATGAGTTAAAAAAACAACTACAAAATAATCCCGATTTCAGTAATTTTTATAAGGATAATGATGATGGAAAGTAAAGATGATTGATTTGTATTTTCTTGTAATAATATAGAGGAAATATATATATATATAGAGAGAGAGAGAGATTATACAAAATAATTAAGTTTCTAGAATATATCAGTTTCCTCCTTGTTATTATTCTTCGCTCTGTTATCAAAAGCTAAAACTTTGAGAATACCTCAAAATTACTGTTCTAAAGCATTGATAATTCATAGTAAGGATAATCGCACTCATTTAGTTAAATTTTGCGTGAAATACAAAATTTTCTTAATCGTGTTTTCTAAACATTAATAATGGGTTTCTTCTTATTATTATTTAGCTCATATAATTTCGCATTTCCTTTCCCCCCCTCAATTTGTACATTCAGTTCACAATCTCCCTATATATATCTTGTTCAAATTTTCAATCGTTAATAAAATACATTTTAAAGCTCTCAGTTGAGTTGAAATTTTATATACACGATTATTTTGGATGGCAATACAGTAATTTCATTAAACGTCATTAAACGTAATGTATTTAAACTAATTATTCAAAGAATAACAAATAAAGCCATGTTGGAATCATTTTTTGGTGACTTAATGACCCTTTTTGGTGACTTGTGTCAAAACTTTAAAAGGTTTTTTTCTCACGTTTCATCGCTCATTTGAGCGGAAATTTTCATTACACGATTGTTTAGGGTGACAATACGATAGTTTAATTGTAATTAATTAAAATTAACTGACGAAAAATAATTATTTAAAGAATTATAGATACAGTCACGCTAGCTTTATTTTTAGCGACTTGGGTCAAAACATTAAACGATTTGATTTTTTTTCACGTTTTAAAAAATTCAGTTGAACTGAAACTTTAAATAAACGATTGCTTTAGATTAAAAAACTATATTTTAACGATAATTAAGTAAATTTAATTGCCACTTAATATTGTGATAGTGTCATATGCATATACATATTTATATTAATTGTAATTATTTAATAAAATTAACTAAAATATAAAGTTTTCTTTTTCAACCAAAGTAGGCATTGACTTTAAATATTACTATTATACTACTTATTTACAGTGAAATATAGTAATATTGTATTTTAATTAATTTTGCCTGCAGTATAAGTGTATAAATATCTTTCTAGCTCTGAATTACTTTGTATTCAAAAATAAAAGTACGATTATTCTCTTTAAAAATTTTAAATAAAAAATGATTTCGATCTCTCAACGAGACTAGCAATAGGAATCATTCTTGGCGTAAATTGTTTCATCGATGAGGAATTCACTCCACCCTCCTTCTCCTTTTTCCCGGGAGGCTCAGTCCAACCCGAGGGAAAGCAATTTTTGTGGTGGAATCAATATAAAAAAGAGAAAAAATTGCCTTGGGATTGGCAAGAGCGTGCAAAGAAAAATGATTTTCTCTGGGCCCTGTTAGGATGTAAATGAAAAATCCCTGATAAAGAGATTCTCCTGCGAGTGAACTTCTCTATAATTACTTTTCAGCCATGCATATTTGGTAGGAACATCTTGTTATTTTCTTCCTAGAAAATGTTCATAAACCAAGATCTTAATGTTTAACTTTGATCATGCCAGTATCACGTTATAAGTAAATAATCCAGCTCCTTTAGTAGTTTGAATCCAGTATCTATTGTTTTATTACCGTCACACTTTACCCTTTCATGGGCCTTTGTAATGTTTTTTGTAAGATCTACATGTGATCTTACAAAGTACATCTGTGAGAAACGTAAAACCCATTATAATATATTGGTTTTGCTTTTATAACGATAGGAAGACTAATATTCACTTCAGTTTTGAGATACTGGACATAATCGAATAATTATGACATCTGTAAATCTGATAAAAAAAGATGGTACTAAAAAAGTACTTTATTCACCGACAAAAGCTGTCGCTGTATATAACTATGTCAAGAGAGAGGTTGATCGATTGGATCACAGAAAAGAATGATGCCAAATAGGAATATCTGTAATCTTATTTACGCGTAATTTTTACTACAAGTTGAAAATCATGATGAAATTCTGTTTTTTAAAATTATTAATTATTAATAATAAAACTTTTTTATGTTATGAAATTGTCAATAATATGATTGTCTGTGTTGATATTTAACCCTTTCATAGACCTTGTAAAGATAGATTATTTCCCATCCTCATAATCTTACAAAATACACCTACGAGAAGAGCAAAACCCGTTACAATATCTTGGTCTTGTTATTATAATGATGGTCAATTCCCGTTTCAGTTTTGTTCTACTGCACGTAATTCAGTGATTATGACATCTGTAAATTGGCCAAAAATGATGATACTAAAGAAGTACCTTGTCCAAAAGCTGTCGCTGTGTATAACGATGTCATGGGACAGGTGGATCGCCTCGATCAAAGTAAAGAAAGATACCAAATAAGAAAATCTGTAAAATGGGGGCATCGTATCTTTTATTTTCGTATTGATCTTGCCATCATAATTAGTTTCATACTGTGGCAAGTGAACAAAAGAAACTAAAGTTTACACCAGCTAACATTCCGCAGCTCGTCAGCTAATAGATGGATGTTCCTCAAGGAAAAGGAAAGGACGTCCTGCTAGCTTCCAAGAAAAGAAGTGTGTAGTTCCGGATGGTGTGCGCTTAACCAGTGTGGGAAATCAAATGCAGATGATGGTTTCCAACAAAGACGATGTAGGAAATATCGTAGAAAGGGACAAGAAAAGAGGACACGCTACATGTGAGCAAAATGTGATGTCCTCTTGTGCATTGCGACATGCTTCTCATCTTTTCACATGGCAAATAATCACCAAATTGAATTTTTTTATGGCGATGAATGAATGGTTCCTTGGGAAATATTCTTCCTACCTCTAAAATTTAAATGTAAGCATAAAATTCGGCAAAATAAAATGTATTTCCTCAAATGCTATTGTTTAGTTGTTAATAAAACATAAGAAACTGCGAGAAACTCAAAAGAGAAATAAATGGCCCACGAGACTGTTAAAGCTAAGCAATGACTTTTGGCTAATTTTGAACCTTGATCAAGAAATGAGGAAAATACTTGATCTGACAAGCCACTTTTTTAACTCTCATTCAATGCCAAAATGAGAACTTTGGGCCTTAATAGATTTTATAGTATTAGCTCCCCTGTACCCCTTCATGGATAAGAAAAGCCTTTCCCCCCAATTTAAGTGGTCAGCGTGTCATGAGTTTGATCCTAGTACCACTGAAGACACGCCGTGTAGGGAACGATGCACGTTAAATATGTGGAAAGCTTAAACATCCACCCGTTGGTGTGGTAGTTAGGAGAAGGAGGTACCATCTCAAGTTTGTTCTTTGTCATTTGACCATGGCTCAAAATTACGGGGTCCATCGCCAAGAGCCCTCGAGTAGATGGACAGTGTGACGATAATATTCACTCACTCACGAGTTTGTGACTAAGACCTTCTCGGGTACCACTGTCAATTTTTGTATTGTAAGATCGAATTATATTTTTATATAACATATTCTGAAACATCTCAATATCTGATTATATTATGATTCAATATAATATATATATTTACAACATATTATACCTTTATTTATCTTCAATGATTTATCAGAGCCAGTCATTTTAGATATGAGCTGGAAATACAACAACAATTAAAATATGAAGAAATTACTTTAAATAAATACGAAATCACACAACAATCAACAGAACCGTGGTCTCTGAGAAAAAATAAACCATATAATTTGAACGAATAGCATATTATTTACATTTTTAAGAGTTAAGAAAGCTACAATATATATAATGTATAGCAATAACTATAAAGTACTAGTAATGTGCAACTTACAGTTATCCTATTCACAACACACATTTCTCTTAATTACCTGTTATACCTCTGAAAATGGCTTTGTGAACCTGATTAAATTTTTGTAAATACAACGTGCTTATATAAGATAATAAGATTCATTTCTAGTTTTATATATAGATAATATATGTATGTATAAGATTGTAGACTAGCATTTATATCAAAACGTTTAGTCTATTTAAGAAATTTTAGTTAAAACATTATAAATATTTTTTATATCTAGTATATCCTATAATTATTCGTGTATATTTAGAGACTCCAAAGAAATATGATAAAAATGATCCTGGAAAAAAAAAGATTTTGAGGGAGATATAGGAAAAATATTTTCCTGAAAAAATAATACAAGAAAAAGTGATTGAGAGAAATATAATTATATGAACACAAACAAAAATAATAGTAGAACAGTATATATAGAATGAAAAGAGTTCGTTGCGTCTCTGTAGTGCAATGGTTAGCGCGTTGGACTTCTATTCCAAAGGTCGTGAGTTCAATTCCCTTTAGGATGGTCTAGTTTCTGAGAATGTTTTTTTTACTTTGCTATTTTGTTTAAATAATTGAATTTAATTAAGGAATAACTAGCAGCAAAAAAAAAACAGTCTAACACTCTATACAGAAAGGAAATTGGAAAGTTGCTAGAAAAATCGCTTTCTCTATTTTGCCACTTAATAGTGTGATTCTGTCATATGTATGTAAATATTAATATTAATTGTAAATATTTAATAAAAAAGTAGCTACATTCAAATTGTTCTTTGTTGACCTAAATTGACTAAAAATTATATATATATATATATATATATATATATATATATATATATATATATATATATATATATATATATATATATATATTACTTGTTTTCAATCAAATTGTTATAATGTAAAACGCCAGACTCCAAACGTGATTATTCATTTTTCTTAGCTCTTTCTTAACCTAAAGCATTTGTTCTATTCGTTTGTTATCTTGTGCATTGTCTGTGCGAATCATACTTTCGGCGCCCTTTTTTTTTAAACAAAGAGGAAAAGAAATTTGTATGTATATATCACCTGATTATTAACCTATGTTTAAAGCCCTGGAGTATAAATACAAATTGCCTGCAGATCATATGCATTTAGATTGCTCAATGAATGAATGTGAATTTCACAAACTATTCCAAAATTCGGATTGCTTGCGCACGGTCAATGGAAACTATTAAAAATATATTAGTCTCATTTTTTCTTAGACTAGCGAATCTGTATATCAGCTGTTCCCTTAATATTAAAAAAGCTACAAATATTATCGGTTTATGCACAGAAATATGTGGTAATTAAAAATGCATTATTTTTAAGCCATATAATGCGAATTTTCTGAACAATTTCATCTGAAATTTCCTTTGAAAATAGTACACACATAGAAAATAAGATTCCCTCATTGCAACTTTAAAATCCTCATAAAATGAATAATAAATGCACAAAACAGTTGAATGAAACATTAAATACATAAAACTCCATTACCCACATATTCAATTACATTTTCGTCTTTTTAGGATCATAACACTAAATCTAATTACAGTCCTGTCATAAATATACCGCGTCATTTCCTGTTTATCAATTCCCTGTACAAGATGTCGTACGAAGCTGCTTTATAATCCCCATTTCGCTCAAGTGTGCCTTCGTAATGACATAAAACTGACATCGAACAGTTTCCGGACAGCTGATTGGCTAAAGCTTAAATTTCCCAGGAGGTGAAGGGGATTAAAGGAAATGTGGTCTCACTTTCCCCTGCAACTTATTTTCTGCCTATGTGCACTCCAGATACTCCTTGTGATATTAGGAGCTTATGTAATTTAGCAGGCTCTTGCAACATTGGTTTCGTGAAATAAAATACTGCTGTTGTACTCTGTAGGTTCTTAACATTTATTGGCAGAAAATGGCTACTTGTTTTAATAATTATCGAAAAAATTATTAGTGCTTAATGTTTACTTATTTCTTGCTTATATTTAGTTTAAAAGAGTATAATTTCGAAGAACTTTAAAAATAATATTGATTAAAAAGCTAAATCAACTTTTGAGGTTAGGCATATTCAGATTTATATAACAACTATACATTTATCTTATAATTTTGAAATGAGAATGGAATCCAGAAAAAGCGTTAAGTCATGCATAATTTTATTTCAGATACACATTTTAATTTTAATAAGAAAATAGAAATAAATAATACATAACATTTCACTTCCCTATCATATTATCTTCGAGCCATTATATGCGTACTTTTACCTATTCCTAAAAAAAAAATTTATTTTTAAAAAAATATCTTATAATTTTAATGCATAACTTTCAAATAAATATCAATATAGTTTTAAAAATAAATAATATTATGGAATGTTGCAGAAAGATAGAAATTTGTTCGCTTTTCTACTGGAAAGATATGTCAAGAAAGAGCACTGATTAATAACGTTAACGGATTAGTGTGACTGCAGCAAGATATTTATAGACATATTAAGTCACCAAATGCAGCAAAGTAGCTAAATTTGGCGTCAAAAATCCGGTACATTCTAAAATGGTTATTTGACGAGAGAACTTTAGGGACTCTTAAGTAAAAAGACAAAAGACAATAGAGAAAGATACAATGAAGGGATAAAAACAATGAAGATAAATACCATGAAGAGAAGCAGCATTGAAGTAAAATATTTGATAGTGATTGTGCGTTTCATTTCTCTCATACGAGAACATGATTATGGATTTGAATTGCTGTGTTTTGCATTTGTGTGCATTTTGAATCTGCGCTACTGTGGATGTATACTTGAGTGTTGCTTCCCCTTAGAAGAAAATTTACAGTAATTTCTAAAGTATTCCAGAAAAAATTACGTTTTAATCCAAAAGAACTGTCTTTTAATTGGTTTTTCCTGAATTTAAAATAAGACATTTTCACGTAATAATACATTTAAAATGGAAAACTTTTCTATAAGAAAAGTTATCTAATCTCAACAAAATAAAAAATACCATATAGCACAGGTTTTTAACACAAAATTGAGATCAAAATTTAGGGAGGAGCATTATACGCTGAATATAAAAATGTTAGCTTTAAAAATAAAGAAAAGATGAGCATACAAAGGAAATTAGTTTTCTACACATGTATTTGTAACCTTATATTATAAATGTTTTTTTACTTTCCCATATTTCATTGTTGCATTAAATTCGTTTTGAATAATTTATTGATGTATACAGTAATACCTCGACTTACGCTACTTTGAGTTACGCGATTTTCAAATATCGTTGACTCATCTTTTGTTTGAGAGCTACACAACTCGATTACTTGAGGAAATCGGTAATGTAATTGAAGAAGTTGTCGATATTGCCAGGCAAATAAATTTAGAAGCGGACAGTGATGATGTTCAATAACTACTGGATTTCCACAATTGGGAGCTGACAATTGATGAACTCTTAGAAATGCACGAGCAAGAGCAATACATTGAAAAATTCAGTCTTTAGATTGAATGCCGTTGGGAATTTGACAGAAGGTCTCAGTTAATTGGAAAAGGGTCACATACACAAATTTCAGAAAATATAAACTTTAACGAAGAGTGTATTTTTTCAACCAAACAAGGAATAAAAAAATTATTAGCCAGCTACCAGAACATTTTGCGGGAGAAAAAGAAAATCATTGAGCTGGCAGAAAATGTTAGATTTAATAAGACCTTCTACATAAAAATAATTTAGGTCTGCGGTTTTGTATTTATGCATCTAAGATTTTTTACTAAGTATTTCTTTTCTAAATTATTATTTTCTTTCGTCTTTGGTTCCAATTAAAAATAATTTATATGTATTTATACCTGAAAATATAGCCTGACTTACGTGAATTAGACTTAAACTCCCTTCCTACCAAAAGATTCTTAGTCTGTCGCAATCAATCCAAATCACAATGAATCTGACGGAACATGCTTTGTCTTCACACCTCCAAGGAAGTTAATACGAAACAACCTATCTTCCATCAGTTGCTGTCGAACATGGATTCTGTTTTTAATGCTTTAAGATTTATTTTATTTATTTATCCAATGTCCGTGCTTGGCTTCTTGACCATTTGATGTCGAGCCTCCCAGTACCGGCGGACGATGTCATCGGAACGGATGGCAACCACCTGCTCGAATGCACTGGACTCGATGAATACCGTTTCTGAAGACATCATCAGTCGGTACTGGGAGGCTCGGCGTCAAATGCTTCAAGACGATTAAGTATCCAGCTATTAATTTCACAACTGTGTTCTTATTCATTGGTTTTCAAATTGAAATACATGAAACAAAAAATATAAAAATGGTTTTATTTTTTAACATTTCCCCTGTTAGTATCAAGTGTATTAATTATAGTCTGAAAAGAAGTAACAAATTATAAATATATATTGCAATTGTATTAAAATGCAATTATTTTTACAAATAACATATGTTTTAAAAAGGAATTTCAAAAGAACTGTAGCATGTAACAAAATTATATTTTTAAAACATAAACTTAAAAATGGTTTTACTCATTTTTTAATACATTAATCAATTCAAAATTTTATTTCTTACATATTGCCGATTACTTTTTTGTTTGTTTTATCTAACATATAACAAAATTTGGGATCTACGCAGTAATAAAATTGAATCTTTAAAAAGAATTAAACTATCCACATTATTGGTGTTTTGTTTTATTTTAGCATTCTTATAAATATATTCAATCCCCCCTCCCAAATTAAAATTTTTTTTTTTTTTTTTTTTTATAAAATTGATCTCTTTCTCTGAAGCTGTTTCAAAGATCCTTCATTTTCAAATTTCTAAAATTGAATAAAAAATGCATGCTAACTTAAGTTTATTATTTACGCAACACATTAGCAGAGATAAAATATAACATGAACACTCGGTGATTTTTTTTGCGCTTGAGTTACTTCACAAATGAAAAAGAATGCCATGACAATACTAAAAATAAAAGCGCCATCTATTGGCATAAAAACAAAATCATATTAGCCCTAAATGTAAAATCATTATTTTTACCACAACTGAAATCAGTTTCTTGAATGAAAACTTTATATGAAAAAATCACTTAGGAAAAAAAACACTTAGAAGTAACACACTATTTGTTTGAATTCATCTTTTCTTTAAGAAATTGCAACATCCATTACGCGACTGTTGATGCATGATTGAAAAAAAATCAAAACTTGCTGAATCCCACGGGAACGAGATTTATGACAAATAGAACCGGTTTCGATTAGTGTGAAGGCAAGACCTGGTTGTTGGCTTATTTGAGTGGGAAATAACGAGGCCGAATTTTGGTAAGTTAGTTCCTCTGTAGTTCAGGTTGATTGCGACTGACTGGGATTTGTTTGGTGTGAAGGGAGCCTACGCGACTGTCACTCAGTACCACCTATCGCGTAAGTTCGGGGTATTACTTAGTATGTAAAAGCTGAAGTAATGGCGTGTATCCTCATGTAATAACTGATATGCCTGCATTGCACTTTGTCAGCAATTTCGTCGTACTATTGGCGTTAAATGGGTTCAGAACATACCCCAAACTATACGACTTTTTGGATGCTTTAAAATACAAGAGCATTCGACAAATATTTCTTATCCACAATTTTCCACCGTGTTTCGTCCATTCATCCTTCTCGTGCACATGAATCAAAACACCTTTTGGAAATAAGATTTCGGTATCGGTTTTCTTTTGAAAACAACCATGGGTTTCATGTTGTACCCTCTGATAAGCAAAAAAAAAAAAGCACTACGGAGAAGTGAGATACAGTGAAAATCGTTTAACACGAAACCGAGGGGGACTAAAACATTTTTTCGTGTTTCGTTTTTGAGAAAAAAATATAAATGTGTATTCAATTAAATTAAGTTTATTAGTGTGCATTTTTATTTACATAGATATTGCACATATGCATGTATTCAATAAAGAATCAATAAAACAAACACATTCCCAACAACTTAATAAAATTTAAAGCATAATTTTTAAGTTTTTTGAAAAACAGAAACGTTTATTGAGCTTTCTGAAAATAATCTAATATTTTTCTTTACATTGTCTTTCTTAGCATCAAATTTTCAACAAATTGTTTTATGTAGTGCACTTTGTTACTCGTTTCACCCTTAGAATGTGCGCCTTAGTGACTGCACATACTTTTCTTGATGTTCATCATTTCGGATGGCATGAGATTCATTTCAGTTTCGTCTTCAGAATCTAAATCAATGATATTTTTAGAGCTTTGAGCTAATTCTAAAATATCTTTTTTCTGCCATGACTGAGGCTGTACACACATTATCATTTTCTCTGCAACGAATTCTTCCGATGATACAGAAAGACAATTCAATATAATACAGAAACTCACTCAAACATTTCATTAAGTGAAGGAAAAACATTTCGCGTTAAGCAATTTTCGTTTCGTGTTAAGAGAAAAAATGCATGAAAATACGTAGTAGTTTGTCAGGTCGTTGTATTATTTCGTGTCAACCGATATTTCGCATTCACTGTTTATTCGCGTCAAATGTATTTCACTGTGTATCATGACTTTTAGTTTTTATGCGAACTGTTTTTGTTAAGACAAAGGAACATTGCACATGCACATTTCAGGTTTCGCCGTAGAAACAAGTAATCTAATTTTTTTAAAGTCAATTCCTATTTCGTTTGAAAAACGTACTGGCGCCCTCTGTTGCAGCTAGTTATAACTTCGAAAGAAACAACTCAGAATACATTTAAAATAAAGAATTAAACTTGATTAATGGACTAATATTTGAAAAAACTGTATTAACATCAAGTGCCATTGAACCACAAGTTTAAAAAATGTATTTGAACTTGAATGAATGAATGAATGGAAAGTATTTTATTAACGACTGAAAATTTGAAAAAGATGTATATATTTAAATATATATATGTACAGGGAGGGAGTAAATTAATTACAGTAATTGATTTTTACGTTATACAACATATTTGTACTTAAAATTTAAAAATCGCAGTTTGAAAGTACGGGTGCACGTATCTTATACACTAAAATATATGGTACTTGCATATTTATTAAATAAATTTAAAAGAAAATAATAGTAGAATTAGTTTTTCAGTAAGTATTTTTTAACCCAAAAACAAATTTTAATTCTAAGAATTTTAACATGAAAAAAATACGTAACTTAGAGTTTTAATTTCTTAACGAAATAATTTTTTTTTCTTATCGGAAATAATGCATCGTAAGAGAGAGTGAGAGAGAGAGAGAAGAGAGAGAGAGAAGAGAGAGAGAGAATCTCAGTTTTAAAATAATTAAATTATATTTTTAAAATGATAACACGTCCTTATGCTTAGAAAAAGACTGTGTAATAGAAATGAGCATTTAACATCTCTGCTTAAAGCGGAGTTTGTCAGAAAAATAAATGGGGGAATTTATTCACACGTATTTATCAAGAAACTATTCCAATGTGTTGAAATAAAGCATTTCCTGCCTCTGAAACGACGAAAACTATGTTTAATTAGTTAAGATTACTGCAAGGGATGAAAACAACAAGCATGACTGTTCCCAATTAGAAGAATTTCTTTTAACAGCGGAATGTTTAAGAGCTGTTAAAACTAATTTGACAATTAAATCACTGTACTTATTCGTATTTGTTCTTATTTTCTTTGAATTTCTCATTAATAGATGTCATTAAAAAGGATTACGCATTCGCTCCTTTCAATTAAGAAGTACATTGAAAGTAATTTGATAAATAATTTTTTTCCTAACGAATGAAAAAGGGATTTGAGGTTGCATTTTCTGCCAGTTTAAGAATAAAGAACCCAAATTCAAAAATTTTCGTCTTGAAAAGAAACTTTTTTTCAGATTTGAATCAGCGTTTCTAAAACTGTGCGGTGTGCCCCCTAGGGGGTGCGTGATAACCTTTATTTGGGTGCGTGAGCATATCGAAAAATAAAAGATTACTTAAATAAATTGTTAATTTACTGAAAGGCAGCAAAACACAAAATGCACTCTGCCATAATAAAAAATAAAATACACATTTAACTGATATAATATATGCTTATAAATGCATCAATACTGCTCAATGTATTTAATGATTAAATTATCAATACTAAATTAAGAACGTTTAAGAATTACTGGTGACTCACATGTGCTTGTTTTTTACAAAGTTTAATACTTACCGTAAAATCCGGCATATAATGCGCACTTTTAACACAAGAAATGTATCAAAATTTACAGGTGTGCGTTATATACACCAGGTACAAAAATTAGATCTTTAAAAATAAAAAATATGGATGAACACAGAAAAAAATTAGACTTCTACATATATCGAAATATTGCTTATTTAAAAGAAATTGCATTTTATATTAACTTAAAGATTGTAGTTCTAGAAATATCCTATGTTTTTTTAAAGCGTGAAATATTACCTCCAATAAATGATTGCAAAACGTAACATATTTACGTATATTTAAAGTTTCTTAGTAAAAAAGGGTGTGTGTGTGTTTTCCAACGAATATACCTAAAAATTAAAAATTGCAGCTTGAAAGTATAGGTGCGTGTTATTCGTCGGATTGTACTGTATCTTGATAATTTGTGCGGTTTATAATTGCAGTCGTATTGCAGCTTTTTCGTCAAACTACTTTATTAATGCAATCAATGCATTGTTATTGTGGGGAGCGAGGCGCGATGAAAATTATGATTAGAAATTGGGTCGCAAATGTTGAAAGTTTATGAAGCACTGACTTATTAACTATAGTTTGATTTCTACAGTCTTATAGTAGCCTACTTTAATATCTTTTCAATCCCCCTTTGAAACAGTCAGTTATTTTTGTCTTGTTAACAATTTGCTCTTTTTTTTATTCCACAAATAGATCTTTAAATTTTTTGTTATAAATGGTCATTTAATTTTGTTTGACAGTCGGCTCGATGGCTTAGAAGTAGCGTACCCGTTTTGTAAGCCCAAGGTTCCGGTTGGATATAGATTTTTCTGGATGCGAAAATCATAGGTACGCATGTCATATGATTGTGTAACATGTAAATGATCCCTTGAGTATCAATTTGGCTCTGGTGCTCTTGGGAAAATTAAATCATGGCAAAATTTAGTATCCAACGAGAGTTTAATTAGTATTAATTCAAGAGTTCAACTTTGGAAGCGAAAGTCACCACTAGATTGTGCCACCATGAAATGGCTTTCACATTTGGGAACTATCCGTGCCGGCAAAGGCTTAGTTGCCAGTATGAATTCCATTGAGAAAAAAATTATTTGTCAAACAAAAAAACGATGCATAAATCAAAAGTTTTCAAATTATGATTACAGTATTTAATGAACTGGTATGTAATTCACAAATCTACAGGGCAATGTTAATATCAATAGAGATTTCTGCTTTGGAAATTAAATACGCTTAATTTTGGTAATTAGCACTTGTTAAACAAAAGTTAATATAATATAACTAGCCTTTACACCCCCCGTTTTGCTGGAATTTCAGTATGATTACATATTATTTTTAATATTGATAATGAAGTCCTAGTATTGAACTTCCGATTACATTGTACCTCGTCTTTGGATTTAAAAAAGAAAGGACGTGACTTTCTCAAAAGAAAGAATATTTGTTTTTTATGCCCCCTTTCCAATCATTTAGAGTCGATTTCAGCAGGACTCGCTCTTAGTGTATTTAGATTCAACAAAAGAATCATATTTGCAAAATTTCAGTTCTCTAGCGCTAAGAGTTTAAAAACGGAAGATTTCATCTATAACCTGTGATCGTCACCTTCTTTTTGTATTGGATAACCACTTTTCTATGCACACGTGCACCCCTAATCAGTGTGAGATTTAGTCTTCTGTTAACGCCTCTGCCACCTTTGACCATGAGAAAACCCGATTCCACCCACAAACAGGATGTAATTCGAGGATAAAAGAGTGGCAACTCCATCCCAAGTTCCTGGAGAGGGCAAAGAAAAGTCCTTTAAAAACATCGAAGAGAACGGAGGTGGCCTCCGCCCTACCAAAATATCATATTCTAAACCCTAATGAAATAACCAATATTTTGAATAACTTCAATGTAAATATTTATACTGCAGTAATTCTCAAACTTTCAGTATTTTCCACCCAATATTCTATCATAATTTTCATAGCACCCCCTCCCCCTCCTACAATAACAATGCATAAAATTCAATGAGACCATACTTTGACGTTAAAGCTACGATACGACTGAAACCTTTTAAGTACCTCCAGCGTATATAAATTTCTCGCTCAGCCAAAGCGTTAATTGTCACGGACGTATATATACGTCTATCCGAAGTACGATCTTTTCTGTGCACTGCTGTCCATAAAATTATTCGGAAGGTTTTGAAATGCAATAAAAAAAGCTTGACTGTATTTGCTAAGGATTTACTTATTTCAGAGAATTTGCTTATTTATTCCTTTTCTCCCCCCTCCCAATATATGAAACACGCGCACCTACGTGTAAAACGATGGCGTTGGGGAGCCAAATTATACAATTTTTAATCGGAAGTGATTAATTATAAACCACACAAATATTCAATATAAGGGTTAATTTTTGTATATAATTTTTATGTATGACAGGCCCATGGGATCTCTCGTAATTATTAAACTTGTTCTTAGCTTAGTATAGTTAAATTAATTATAAAATGCATTGTACAATGCTGATACATTTATAAATGTATAATATCAGTGTAAATGTGTAGTTAACTTTTTTTTATTATGTCAGAATGTGTTTTGTTTGTTTACTTTCAGTAAATTAATAATTGTTTTAAATAATCTTCTGTTTTCAACTTTTCATTATGCTCGCGTTCCCCTAATAGATTTATCGTACTCCCCTAGAGAAGTGCGCCCCAGAGTTTGAGGAACGTTGATATGCCGTAATTAATAGCTGTGACTTAAATAAACCAAATATTTAAATTCATAACTCTTACGCAACCATTATTTTTTTCAAACGTCACAAAACACATAACTAAAATGGGAATCGATGAATGCAACACCCATTCTTAGCACATCGCTTCTCAACAAAAAAAAACATACTTGCCGAATTTCAAGCGGGGCCAAATACAAAATCAAATTTCAAGCCAAATACATAATTAGGCTGATGTGCGTTACGTCTGTCCATGATAGAAAACCTCCCACTGGCGTGTTGTGGAAGTTTCGAGAGTGGTATGTCAGCTCATGCTTCGTCTTCGTCTCTTGACTAAGCTAAAAATCACTAAGTCAGTTTCCAATAACTCCCATGTAGCTTCTAAGCGTGATGCGTTGCTAAATAACTATTCAGACCTTTTGAACAGAACATAAGCAAGTTCTGTATTCAGCAGTGCTTGGATTGCACAGTTAAAACTTAACGTGTAGTTTCTTTTTTTAACTATAATTTTATTAGAATTAGATAATTAGCTATTGAAAAATATTTTTGGAGTATTGCCATTTTGACACCATAATATACGTTTACATAGAATTAATATGATATATCACATAATATATATATATATATATATATATATATATATATATATATATATATTTTATATACAATTCAAGTTGTATTGGCCTTTCCTTTTTTTCGTGTTCTTAGAAAAGGGACGGCATTCTATGAAATCCAACTGAAAAGCTTTTTTTTCAGAACTTTTTTGTGTATTTCTCCCTTGTGTTGAATATAAAATGTTCGCTTCACTTGATGTTAAAGAAAGAAAAATACTTTGATATTCTCTCCAGATGCTTTCAAAATTCCTCGAAATAACTTTTATATTTTGATAAATAAATTCCTTCTATTGTGTTCAAAAATTTAGTTCTCCATTGCATGCCTTTGACTACGCATAATAAAAAAGTGTATCACCCTTTGTTAACATAAATGCCACATAAAAAACATTTATTTTAAAATATTTGACATTAATATCTTTGTTTAAAGAATTTCCAGAGTGTTGTTTCTTAAAATATGTTCTAATTTTATTTTTTAACCTTGGAATTTCAAAAACAATATGAGCAATTATTAAAAAAATCCATTTATAAGCAATCAATTATCAATCAAATCAATTACTCTGAATAAAACATTTCAGCATTAGTATACTAAACAAGTAATCTCTCTCTACATATATGTGCTTTTTCCCACTGTATATATATATATATATATATATATATATATATATATATATATATATATATATATATATATATATGTATATATATATATGTAAGGATAATTAAATTAGATTGAAAATTAAATTCCCTATTTAGCACTTAACTCATCTTTCTCAGTTCACATCTTCAAGTATCAAACTAATCACCCATTTATTTCTTCCGAACATATGGCCTAACCAATAAACATGTCTAATTCCAGATCGTTAGATTTAATAGTCCCCATATGTCAGCATTAACTTTCAAGTATAATCATAAAATCCGTGATACTTACCACATTTGTTTTCAAGTGTTATCCACTTGACCAACACCGTGGCGTGCTTTTTCCTCCCTGCTCTCAGCGTCAGAAGAGATTTAGAAATGATTGAATAAAGTTCTTTAAAAATTAAGTCTGACTACTGACTCGAAACATGTCATATATATATATATATATATATATATATATATATATATATATATATATATATATATATATATATATATATATATATATTGTGGGGAAAACGACAACACACTCATCATTTACTCACTCACTACACGAGATCACTCGGAACTATTAGACCTCAACATGTTTGGATTTTGAAAAGTTGCTTCTTTTGTTGAGAGATCTGCTAACAAAGGGAGGGCATGACTAAGGATATTCATTTGGGGTCAACACTTGGTGTTATAGTAGTACTCCTTTAGAGTGTTCAATCCTCAAAGTAATTCCGCCGAATGGCCATCCCATTCGGAGAAAATAGTATTCGAAATCCATGCTTAGCTTTTATACGATTAAATTTTAATTTCCTCCAGCAACTCAGTAGCGTGGTTTGTAGAACGTCTGCTTTCTAATCTGGCCGATAGGGTTCGAATTACGAATTTTATTTTCAATTCATTTAATTATATTTTTAAAATTAAATAAATTTATTTAAAAATGACATTAAATATTTTATATAATTATAAAATAATTAAATTAATAGCATATAAAAAGACATATTTTTTATTGTATTAATTGTAAAATAATTAATTTAATAATAATAATAATATATTTTAGAAATTATTTTATGTTATATATAATATTTTTGTGGTATATTGTATTTCACATTATAAAACTATTTGTAACTAATTTTTTATATAAAGTATCATTTAATATTTATTATATATTTTATATAACAAGTAATATTTATTAATTTATAAAATATAATATAAATATTTATATAATAACAGTAATTTTTTTACTTTATAAAATATAAAATAATTATATAAAATATTTAATATTTAATAAACATTTCATAGGTAAATTTATTTAGTTTTAAAAAATAGTTAAATGATTTGAAAAAAATTTGAGAGCGCGCGTGTTTCGAACCCTATCCGCCGGTGTAGAAAACAGAGGTGGTACCAACGACGCTACTGAGTCGCTGGAGGTAATTAAAACTTAATTGTATAAAAGGTATTTATGAATTTCGAAGGCTTTTTCTCCAAATTGACTGCCCATTCTTCGTAATTGCATTCATGATTGAACACCCTAAACGAACGCTACTATTACACCAAGTCTCGTCCCAAAATGCATTTCCTTAGTCGTGTCCTCCCCTTGTAAGAACGGGGTTTGTGGAAATCGACTCACAAGAAGGGAGGGAAGGGGTGTGATGTTACAGGTAAAAAGATCTCTGTTTTTTAACTATTAGACTAACAGACTAAAATTTGGAAAGCTTGTCTATTTTGTTGAGAAGGGTTCGTTAAAAATATATTTTGCAGAAATCGACTGTGAAGGGAGATACGAGGGCATAGGAAATAATTATATTTCCGTTTTAAAAGTTCACACAAGTTCTGCTTTTTTATAAATGAAAAGGCGTGGGCTCCATAAAAATATTTTCAATACAATTAAAAGTTTATTTCTAGGACTTAGATATCAATAACTTCAAAACAATAGATAGCCATCATGAAACAGCCAGAGAAGAGGATAAAGGCTAGTTTTTATATAATTATCTTTAACATTTTTAACCCAGTGTAAATTTATTAGTTGAGAATGTGAGTCAGTTTAGTGGATTTAGTTATGAGACAAATATTAATTCAGAATATCTTCCAAACTATGGTAGCTAGTTCTGAGTGGGTTCTGCATCAAAATTCCTTCCGTGTTCTTTTTTAGATAGAAAAGCCTTGTCAGTGGGAACGTAGTTACCCATGTTAGGGCTCCTATAGCTTTGGGGTCCCGTATCATTGATACGGCGGTAGCTATACCCCTGTTTCCAAACCAACATTTTATTTACGGCACAAATAACTAACTGAAATTCTATTCTATTGCCAGAAACATTTTAAATTAGCCAAGAATTGAGTTACAAAATAAATCGTCTGCTAAAAAAATAATATTTAGTAAATATGAATTATACTATATTAAAATAGTAATACACATGCGTACATTATTATTTATTTAACAAATATTTAATTATATATAATGAGCTAATTAAAAATTAATTAACAAATGATAGTTTAGTTCATCTTAATTATATTTTTAAATAAAAAAAAATGTTTTCCATTTTAAATTAAATCAGTTGCCAAGAAAAAAGGTAAGAGTTAATTTCCCTCTGCACACTCTCTCCCTAGCTATGGCAATACTAAATATAACTTTTTAGATGTTCAGTATTTATATGTTTCTGCATCTAACTTAAAAAGAAAGACTTTCTGGTAGATAACCATGATTTTTTTTCTTGAAACAAATTTTACTCTTTTTAGTGATTTCAAAAAGACTAGAATTTCTAAAAGGAGAAATACTGCTGAACTCTTTAAGATTCCGGAAAACTTTTATTAATTTCAAATTTCAATAAATTCTTAAGCGATTTCATATTTTGCTTTAACTTGGCACAACCTAAGTCGGAATACGGCTGCACATAATAACTTTCCTATCTCATCAATCAGAGTTAGAAATATTCGAAAAATTCCACGAATATCCGTTTTCTGTTTCCCCCCTAGAATATTGGAAGAAAAGAGTTCCAGAACTCGGAGAGCCGAAAATAAAACCTGGGCTTAAGGTTGAAAAATGCTTTACAAGAATTCAACCGAAGGCCTTAAGTCGATTTGTTACCGAGTAACGAGACAGTAAGATGTATGGACCTTAAGTACATCTTTAAGTATCGAACTGTTTTCCAAGCTGCGCACAAGTTTTACGCAGAATTCCAAAGAGAATTCGATTTGGGAGACGGTGAGGAAGGATAAACCCACCTTATCGGAAAAATCATTCAAAATTGCCAAGATGCTTTGCCGATCGATGAAATTTATTTAAAATGTAGATGGGTTTGGTACAGATGGGCTAAAAAAATTTACGAATTTCTCTCTGCCGTCGTGTAAATGACTCATTTACGAGAGAAATGCCGCGTGTGATGCCGCGTTACGCGAGCTTAAGAGGGCAATTTGACGAATTTTATTGCGCAATCTAGTCTGAGTTATTGCTAAATTATACTTGATTTGATTCACTATATGTTATTGATATGATATAGGGTTTTGGTTAAATGGATTACAGAATGGAGCAATTAGTTAAGGGTAGGTATATTTAGTACTCTTACTGAATTTACAGTTTTAAGAATCTTGTATTTTTCTAAAAAGTAAATCTAATTTAGGATTCTAATGAGGCACTAAAAATATAGCGTTTTAGTCAAAGTATAAAATCATCATCTGACCACTTTTCCAGAATTATCATGATCATATAAAGTGTTATGTATACACTCTCGCTTGTTAAAAGTTTTTACAAAATTTTGCATATGATAGTTTTAATAATAGTCATATAAAACTTTGCATACTTAAATTACAATGTTTTTCTAAAAAGTAAATCTAATTTAGGATTCTAATTATAGGCACTAAAACATATCCTTTTAATCAGAGTATAAAATCATCATCTGACCACTTTTCAAAAATTTATCATGATAATATAAAATTTTATGTGATGGCCTCTTGCTTACTGAAATTCTTTACAAAACTGTGCATACATTAGTTTTAACGATTGTCATACAAACTTTGTCTACTCAAATTACAATCTTAAGAGAGAGGGAGAGAATCCTGTGTTTTTCTAAAAAATAAATCTAAACTTGGATTCTAATTAGGCACTAAAACATGTCGTTTTAGTCAAAGTATATAAAATCATCACCTCACCACTTTTTCAAAATTTTATCATGATCATATACAGCCTCGTTTTATAAGATCGTATACTGCCTTTTGCTTGCTAAAATTCTTTACAAAACTTTGCATAGAGTAGCTTTTTTTAAAATTAAGCTCATCACTGGAAAAGTAAACATAAGCAGTGATGCAAATTTTTTTATGTTTAATTTCATTATACTTCATCCTATTTTAATCTCTTGACATTTTTAAATATTAGGCTAAAATTATTTATACGTTTCCTAAATTTTTCCAATTTTTGGTAAAAAAAATTAATTATAGTTGCATTAAAATCATAAAATCTTCAAGAATAAGCTCTCCTTTTGATTTAAGTTTCATTTGAATTTACTCTTACATAAAAATATAGTTTCTTCGAAAATTTTTATACACGTTTTTATTCCATATCTACTTACATTATATTTTGTCCGTGTTTATTTATATAATTTCTTTATTACATATAAAAATTTTTCTTAGGACTTTTTATTTATATAACATAATTAAATTGTCAAGGTCTAAATTTAGCTTAACACGCTCGTTGCCACTGACACCCTACTTCAAATGCCGGCACCGCTCTGGGGTGACGACTGACTATGATAAATTATATGCATTATTTTAGTGCGGCTTTGGAGGTTGAACGAAGAGGGTTTTGAAGCATGTTATTAAATCATTATTTTTATATTTTATGCGCTTGGTTTTTAAATTTTGTGTTTACATTTTTTTTTATATCCGTCTCTAAAAATGGTGGACATTTCAAGTATCGCAGGGTCTTCACAACCTAAGAAAAAGAAAAGTAACTAAAAAATTGATTGTACCTGAAATAGAATTACTAGAAATAAGTGAAAGATGAAAATAAAAGGTTTTTCCGTTTTTCTGGTTTTACTACTAAAATATACAAGGAATGTTTTAAATCATTAAACGCTCTTTTGTAATTTGGATTCTGTGGATGATTGGCAGCGAGTGCGTTAAATATAACGTTCATGTCTCCTTCGAAATACGAAATTTTTAAATTTCTATAAGGCGTCGTATTTTCTATAATTTTCAGTGATTCTTTAAAAAAAGAAATTTGTGTCAAATCTTGATTATAAGTCGACTCAAAGATTTAAGAAGTTTTCCAGTTATAAAAGGGAAACTTTTATTATTTAAATTTCGTGATATTTTTATAAGCTGTTTGAATGCTTTAGAAACGTATTAGAGACTAGACATGGACATGTTTTAAAATAGAAATTACTATTTCTGGTTATAGGAAAAGTGATATGATCATGTCTGTGATTTATACGAATATACATACTCCTTTAATTCAAGAATGTATTTTATCCTATATAATCTTTGGATACGTAAGAATATTAAATATTTTTACTACTCGAATCAAAAATAATTATATGCGCCTTTGTAATATCCCAGAACAAATAATTTATATTTAATTTTGTAAAATGTAAAAGTGTAAATATCAAATCCTCAGGACTCTCTAATAAAATATTATTATACGTACCTATTTTAGTAACACACAGTATATATTTTGTATTTAAGTTTGTAAAAATTCTTATAATATGTTAGCAGTCAGAAATGCATAACTTTTGTAATCAAATTATAATATGATGAACAGCATAAAAGTAATTGAAATACGATCATGAAATATATAAATATAAGGTAAAATTAACTGAAACAAAGTTAGGGCATTATCACAATTTATGATAATGGGAAGTTATTTAGAATAGTATAAATCTTAAAAGGGTCTATATCCAGAAACCCTTAGGAAAGCAGGTGCGAAATGACTGGAAACAACAGTAGTAATAGTTTGAAACTCGTTTTAGTTTTACGATAGAATTTTGTAGTATTTACAACGCATTCGTTTTATCGCCATTCTGCAGATGTATAAAGTATATAATCTTATAGAGGTAATTTGTAGTTATTAGGCAATTTGCCTATATTTTTCCACATTTACTTAGGTTTATTTCAACGATCGTAAGTTGAATAACACCTTATTAGTAATACAGTGGAAATCGTTTAATACGAATTTGTGGAGAATGAAATGTTTTTTTTTGTGTGTGTTAAAAGAATGTCGTGTAAAAGGACATTGTAAACAAATTAAGTTTATTAGAATATACTTTATTTAAATATATATATATGCTGGTATTTTAAATATCAATGAAACAAATACATTCACAAGATTTTAATGAAATTTGTATTACAAAATGTTCAATATTTTTTTTTTTGAAAAACAAGACATTTTTTGAGTTTTTTGAAAAATAATCTGATATTTTACTTTGTATTGTCTTTTTTAACTTCAAGTTTACAATAAATTGCCTGATGTCGCCCATTTTGTTATTCATTTCAACATTGAAACTGTGCATACTTATTTCGGATGACATGGGAACAGGAGCTGCATTATTCATTTCACTTTCGTTTTCTAAATCTTGATCGAACATATTTTTGAGCTTTTATCAAACTCCAAAACTTCTTTGTCTGCCACAATTGGGTCATCATCATCATCTGCTGCAGCGAAGTCTTCCAATGATACAGTAGGAAAGTCCAATTTAGACGGCATTTTACGTATTTTGTTCATTCCCAAAAAGGAATTTTTTTCGTCTAAAGCGATTTTCATTTCGTGTAAAGAGAAAAAATGCATAAAAATAAATAGTTTTTTCTTGGAACCGTTGTATAGTTTCGCGTTAAACGATACTTTAGCCTTAAGCCAGTGCTTCTCAAACTTTCAATACTGGCGCCCACCTTTTCGATCACAATTTTTATCGCGCCCCCCTTATACATTAATAATGTACTGAATGCAGTAATAATGCATTTAGACGCTAAAGCTACAATAGGCGATTTTAATTATAAACCATACAAATTAGTAACATAAGTATTAAAATTTCGTATACTACTTTTAAGCAATAAATAAATAAAATAATAGGATAATTATTATGTTATTTTTCCTTTCTCTAATTTTTAAATTGAACATATTGAAAAATGCGGTGGCTGCTCAGAAGACAAAATATAGATATCTGCTAAATATAGAAAAAGAACTCAGAGGGTAAATTTCTAATCATAAGAATTTTTTTATAAAAACTTTGCTTTGCAAGACAAGCCCATGGAAGTCGTTAATACTTATTAAACTTGTTCTTAATTTAGTATTAATTAATTAGTTATAAAATACTCTGTGCAGCACTGATACATTAAAAGTATACCGGCTGAAGTGCCCGCTCTTTGCACGAGTTCATTTATAAGAAAATAAAACATTATTGATGTAATAGCTGAATTGTAAGGAGTGCAAAGCTAAATGCTCGACAATGTTTACAAAATTTAAAATGATTTTTTTAAATGGTTGCTCAAATTATAATCAGTTTTAAGCGAATGGTAATTTTAAGCCTCACAGAATTAGCATTTATATTTGATGTTAAATAATGAATAATAATATAAAATTCCGATGAAGAATAACTGTATTATTTTAAATATTAAAAGCGAAAAGACTTCAACGTGTTTTAACCCGGGAGCAGGCACGCACTCGACATGGTCGAGCGAGGTTATTGAGTCACCCAATCCTTTTTTTTAATAATTATTTTATTGTACACGATACAAATCGTGATTCCAGTGGATAATTTACTTATGAGAAAGTTTACTTACCTACTTTCAAGGACTTTTCAATTTTTCTTTGGTAACAAATAAACAGTTTTGCCAGAATTAACGATTTCGTAATCTGTGCGTCCCACGCGACCACTTCCGGGTAAAAAGTGTATTCATTATGATTATTTTAAATTGTGTAAAACGTTTTTCACGTTATGCTTCATATGTATAGAAAACTCGTAAAAATAAGTCTTGGCCAAGTAATCCTTCAAAGTGTGTGTGTGTGCTCTGCGTGGTTTTCCAAATATCATAAAAGTCTTTTGCATGCAAAAAAAGCCTAACAGAGAAATCCATTACTTACAACTTCCCTAAATTAGAAAGAAACACATAAAGAGAGGGATCATAACTAACTGTACCAATAACTTAGAAGGTTAAACAGATTACAGCTTTAATGTGCAGTATTTCAAGAATAATGGCAGTGATGAATTTTTATGTTCCTAAATTTTTTCGATTCTGCGTCTGGAATCTGTTTTTTCTCTGAAAGAGTTGTATGTTAGGTTTAAACAGAAAGCGTAGTAAAAAAATCTCTCATCATGGGACTACAGCAAATCAAATAAAAGTTTTCTTATTTATTTATAGGATCAAGGATAGCTAATTAGGTATTGAAGAAATTTTATTTTTGTTGACTTAATTTCGCGCGCACGCGCCTACAAATTATATCAGAGTTAAAGTGCATTTTTTCTTATGTCTGAAAGTATTTTGTTTTAATTCATTCCAGTAAATTAATTATTTTAAAATCTTTTATTTTCGATATGCTCGCGCCCCCTAGTAGGGTTATTGCGCCCCCCAGGGGGCCGCGCCCCACAGTTTGAGAAACACTGCCTTAAGCGTTTTCGTTTTAAACGTATTTCACTATAGTTCTAATATTCCAGCAACAAGAATAAAATTCTCAATAAGATTAAAATGATATTATATAGTAAGCAGAAGCTAAATCAATATGAAAAAAAATTAATTAAAAAGCTTATACTAATTAAAAAACCAATTAATTACCCAAAATCTAAACTACTGTCATCAAATTATTACTGAACTTATTATAAGAAATTTCACTAAAGAAAAGGTTTATGGAATTGATATCCACAATCCAAGAACGATTTTTTCAAATACAGTAGGAATTCTTACAAAAAAGAATAAATAAAATAAAATAAATAAATAAAAATAAAAAATAGGAACAGTTTCACATGCATAAAATGCAATTTCTATTATTAGTTCAAAACCTCCCTATATATATATATATACATACATATATATATATATATATACATATACATATATATATATATATATATATATATATATATATATATATATATATATATATATATATATATATATATATATATATATATATATATATATATATATATATATATATATACTAGAGGATCCGACAGACATTGTCTTGTACACACATCTTAAATTCAAAATAAAAGATTTTTGAATATTCGATACTGCGATCGTAGCGCAGTCTGCCGGATCCAATGTAAAACATTCCAAGATCAACAATTTATAAATAAAGAATTAGTTAAATAAACATTTCTAAACCGAATTATAAATCTAAACCATTCTCCAGTCCACTGGAACAGACAAAAACTTTCATCAAAATCGGTCCAGCCGTTTAGGAGGCGTTCAGTTACATACACACGCACAGAAGAATTACATATATAAAGATTATTTGAAAAGATATTAATTAAAAACGCTAAAATGCGTGAATCGTATGCATTTTCGTAACAATAAAGACCGGGTTTGGCCAGTTTTGCTGAAAATCAATTTTAGACGCCAACTTACGTCTTTTCAATTCCTACTATTAGCTCACGATCTCTATACATACTTTATTTGATTGTTTGTTTATTTATTTATGTATCCTGGTGAAATTTTTAATCGTTAATAAAATACATTTTAAAGCGCTCAATTGAGCTGAAATGTGATGTACATGATTATTTTGGATGACAATACAATAATTTAATTATAATTAATAAAAATTAATTTTGATTAAAACTAATTATTTAAAAAATTACAAATACAGCCACATTGGCGACTTAGCGACCCTTTTTGGCAACTTATGACAAAATTTGAAAAGGTTTTTTTTCTCACGTGTTAAAGCACTCAGTTGAAAGGAAATTTTATATACACGATTGTTTTGGATGACAATACGATACTTTAATGATAATTAATAAAAATTTATTACCACTTAATGTTGTGATTCTGTCATATGTATATACATATTTAAATTAATTGCAACTATTTAATAAAAAGTAGCTAAAATAAATTTTTTCTTGGTTGATCTAAGTATGAATTGATTTAAAAATTTCTTTTCATATATATTACTTGTTTATAAGAATAGCGTTATTACAACAATGCAGGTGAATGTTTAGTTGTATTTTTTGAATGTTTTTAATTAATATCTTTTTTAACTAATTGCGATATCGGACCGAATGGTGAATCTAAACCATTCTCGAATTTACTTGAACCCACACAAAAAATTTCATCGAAATCGGTCCAGCTGTTTAGGAGGAGTTTAGTGACAAACGCACGCACAGAAGATTTTTTTATATAAAGATAAATATATATCTTGTTCAAATTTTCAATCGCTAATAAAATACATTTTAAAGAGCTCAATTGAGTGGAAATTTTATATACACGATTATGATTTAAGCTAATTATTCAAAGAATTACAGAAACACTCACGTTGGCATCATTTTTGGAGACTTGGCGACCTTTTCGGCGACTTGTGTCAAAATTTGAAAAGGTTTTTTTTCTCACATTTTAAAGAGCTCACTTGAGCTGAAATTTTCTATACAGTATTGTTTTGGGTAAAAATACGATAATTTAATCATAATTAATTGAATTTAATTGACTGAAGCTAACTATTTAAAGAATTAAAGATACAACTACTTTGGTTTCATTTTTAGCGACTTGGGTTGAAACTTTAAAAGATTTTTTTCTCACGTGCTGAAGCATTCACTTGAACTGAAATTTTATATACACGATTGTTTTGGATGACAATACGACACTTAAATGATAATTAATAAAATTTATTTGCCACTTAATATTGTGATTCTGTCATAGATGTATACATATTTATATTAATTGTAATTATTTGATAAAAAAGTAACTAAAATAAAAATTTTCTTTGTTGAGCTAAGTAGAAATTTTCTTAAATTTTTTCTTTTATATTATTTGTTATGAATATCACTACTTTTGAAGTTGAAACTGTCATTTAATCTACGAATAGATGTAACGAAGGCAAATTCTACGGTTTTAGAACTTTTACACTGCATTTATTTATTTCTCTGTTTCCTTCAGTTTGAATTAACATTTGTTGAATTTATATGCGATTTATTGGCAACCGATCTCATAAATTTGAATCAAGGACAAACGAGCAGCCGGCAAATGAGAATCAATATCTGATTCTCCTAACACTCCAGTAGGATATTGAGACTCCGCTCTGTTCAATGATTTCGCTGAATCAAGGTTTATCTAATGCAATATAATAAGCAGAGTTTTCTGAATATTTTCTTGAATGATTAAATAAAGTTCTGTACAAAGCATAATCGACAAATATTACTAAATACAATATTTAGGATATAATAAAGACTTTTGTCTGTATATATATAATCTACTAGGCATCAAAACAAATTCTTTGTTTTTTACCTAAATAACATCTGATACATATAAAAATATTTTTCAAAGCCTTTTGTGCATAATGATAGGTAACAGATAAAGATAATATTGATCAAAGACGTGTAACAGAAAAAGAAATGTCTGATTAAAATTAAACAGTAAAAAAGCTGCTTAAATGAAATTAATGACGAACAAAATAATTCTTGTATTTACGAACTATTTATTTTCGAATTTAATATGTACTTCATGGCATCTACCAAAACCATTAGCCTCTTTAGTTGATAAATGAAAGCTTCTGTTCGGGTTTCTAAGTAAATTTTAATTTAATTTTAACATTTTGGGGCTCTGCGTCACACACACACACACACACACACATTCAGAGAGATAAGGATGAGATCGATAGGAATAGGATAGAGATAGAAATACATATATGCGTGCATGTCTCATTGCTAAAATTTTGAGAGTAAAAAAAAAGATTTATTTCACCATAAGCAAGGTACAAGTACATAAGTAGCAAAAACAGCATGTAATCCAGACCCAATATTTGAGGCTAAGCAATTGATAGCACAAAGAAATTCCTCAAACTTAAGTATTTGTTATAATTCTTGGTGATATACTTCTTGAGATATTTCTTGGATACTGCCTTAAAAATAAACAGAAGCATATATCTTTACAACACGAAATAAGTTTACTCATAATGGTTCTCTAGTTTCAGTTGTTTTCCGAGATCTTAAAATATTTCTTTATAATAGAAGTAGAGTAAAAGACATCCATCCAAATGCATTTGTTTCTTAGAGATTCATAAAATAAGCAAATTTACCTGCATAAATAGATAGCTTTTAGTCATTGTTTATGAATTTTTTTGTTGTAAAAACACATCCGAATCAATTGTTAGCACAAGTAGACCGCTACTAATTTAATGAGATAAAAAAATTCGAGTTTTTAATAAAAAGGAAATAAATTATATTCCGTGAAGATTTTTTTTGCCATGATGTTAGTAAATGAAAAAAAAAACTCATTAATGTTCATGTATACATAAAGTAGAAAAGCGACCCAATTTTGTATTCAAAAATATTTTTATAGAGTGAACGACTCTTTATTTAAAAAGGTTAGGACTTGAATTTTTAAAACGGAAATATAATTATTTCTTCTGCCCTCGTATCTCCCTTCGTAGTCGATTTCTTCAAAATACATTTTTAACGAACCCTTCTTGACAAAATAAACATGCTTTTAAAAGCATAAACAGACTTGTCTGTTGGTCTAAGAGTTAAGAAAACGGGATTTTTTTACTAATAGCATCACAGCTCCGCCCCCCCCGTATACCCCGTTCTTAGTGGATCTCTAGTCAACAAAAAAAAAAAAAAAGCATCTTTACCAAATTTCAAACCTGTTGGAGTCTAATAGTTCAGAGAGATCGTAGTGAGTAAATTAACGAGTGTATCGCTTTTTCCCTATATATTTAGCGATTATACTTTTAGAATACTGATGATGAAATGTTTGTTTTTTATGAAGTAATTGATTTGACTGATGACTGAATGTTTATTAATGGATTTATTAATAATTGCTCATATTCTTTTCGAAATTCCTAGAGGAAAAAATAAAATTAGAACTTCTTTTCATAAACTCTGGAAATTCTTTAAGCAAAAAAGTTTAAAAACAAATACAGTCGAATCTCTATATAACGAACAACTATATTGCGAATATTTCTATATAGCGAACTTTTTCCTGGAATCTTGATTATTTCACGATTTTCTTCGTAAAATAACCTCTCTGTAGCGAAGTGCATTTTCTGTATAACGAACTTTTTCTTTTGTGATTAAATTTTTTTGTTCTGTCTATTTTTAAAGCATTTCTGAACATTTCAAGTTATTCTCTCATTAATACATTTTATGGTGGCCATAAATCTAGAACTGGTTTTGTTAGATCCTTACTCGCCGATAGCAAGAGTTCTGGAGAAAGTGCAACCTTTGAACCCCATTGTCCAGGTCATTAGAAACATCTTCGATATCCCCTTTCACACTCAGGGGAGTTGTCTCGTGTTCTCGTTTTCCAGTTATAAAATAATGTATGTTTAATATTACTTGTATGCTTTAAATTAGAAAAATGTCCTTAAAATTCATTAATTTTAATTTAAAATTATTTTCTTAGTATTAAAAATACATTGACACATTCGACATTGTTTTTAATTGTTTTCCTTGTAGTTTTTTTATATTTTTATGGGTAAAATATATAAAATAAATATATATTAATTTTCAAAAAGGTGTGAATAATTAATTTTAATATATAGGGTTTATGAATTTAAAATTTGTTTTATGTGGTTTATAAATTATATTAAAAAAAGAGCCTCTATGTAACGAATTTTCCATATAACGAACTTTTTTTCGGGATTTAGCGACTTTGTTATATAGAGGTCCGACTGTATTTTAAAATAATTGTTTTGTTTTATGTTGCATTCTACTATACAAAGGGTGATATATATATTTTTATTATGCGTGGTCAAAGACATAAAATGGAGAGCTAAATCTATGGAATACAATAGAACGAACTTATTTATCAAAATATAAAAGTTATTCTGAGGAATTTTGAAAACAACTGGAGAGAGAATATCAAAGTATTTCTCATTCTTCAAAATCACAAGCGAAGCGAACATTTTATGTTCTACACAAGGGAGAAAGACACATATGTTTCTGAAAAAAGTTTTTCAGTTGTATTTCGGAGAATGCCACCCCCCTTTTTCTGAGAACACTAAGAAAAGGAAAGACAACTAAAATTATTCTGAAGAGGTAACAATACTTCAGCCAGCAGAAAACATTTGTGGTATCAAATCGAAAATTTTTCAAAAAAATACTTTCGGCTACTATTCTTCTGCTATTTACTAAAATGTTAATGATAAAGAAACTTCTTTCATTAAGTTTTAATTGTGCATTCCATGCATTGCTGAAGACAGAATTTTCCTTATGCCTTATTCATAAGGTTTGAATAATTGTTTATAGCAGTGTCGCATTTGGAAGCGATATGAGGGATTTTGACAATTGACTTCGGGGTTTGAGCGCTGTTAAGTGACGAAAACGCAGCATAAGTCGCATACCACTCTCCAAACTTCCACAACATACGAACCGGAAGAGTTTGTTCCTCGAAAGACCTTACTTACCCAGCCTCGCTATGGGATGATTCTTCTGTGGGAACACAACTTGAACTTCAGAATGATTGAATTTACTCGGTACGTAGAAACTGGGCTAAATGCGTGTGAAATATTTTGGTGAATTTTGGAAAACTGATTGTAAAAATGACAATGGGTACTCTCCAAAACGAGTTATATATTTGTTTATTCTTAAAATACTTTATTATAGAAATCCTACCACTGCTTCAGCGTCATCTCTTTTAATAGCAATAGTTAAAAAAAGGGATAAATTTATTTTTACTTTTGAAACATTAATCTTATTTTAATAGAACAAGTATAATATAAAAAACTCCATTTTTAAGTCAGTTCCTACTTAGGGCAACAAAGAGAAAAATTTTATCTTAGTTATTTTTTATGAAGAGGACTTGGTACCCCAAAAATGATCGACCTATCGTTTTTATTATTTTTATTTAATTTTATTCTTTGCATTATTATCTTTCGATTGATATATCATTTGTGCAAGTCGGAAAGTTAGAAATTGAATAAAACTTCATTTGAAAACAAATTAGGCAATTCAGCCACGTCCCCTTTTTAGAAAAAAATGCGTTATGATAAAAAAATTCTATTTTATGAAGAGAAATAATAACTATAAAAAGAATGTGTAAAACATAAAGCAGAATATTTTCGATGCAATGCAATAATATAATTTTTCTTCTTTGTGAAATGTGTGGATGTAAAATTTTTGAATTAAGGCATTTTATATTAATAATTTCATAATTTCAGTTCTTATACCTGATATGTTTTTCATTCAAATATAAAACATCAATATTATGTGAAGAAAATAACTAAGATTTATGTCATGGCAGAAACAAAAAATGTAAAATTTTTTGTGCGATTAATACTATCTAAAACTTGATCATATAAAAAAATGTATGGGTTAAAAAATATGAAAATGCAATTATTTAAAAAAATATATACAACTAACGTCTTAAAAAGGTATTTTAAGTTTATTTAAGCTTATTATATTTTTTTCAGAATTATAAACTTTAAAGTGGTTTTTCTCAGTTTGTGTTTTTTGAAACATTAGTGCATTCAAAATGCTACTCTTTCCACAACTGTTTGCCAATCACTTCAATTTTTTTCCTGTGTGTTGCATATAAATCATGTGAAAAAATTCAGGATCCATTTTGCTGTAATCGGAATACATTTTTTAAAAAAATTTAAAACGTTATTGGCTTTTTCGTTGATTCTTAGCATGCATATCAACATTTTTTTCCCTCAAAAACGATTTTAGTTATTGTACAATCGATCACTAGAGTTATTAATAACACCCATAAGAGTAGTACAAAAAATTTCAGGTTAAAAAATTAATAATTACAAAAGGAGTAAAATTTTAAAAATTTCCAAATTTTCTTCAAAATATTTTAATTTTTAAAATTGTGTGAATAATATGTGAGAAATTTCATGTCGTATCATTTTCTTCAATTGAAACCTTATATAAAATGTTAAAATATAATTTTTAAATACATAAAGAAAAAAGTAGTTTAGAGGGTTCAAGCAGTTCAATAATTACAATTTACATATAAGTAAGTGATACATACATATGATAGAGTCACACCATGAAAGCAATTTTCCTTGCAATTCTTTATTTCTCTTTCTATATACGGTGTTGGACTATTATTTTTGTTTGTTACCATTAATTAATTAAATTTAATTATTCGAATAAAACAGTATGGTAAAAAGAAAGTACACTTTCAGGAATTACGCCATCCCAAGAGGGATTCCAACCCACGACTTGTGGATTGGACGTCCAACGCGCGATTCATTGTTCTACAGTGACAAAACGAGCGATTTTCCTTTTTATATATGGTGTTACAATATTAATTTTCTTTGTTACTATTCATTCATTAATTACATTTAATTAATGAATTAATATTTGAAAAAACTATATTAATATCAAGTGTCATTCACTATAAGTTTAAAAAAATGTATTTGAACTTGAGTGGAAGGTAGATTCAGGAAAACCTTTTTATGGCAGGTGCTTTGTACTACACTTTTACACTAACTCAGCATTTCGGAATAGAACTATTTAGAAATTATAACGATTGATATATCGAGCATCCCACGCTTTTACCACAATTACTTTAATTTTCTCATTAATCCTCTTATTCTTATATTAATAAGTATTATTTATTTTTCAGTTCGATTAACTATAATTGCGTATTTTTTCGTTTCTAAATTGTAATTTCTTTTTCTCAAAGTATTATTAATAATTAAAAAAACTGCTGCACAAAAAATTCTCGCGGCATAGTGGTTGAGAGTCACTGTTTAAGAAAACAAGGTAATTATGTAAGGAAATAAAGGAATGGAGCATAGTTGTTTTGCCATAACATCGTGCATTTGTCTTTACTAACAAATGGATCTTACTTAAAATGATCTCCGTATTTTAAACCCTCACTTTGAAGGAAAGAAGGAAGCAAAACTTTGAATAAAAGGAGTAAAATATTTATATTACAAATAAAAGAAGTAGCATAAAGTTTCAACTGCGACAAAATCTATATATACTCTGTCGCAAAAAATATATGCACCCAGAAGAAATTGAGCTACATTCACGAAATTTGGTATGCATGTAGTGTAAATGAAAATAAACAAATGATTAAAAATTCAGAACAAAATATCATTTTATTAAGCGGTTACAGCTTGCAAAAGGTTAAAAATCAGTAAGTAGTAAAGCCACCTCTGGCAGCTATATAAGCCGAAATTCGGCGTGGCATCGATTCAATTAGATCACTTATGACCCCCTGTGGAAGATCCTGCCATAGTCTTTGCATCTGCGCAGTTAATTCTCCTGTATCTCGGGACGGCTGCAGTTGCCTTCCCAGCGCGTCCAAGACATGCTCTATTGGCGAAAGATCTGGTGACCTGGCAGGCCATTGGACGTCATATCCTTGAAGACATTGTTGCGAGAGTCGCGCAGTATGTGGACGAGCATTATCCTGTTGATAAATGGCACCTGGGCGACTTGATAGCATGGGTAGCACAATCGGCGTTAAAATATCGTCCACGTATCTGCGAGCTGTCAAAGTGCCTTGAAGGACCACTAAAGATGATCGTGTGTCCCAAGAAATTGCTCCCCACACTGTCACACCTTGTGAAATTGCTGTATGCCGCTCGACAATAAATGCCGGATCGGACCGCTGGCCGGTGCGCCTCCAGACACGTGCGGTGGTCATCAGCACTGAGACTGAATCGGGATTCATCACTGAAGATGACACGTCTCCAGTCTGTCACACTCCAAGTTGCCCGAGGTCGGCAAAATCCAGTCGACACTGCCTATGATGTGGGGTCAGTGGTAAGCGTCTTAGCGGACGTCGGCTCCTCAAGCCAACTTCGGTCAGTCGTCTCCTTATGATTTCTCTTGATGGCACTGGATGTCTGGAAGGAGGTAAGTGGCGTTGAATCGATGCTAGCGACGTTGTTGGTGCCGAAGTGGCCACTCTTCTGATTGCACGATCCTCGCGATCATTTGTGTTCCTGGGACGTCCTGACCCTCCGTGACGGTACACTCTACCTTCTGTGATCCACTGTTGCCAACACCGAGCAACTACCATATCGCTCCGACCGAGGTGGCGGCCGATACGTCTATTCGACCAACCTGCTTCTCTGAGGCCTATTATACGGCCCCTATCAAAGTCCGTCAGCTGCTCGTACTGCCGCCGGTTACGTCTTAGAGGCATCCTAAGTCTCAATATCGTCTATCAAAGTCATCAGATTCGTTTGGATAGCCGTACGGCGCTCGTACTCATGCTTTTAAACTCTCCCAGTTGCGCAACTAATATGCGCATAGCACACTTAGCCTTGTCTCATCGGCTTCGAAATTTTAATCATTTGCATATCTCTTACCAGACTACATTCTTGCCGAGTTTCGTGATTGTAGCTTGATTTCTTCTGGGTGCATATATTTTTTTGCGACAGAGTGTATATAATCTGTGTCTCAATTCAACAACTTCGATTAACGGACAGATTTGCTATATTGCTCGCACGTGGTCTCAAATCAATTTTTTCTGTGTTTGGTCTGTTTTCATTCCTATTGATTGCTAAGCGAGAAAATGTACTATAAAAATAAATGAAAAAATTAGAAAGAAGTAGTATTTCATTTCCGTTCTTAATCGTTCGCATAAACTCCGGAGCAAAAATGTGGACTCGCAGAAAGTAGGAACAGATAGAACAAAATGAAGTAATATATGTAATAAAAATAATATTACCTTTAACATTACAATGTTTGAATTATGAGCACCAGGAATAAACGTATTAAGTACAAAATAATCAGTTTCTAATTTTATAAATAAAAAAAGAGTGTTTGTGCTTATTACCACACGATGGAAGTAATAGATTCAAATTTTGGGAAGTTATTTCAGGCATTAGTTAGGTGAATAAAAACAAGGAGATATTAGTATTTTCATATAAAATTATTTATTCAAATGTCTCTACTCATAAAGTAATATTTTTGGCGAAACATACAATCCTATTTGGGAATTAATTGTATTCTAAGAAGGAAACAGTAGGTTTATGGTAACTGAAATAGGTTATAAATACTTAAGATTCAAAATTATTTAAATACCTTAAAAGCTCTATCAAGCGTTGTTCTGTACTTTGTCGTGGTTTCATTTGTATCATTTGACATAATAAAATTTAATTTTGATTTTAAAAAATCTACTAAAGGCTTTGATTTGTCTTTTGAAAATTCGACATTAAAATCCTCTCTTAAAATAATAGGCAAATTATTCAAAAGAGTTGATCCGGCTTCAGAATTCCGGCTTTGTGAAAAAATTCGATAATTTTCACTGCACTTTGATTTGGTGAAATATAAATAGTAACCATTAGAATTATTTGTCCATTTTCTGCTCTACATTTCTCTGGACAAATTTCTCCGATACATGGCTCATTAAACCCAAATGATTCAGTAGTATTTGATGCTGCATCCATTTCTGAAGTGACATAAGTTGTATCTCCCTTATTTTTATATATGGCAATTCTAACAGCTCTGTGATTATGTCTTTGGAATTTAGCAATACAATGAAAATTTGGAACATCTATGTTTTCTTCATTATTTATCCAAGTTTCTGTTAAAAGTATTATAGTTACAAGTTGCATAACACTGTCATCGAGATCCAAAGCATGTACCCGTAAAGATAAGTTTTCTTTCTTAAGTCCAAGATTCATTTATCACAAGTAAGATTTTATAATTAATATATTTTTCAAAATAACATTATGCTTAGCATTTTTCAAAATTTGTTAATCCCAAAAATATTTCCATAGGAACTTTTGAACTAGTTCAGAATAATACGTAAAAAGAAACTTTTTAAAACATCTTTTACGTAATGTAAACAATGAAACCGCAAATCAAAAAGAAGAAAAAAGAAGTCTGACTTCTTAAATGATTTTCAAATTTATCTTATCGTCTTATTTCATGCATTGCCAATGAGTTTACAGGATCCTTAGTGACTGAAATATAAAGCCTTTTATTAGGTCTGATTTTTAGCCGATTGTGCTTGGAGCTGAAATTTGGGAGATTTTGAGAGGAATTAGTTACTTTTATGATGTCGAGCCCCGTCAGCAGATTTTGCATTTTTTAAATTTTTAATTTGATGATAAATGTTATAGTCAAATGTTTATAAAACTTAATATGAAATTCAAAGGGAATTATATAAAACACAAACACAATGAAAGTATGAGAGGGTGATCCAATATTTCTGGTGGTGCATATTTCAAAAGTTTGAAATTATTTGGGAAAATAGAATAAATAATAACTGTTAGTTTTCTATTTACGTTCATTTAAGTTAAAAATAAATATAAAAAAAAACTAATATGCACACATGTGCGAGTTATGTTTTTATAGATATTGTGAGAAGGTATAACTCCTATTCAGAGATTAAAAATCTCCAGCTAGAACTAAAATAAAAATTCATATATAGCAAAAATAGAAGAGCTGCACCATTTAGGTATTAAATTTCCATCTAAACTAATGATGACAAATGGCGTTTAGTACCGATAAATCGAAGCGCGTCTTCAGAACTTAAATTTGATTAATGGGATTTTCGGGTCTATCAGCCAAAATGCGGCTATTCCGAATCACGTAGCTCGGTTTAGATGAGAAAGTGCTTTTATAATGCATTATTAATCATTAATTGTTATCAATGAAGCAAATATTTGTTAATATTGATGACGGCGAATCATCACAATCATGGGGGTCTAGTTGTTGACTTTTGGATTTATGACGTAAAATTTTGGACAAATCAGTTCATGTTATCAGGATGTATTACATACAAATCACATTTCAAGGGGGATATTGTAGAGCATTAATTTTTCCTTAATTTTTTTTACTTTCTCTTGTGTTTTGAGTTTTTATATATATATAAATATTCTGTGTACGTGACTAAACTCCTCCTAAACGGCTGGACCGTGTCTTTATTGTTACAAAAATGCAGAAGAATCATGCCTTTTAGCGTTTTTAATTAATATCTTTTCAAATAAGCTTTATATATGTAATTCTTCTGTGCGTGTATATGTGACTGACTCTTCCTAAACGGCTTCACCAATTTTGATGACACTTTTTGTGTGGGTTCAAGGGATTCGAGAATGATTTAGATTCACAAATCAGTCCATTATCGCAATTAGTTAAAATATATTAATGAAAAAAATTTAAAATGTATAATTGTTTTACCCCTGTGTGCTGTTTATTCTGCTAATGCGCTGGGGAAAAAAGAAAGAGGGGAGAATTTTCCGATATTTTCGCCGTTTTTAAAATTGCAATCTAATTTTTCTATCAAAATTAGACAAAAAAATAATTACAGTATCGGAAAGATTATTCATTTCGCCACGGTACGGTATATATCTTTTTATATACACTCTGTCGCAAAAAAATATATGCACCCAGAAGAAATTGAGCTACATTCACGAAATTTGGTATGCATGTAGTGTATATGAAAATAAACAAATTATTAAAAATTCAGAACAAAATATCATTTTATTAAGCGGTTACAGCTTGCAAAAGGTTAAAAATCAGTAAGTAGTAAAGCCACCTCTGGCAGCTATACAAGCCGAAATTCGGCGTGGCATCGATTCAATTAAATCACTTATGACCCCCTGTGGAAGATCCTGCCATAGTCTTTGCATCTACGCAGTTAATTCTCCTGTATCTCAGGACGGCTGCAGTTGCCTTCCCAGCGCGTCCAGACATGCTCTATTGGCGAAAGATCTGGTGACCTGGCAGGCCATGGTAGGACGTCATATCCTTGAAGACATTGTTGGGAGAGTCGTGCAGTATGTGGACGAGCATTATCCTGTTGATAAATGGCACCTGGGCGACTTGATAGCATGGGTAGCACAATCGGCGTTAAAATATCGTCCACGTATCTGCGAGCTGTCAAAGTGCCTTGAAGGACCACTAAAGATGATCGTGTGTCCCAAGAAATTGCTCCCCACACTGTCACACCTTGTGAAATTGCTGTATGCCGCTCGACAATAAATGCCGGATCGGACCGCTGGCCGGTGCGCCTCCAGACACGTGTGCGGTGGTCATCATCACTGAGACTGAATCGGGATTCATCACTGAAGATGACACGTCTCCAGTCTGTCACACTCCAAGTTGCCCGAGGTCGGCAAAAATCCAGTCGTCACTGCCTATGATGTGGGGTCAGTGGTAAGCGTCTTAGCGGACGTCGGCTCCTCAAGCCAACTTCGGTCAGTCGTCTCCTTATGGTTTCTCTTGATGGCACTGGATGTCTGGAAGGAGGTAAGTGGCGTTGAATCGATGCTAGCGACGTTGTTGGTGCCGAAGTGGCCACTCTTCTGATTGCACGATCCTCGCGATCATTTGTGTTCCTGGGACGTCCTGACCCTCCGCGACGGTACACTCTACCTTCTGTGATCCACTGTTGCCAACACCGAGCAACTACCATATCGCTCCGACCGAGGTGGCGGCCGATACGTCTATTCGACCAACCTGCTTCTCTGAGACCTATTATACGGCCCCTATCAAAGTCCGTCAGCTGCTCGTACTGACGCCGGTTACGTCTTAGAGGCATCCTAAGTCTCAATATCGTCTATCAAAGTCATCAGATTCGTTTGGGTAGCCGTACGGCGCTCGTACTCATGCTTTTAAACTCTCCCAGTTGCGCAACTAATATGCGCATAGCACACTTAGCCTTGTCTCATTGGCTTCGAAATTTTAATCATTTGCATATCTCTTACCAGACTACATTCTTGCCGAGTTTCGTGATTGTAGCTTGATTTCTTCTGGGTGCATATATTTTTTTGCGACAGAGTGTATAATTCTTCTATGCGTGTGTGTATGACTGAACTCCTACTATACGGCTGGACCGATTTGGATGATATTTTTTGTGGTGGCTCAAGTGGATTCGAAAATGATTTAGATTCATAATTCGGTCTGATATCGCAATTAATTAAAAATGCGCCAAAATAATGTAAAGTTATTACAATACCTAACATCATCACATGTACAATTACCACAATTCGACAAATCGATTGCGTGTGAGTATGTATTTACTATGAACTAAGTTGAATATAGAACCTATTATGAATAGAAACTTAAACTTGTTTTGATTAAAGGGTAAAAAAGATAAAACGCGAGCTATTTTCATAACAGGTATATTTTTTAATGCGCAAAAAATAAATTTATCGTAATGCCATTGAATGTACAATGTTTTGGGTTAATCCTAGAGGGGTATAACAAACAAATGCAATGGTTTGCCAAACCTCGGACATGCAACATATAATTGGCCGTGCGAAAAGTAAGGATCTTCTAAATCTAAACCACAAATTGTCATCATTTGACCTTGTGACTTATTAATGGTCATAGAAAATACCAAGCGAATTGGAAATTGCAAACATTTGAATGGGTAGATGAGTCTGAAAGAATCATTGGGATCTGTGGTAGAAGTACAACTTCACCTTGAAGTTTTCCGCTCAAAATAGTGTGGCCTCAAGAATATTACCCACGATTTTTTTATGAGCAATCGCGCACCCAATTTCAATAAACGGTCCAGATTGTTACAACTTTTTTAAAAAAGTTTGTAATTTTTGGATTTAAGACGTGTGTACAGGACAACGTCTGTCGGGACGGCTAGTATCTTTATATACACAAGTCTTCTGTGCGTGTGTATGTGTTTGAACTCCTCCTAAACGGCTGGACCGATTTTGATGACATTTTTTGTGGGGGTTCAAGTGGATTCGAGAATGGTTTAGATTCACAATTCGGTCCGATATAGCAATTAGTTAAAATGTATTAATTAAAACCAGTTTTAATAACCAGTTTAGTTTGGGGCACTAACTTTGATTTGTCTGCATTGTTGTAACACTGTTAATGTTACAACAATGAAAAAAGTTGGCATCGAAAATCAGTTTTCAGCCAAAATGGAATTTCATGACGTTGCTCTATGGACTGTATTAATTAACTTTGTTTAAAAAATAAATGCTTTTAACATGTGATTAACTTGAAATATATATTACTAAAATCTCAATTTCTATGTTTTAAATTTTTCTAATTTAAATTCCTAAAAAAGATAAAACTATTTTTCAAGCAGATTGGTACATTTTTTTAACGTCTTCCAGTGCTGCCAAGTTAATTTAAAACAAAATATTGTAAAAGTTCAAAAAAAATTTGGAATTTTGTAATTTAAAATAAATCTGCTTTCTTTATACATAAAATATTTTTAAAGAATAAGTATTTTTTCTGTTTTGGGGAGCCGTAAAAATACAACGAAAAAAATTGAAAAAATCGTCAAATGCCAGTAAGAGTTAATTATGGGAAAGCTATCTCAGCACACGAGTTTGAGCGCTTATATCGCATATGCGGAAAAACAACTTACGGTGAGTACTTAAGCAGGTAAAAGATTTTTCTGTCAGATAAACGTGTTTTTTTTAATGTTTTTTTTCTTTTAGAATGAATGTAAATAATGAATTTTCCAGTAATTTTACAAATCCAACCTATTTGTTTGATTTTTAAGAAAGTATTCATTTTTTCATGAATAAAAAAATTAATACGATCTTAGTTTTTTGTAATACATCGCAACTGATAGTTTTCTTTTAGAGAAATAATTTACTTAAAAACCTTAAAATAAAGGGTAATACTGCCATGTTTTTGTTAAATAGTACTATTTCCTTTTAAATCTTTTTTATAGAAGGAATGTAAACAAAACTTTAGGTTTTTCCCTCATAGTTCTTTTTCCCCAGATATATATATTTAATCGAAAAATCAAACATTCAGATAAAAACAGTCGTTTTATAGCTAACGGTACACATTTTTTGATTCATTATTTAAGGCTACACGGTACCCTTTTTCAAAATTTTATTTTGGAGACAGTTACAGTAAAAATAATTGATGTTTTATATTCAGATTATATTATTAAGCTGATTCTGTAAGCAAAAAGTCAGTTTGACCAGCCATTATTTTACAATTTTAAAAAATTAGGAATTTTTGAAGTTTTTTCAAACTCTTATAAAATACTCAATTTTTAAATTTTTTAAATAATTTGAAGTTATTTATGATTCTTAGATTATTACAAACAATATTTAGTATGGATTTGAAAATCGATTCCCTTGTTGATTTTTAATAATTATTTTTCTAGAAAAACCTGGAAAAAACACGAAATTTTTTAAAATATCAACTTTAGCATTTTTTAGAAAAATAACTAGAGTTCTCAGCCCTAAATCCATACTAACTTTTATAGAACATACATTTGGGAGTATATACAAAAAAATTCAAGGCTCTATCTTAAACAGGAAAAAAGCCTTAGGGATTAGAAAACACTTATACCTTCAAAATTAAAAGTCTGAGAAAAACGCATTTAAAGTTTGCAAAGTCATAAAACAAAAACTTATAATGCCCATAAAGCTCTAATTTTTTAATATGTTATTTTCCAATGCATGTTCTACATTAAAAAACTACTTTTATTAAATATGACTGAAAATTATATTTTTAATTCAAAATATATTTTTGCATAATATTGATAGCATTTGTTAAGATGTCAGTTTATTCAGCTTTATCTTAACCTAATATTTCACATAAGTTTTGAAACACGAAGCATTTATGTACAAAATAATAATCATACTAACTTAAGCCAAAAATAGTCAGGTTTGCTAAAATTTAATTTTTTTTCAGTTTTAAATTGGGGCAGTTTAGGAAGTTTTAGCTCTTGTCGTACGACTTTAAAATACTAAAATATAGTAGTACAATATGTTTAGTATAATGTAGTTTGGTATACACCAAGGAAATATTCAGTTATATCTGCAGCATTTAAATTCAGTATACTTGTATTCGGAAGTATAATTGCAGAATCAGCTGAGGACTGATTTTTAGATACATCATTTTCAGTAGTATTCCATTTCTTCGAAATATTGTTTCTCACAGAAACCCAGAACGCATTTGCCATGGAATTTTTGTACCCACGGAATTGTACCCACGGCAACAGCCCTTGCAACGCCGAGCTAAGTGGCGCGAGAACAGACCCGCCCGACAGGACAAAGATGTGGAAGAAACTTCGAAAAAGAGTATTTTAATGACATTAATATAGAAATTACGGAAGTGCTGACACTGAAAGGGAAGGGGAATCTTCCAAGGCATAAAGCTGTACACTTGAAGAAGCCCGTACAATGCCGGGCCATCCAGCTAGTATTATATATTTTTTTAACATTAATTTTCTCTGAATATTAGTCAATAATTAAACTTCAGTTTTTCCGATATACATTGTATGTAATACAAATGTCACAAAATAATGCATTTAATTGTAATATTGAGAAATCACGTAGCCATTCGAATTCAAATTTTTAAAAAGATATCTAGGAATTACGTTGCAGCATAGGTTTATATTTTCGTAGAATTTGATGTTATTTCTTTTGTAAAAACTTGCCAATGTCCAGGATAGGGATAACCAGGATGTAATAAACAATTAAGGTTAAATAGTTATTTGATTTAAATCAACTAATATATACAATATCCAAACTTGAAAGAAATACCAGAGGGTCATCTATTACAGTGGACCGGATGATACCTACACAATATCAAATATTCAGAATTAACGGAAAGGATCAAATAACAAAGTTCCTGCCAAATCAGTTCATCTCTTTATCTTTGAAAATGCCCACTGTTTCAGAAATTTTGGATTTTATGCTTCTCTTTCGAAAGTGTATTATGGTGATAATGAATGCTTGTAGATCAAAAGAAAATTGTCTTTCAATAAAGTTACGTGAATAAGATTTACCCTTGCGACATTTAGACGCTAAATATTTATTTATGCCAAATTTGGTGAAGAAAATAGATGCACTTTGAAAAACCCAATATAATCTAGGAGAAGTGTTTAAAGAAGTTTTTAGACAGTCCTAGGAAGACCTTATGAAAATGTTACGGGACATATATATCATAGTTAAACATTTGACAACAGCAGTAAGTTTCCTTTACATTATGCGAAATTGTGTGATTACAGGTTTGAATTTATAAGCTCAATATTTGAATGATTTTTTTTGAATCATTGCTGTTGAAGATTTATATATATAAGAGATTTTTTCTTCTTATTAGAAGAAAATATAGTGTAAATACTACGAATTTCTAAAATAAATTACAATTTATTTTGAAATAACTTACCTATTAACTAATAGGGCCTTTGTTGCATTTAAAACACAATTCACCATACAAAAACAATAAACGATTGAATACATTTAATTTAATTATTTTTTTTAAAAGAATGAAATCTGTACTTTACTTGACCAGTCATAGCTACATTTAGTACTTGCCTAATTGGCACAATGTGTTAAACCAAACGTGAATGGCTGGTTTAACCTGGGGGCGGTCGCGGTGGTCACAGAGTCACCACAGGCTCACGAAATGTTTAATTCTAGAAAATCTGTTTATTCGTTACAAATGACCTTACCAGTATCCTCCTATATGACATTCTTCATGTAAACTAAAATGTTTTTGTCATATATCTACCTCTTTTTTGGGAACGGCAAACGTTTTCTTACAATCTCAGAGTACTTGGGGTGAATGAGTTTCCCGCACGACCACTTTTGTTCCAAAATATTTTCTATGAAAAGTCTTTGGTTGTGGGTTCTATTGCTGTGTTGTACGACTCATTGTGATTTACAAATGTAAATGAACAGAAAAGGAAATATAAATGAACAGAAAAATGAAATATAAATGAACAGAATATAAAATATAAATGAACAGAATATAAAGAAAGAAATGGGCATCTCTGAGATCTCAATTGGACAAATTGAAAGTGATCAAGCAAGAGAAGAACCTGATGAAATAATGGTTATTAATCCTGAAAGCGAACGTAAATTTGAGTACAGTTTTTAACAAAGAAACATTTGAATCGAAAGGAAAGTACTCAAATGCAACCTAAAAAATCCAATAAAGATATGAAGCCATAAGTGTACACAAGACACACTGAGCCCTGTCAAAATGACACACGCTAGAAAAAGTTCTATATGCTATTTGTCGATTATCAAAGGACAATACAACTACAATAACTTGAACAAAATATGAGAGTTTTGGCTGCAAATATTATTCTTTTAATGTTGCTGAAAATTGTATTTGAAGCATTTTAGTTCAGTTTTACTGAATTTTTTCTCAAATTATCAAAGATAAAATTGAAAAGTTTTTAAAAGTAGGTAAGTATACTTTCCAATAGTTAAATTATTCGCTGGAATTACGATTTTTATCGTGTACAATAAAAATAATTATAAAAAAAGGATTGGGGTAACTCAGTCACCCTCAGCTTATGCTCACCTGGCACCCCGTGCGATCATTCACGTTAGTGTAGAGTGCACACTTGCTCCTGGGTAAAAGAGTTTTAAGGAGTTGTCTTTGTTCCGCAAGATTCCTTTGCAATGGATCCCTTCCCATGTAGATATCACGGGAAACGAGACTGCAGACACATTGGCTAAATTAGACGCTTGTGAGCCATCAGTCCTCCCAGCCTCTCCAATTTTAATGAATTATTTTTCAAAATAAAATGTAAAGATCAAATTTGGGTTTTGACAAATTGACTTTATTTTTACTCTCATTTTATTCCACTGAAGGTGGACTAGGTGTGTCATCTGGACCAACCCAAGGTCGCGTCAATTGTATAACTCTCTCGTGGGCCATTTAATTCTCTTTTGAATTTATCTCAGTTTTTTATGCTTTGCCAACAATTAAAAAATAGCATTTAAGGAAATATATTTTATTTTGCAGAATTTTATGTCTGCATTTAAATTTTAGAGGTAGGAAAAATACTTCGCAAGGAAACATTCATCATCATAAAGAAAATTAAAATTAATGATAATTATTTGCCATGAAAAATGAGAATTATATTGCAATGCACAGGGGGTCATCACATTCTGCACACATGTAGCGGGTTCTCTTTTCTTGTTCGTATCTGCTACAGTTTCTACATTGTCTATAGGTTGAAAATCATCTTTGGCATATGATCTCCTACACTGGCTAAGTGCATATCATCCGGAACTACACACTTCTTTACTTTTAAGCCAGCAGGATATCCTTTCCTTTTTCTTGAGGAATATCTGAGTATTAGCTGACGAGATAATACTATACGGAATGTTAGCTGATCTAAACTTGATTCATTTGTTCACTTTCCACAGAATAAAACTAATTATGATGGCAAGGTTAATAAGAAAATAAAAGATATGAGGCCACCATTTTACACATCTTCATAATATTTGGTATATTTCTTTTCTTTGATCGAAGAGATCAACCCCTCCCGTGACACAGTTATATACAACGACAGCTTTTGGACCAGGTACTTCTTCCCTAATACCATTATTTTTGGTCCGATTTACAGATGTCATATTCACAGAATTATGTGCAGTAGCCCAAAACTGAAGTGGGAATTAGTATTTTCTATCGTTGTATAACCAAGGCCAATATATTATAATAGATTTTGCGCTTCTTGTAGTATTTTTTAAGATCATGTACAGTGTTTTTTTTCCAGGTATAGAAGTTTAAGTTGGCATTACTTTCCAAGATGGCGACCGATTTAACAGCTGTCAAGTGATTTATTCTCAGTTTGGTTTGGCAATTCATCATGAATAGACTCTCGCCTGAACAACGCTTTCAAATTGTGCAATTTTATTTCGAAAATAATGGTCGATTTTCATAAGCGAATTTTGTTTAGCGATGAAACGCACTTCTGGTTGAATGGCTACGTCAACAAACAAAACTGCCGCATTTGCAGTGAAGCTAACCCACAAGTGTATGTCGAAACACCGTTACATCCAGAAAAACTGACTGTTTGGTGCGCTTTATGGGCTGGTGAAATCCTTCTTCAAAAACGATGAAGGCCACAACGTTACAGTCAATGGTGATCGGTATAGAGTCATGATTACTAACTTTTTCATTCCTGAATTGAACAATCATGATGTCCAGGAGCTGTGGTTCCAACAAGACGGCGCAACATGTCACACAGCTCGTGCCACAATCGATTTATTGAAAGACACGTTTGGTGACCGCCTCATTTCACGTTTTGGACCTGTGAATTGGCCTCCAAGATCTTGTGATTTAACACCGCTAGACTATTTTTAAAAATTTATTGTAAATGTAAACGGATGGAGAGGCGGGGAACAAATAATTTGCAGACAAAATTTAATTACTGTGCAAGTTCAAACCGGTGAATCCTAATAAATATCAATTAAAATGGGGTTAAGTAAAGTATGAGAATTCTTTTTATTTTTTCTTTGATGTATCATTTCAAAATATCTGCACATCTTAAAGGGATATTCTATACATGAAGAACAATTTTCCAAGACACTTGTTTATTTATTTGAATAAACTAATATTGGAAAATATGGTATCAACATTAGAAGGGGAGAAGAAGGGGAGAATCTAGTTCGGAATAAAACCATGTTTATTAATTAATAAAAATAACGTTGAACTTCACATACTTTGAATATTTTATGAACCAATTTTATGCATTAATTATTAATTTAGAAAATAATATTCAGTTTCAATATTAGCAGTGTTTATTAGAACATCAATAAAAAAAATTGCAAATACTAATATTGTATATATCTTGCAATTTATTTCTTTATTGTCAGTAGCCATTAATTTCTTCAGCAATAAATATTCCCGTTCTCAAAAATGTAGCAAATTTAATTGTTGGAACAACTTTTTTCTTTCAAAAGATTTTAGATTCTAACTTTTATTGTTTAGAATATAAGTTCAGAAAATACAATGTATAGGTTGCTATTTGTATTCTTGTCTTTACGGATGGATGCCAAAAAGTCAAACTGAAACTGTAGGACAATTTTCTGGACTGTATACTCAGATTTATCTTCAACAACACTTTGAAGATTATGTTTTGTTGTTGAAAAAGGTTGCACATTTCATTGTTTAATATTGAAAGAAAGTATCAGAGTACACAGGATTAAAGCTGAGTTTGGAAGTTTCAGAAAAGAAGCAAGGGTATATTACTTTTGACCATGCACAATATAAAGGAATTTTTATTTTTTGCATCAGCTTTACGAAAAAGAAAGAAAAAAAGGCGCAATCTGTTCGTTCGATTGTGGTTTGAATTCGAGTTTTTTTCTTGGCTATAAAACTGATTTTTTTTTAAATAATTTTCTTTAAATTTGAAGTACTAAAACTGTATTTTGATGTTATTTTGTTTCTTTTTAAAAAAATAATAAAAACGAATAACTGTTCCATGATTAAATAGGAATCTATGAATGATGCAACACATAAATTTACAAGCATAAATTCCGGCACACTAGTAAAAATGTTGGCAACAATTTCTAATTTTAAATGCTAGAATTTATAATTTATCATTTCTAAACAAATCGTGTTTCTTTTTCTGTGATTTTATTCTGTATAAGCTTTTTTGTTTGCTTTTACTTAGAAATAAAGGAATTTAATAAATTTTCATTTATTAAATTTATTCATTATCAATTCATTTCTCAATCAATTTTGAAAAAAAAATTAATTTTTTCCAAAATAAGAATTTAACACACTTACATTTCATCCGAACATTTGTTTTATACTTTTACGTTTCTTAAAAAAGATTTATGATAAGCTTAGTAAATAAAATATTATAAATATTGTCGTCTATATATAAAATATTGCGTTCTACGTATCTAATGTTTAATACATTTTTAAGAATTTGTAACAAAATATTAGCTATAAAAGGCCGTTCTGAATTTTGTAAAGGGGAACAATAGTGATCCCCCAATTTATAATCAATGAAGAAGATTTTTCATTTCTGTTTGCAGAGAGACCATACATTTTTCTTAATTCATTTCTCTTTACAATTTTTCTTAAGCGTTCGCAAAATATCTCCTAAAATATCTTCTCTATTTATAGATCCTAAAGCCATGGTTTCCCTTTCAGAAGCATTTCGTCAGACGTTCATCAGACGTACAGTTTGTTTTTCAGACGTATCCGATGTCTTCCTTAGAAAAGAATATGACGTGTTATATTACATTGTTTGAGTATCATATTCATTAGTGGAATTAATCGCGGTAATGGTATAAAATATTTCAGGAAGAAATGTTTGGTTCATCTCTTTATATAAATATACTACGTGGCCATGACTTTCCGTAGAAGCAAATTAAAATAAGATAAAATTTGTCATGTTTAAGAAGTCCTTAAATATAGAGTGCTCTCTAAAATTTAAGCACATTTCTTAAGGCTGTTTTCGCCATATGTACGCGAGCGTGAACTTGACGCGGAGCAGTTTTTCAGAGAGTAAAAATGCCTCAATTTTTATAAAAATGTGTGACATTCTAATTCATGCATTTGTTTATAATATAGTGTTTCAAAATTTCAAAATATTTCATAAATAATTAGTCTTTTCTTTTAACATGTCAAGGGATAGCTCATTTAGCATTATTGTATAGGGAAAATGCAAAACACATTTTATAAAAGAAAAAATGTGTCAACTCGGATAAAAATGTGTAGTATGATAAAATAAATGATTCACTTCAGGATAGTGAAGCAAGAATATAATATTAATGTTTGAGTACTTTTATATCTGAAAAAATATCCCGAATTCGGACCCTATTCTTTAACATTAGCCGAAGATTGCCTAAATAAAAAAAAATGCACTTCATGAAAGTGTAAGATAGATATAAATATAAAGTAGTTCATGAAAAAACTTGTTTGTTTTTTGTGACGAAATGTTATTATATTAATAAAGGTTGTAGAGAAAAATGAAATGAGATATCTACATCATGCTCCGAAACAAGATGAAGGCTCGTGATTTTGATGTAAACAGACGGCGTAACTAAATTAATGCAGTTGTCACAACAAAAAACAATGTAAATTAAAGGGACTAAATCAGTGCTTCTCAAACTTTCACTATTGGTGACCCAATTTTCAATCATAATTTTTATCATGCCCTTCCCCCCCAAAATAGTAATGTATTGAATTCAATTATATTGCACTTTAGGGCGCTAAAGCTACAATACGATCATAATTATAAACCGTACAAATGACCAAGATAAGTATTAAATTTTGTATATGTTACTTTAAAGTAATATATATTTTAAGCAAATTACTTTTAAGTAATAGGATCAATGTTATGTTATTTTTCCTTTCTCTAATTTTTTAAATTGGAACAGATTGCAAAAAAAAAAAATTAATTAAAGATTTATTTCCTTCCCCATCCATGTCTAAAAGTATAAATGTCATTAGAACAAGTAATATAAAAATAAATTTAGTCAATTCCTACTTAGGCCAACAAAAAAAAAATTATTTTCGTTACTTTTTATTAAATTGTTACAATTAAAACAAATATGTATATACATATGACAGAATCACAATGTTAAGCGACAAAATAGAAAACGATTTTCCTTGCAGTTTTTCATTTTCCTTTCTATATATGGTATTGGACTATTTTTTGTTTGTTACTATTTATTCATTAATTAAATGTAATTATTGTAAGAAAATAGTATAGTAAAGAAGAAATCCTTCGCATTCTCAGAAATTAGGCCACCTCAGACGGAATTCGACCCCACGCCCTTCAGATTAGAAGTCCAGCGCGTTTATCCATTGCGTTACAGGGGACAGCATGAAAAATTTTCCTTTCTATAAGTGCTGTTGAACTATAATTTTTGTTTGTTCCTTTTTATTTATTTTTTAATTTAATTAATGAATTAAAATTTGAAGGAACTGTATTAACATGAAGTGTCATCCACTACAAGTTTAAAAAAATGTATTTGAACTTGAATGGAGGAATAGAAAGTATTTTATCAACGATTGATAATTTGAACAATATATATATATATATATATATGAGATATATATGAGAGAGAGTGAACTAACAGTAGAAATTGAAAAATAGTTTACTTTATGTTTTTCTCTATCATATCCATCACATCTGGCATTCTCGTGAGCGTCTGCGTGAGTCTGGCTAAACTATCGGACGTCTGCGCAAAATATGTAATAATGCTTACCTCTTACAATTACAGTCAGTCTTCGTCGAGTCGATACTTCTATAGCTACCAAATCTATCTTGAATATGCATTTTATAATTTGTGCGCTAGTTGTAATTCATGGTAATAAATATTTACTGCAGAAGATTGAAACAAAAATCATGAATAAATTTTTAAGTCGTAAGCGAACATTCAACGATATAAAGCATCAACAAGTGCACAGACAAGCATAGTCCCGAAAATTAAATCAACGAAATATTCTCAAGAATACTTGAATTTTTGAACTACCATTACTGAAGTAAATGGAGAAGAAAAGCCCCTCTGTGTTATTTGCACAAAAATATTGGCAGCAGACAGTATGAAACCTAATAAACTTAAAAGACATTTGGAAACGCTTCATGGTGATTACATTAACTAACCTCGAGAGTTCTTTGAATCAAAATTAAAATCATATGAAAAACAAAAAACATTTAAAAAAACTGTCAGTGAATGAAAAAGCTTTACTTACTTCTTACAACGTATCATATAAAATAGTCAGGTGTAAAACGCCTCACACTATTGCCGAAGAGCTTATTTTGCCTGCAGCAATTGAGATTGTAGAAACTATGTTTGGAGACAATTTTGCCAAAGAGTTGCAGTCCATACCCCTATCAATTGATACTATTTCCCGTCGAATTGATGATATAGCTGAAGATATAGAGCAAAAGCTTTTCGGTAAGTTGCGGGATAAATTGTTTTCAATTCAGCTTGACGAGGCAAAAGAGAGCAATAAAGATGCTCATTTGATTACGTATGTTCAATTTTGGGATGGTATGTCAGCAGTAGAACTACTTTTTTGCAAACCAATAAAACTTAAAGTAACAGCAATAGCATTATTTGATATTTTAAGTAGATTTATAAGCTAGGCAAACATAGAGTGGAATAATTGTGTCAGAATGTGCACCGATGGTGCTCGTTTAATGTCAGGAAGATTTAAAAGTATACAAGCACTTGTGAAACAAAAATCTCCACTGTTCATCTGGACACATTGCACGATCAACAGAGAAGCTCTGGCTTCCAAAGAAATGAGTCCTGGTCTGAATATTGTGCTAACGACAGTTGTGACTGTAGAAAATTACATAAAAACGAGACCCCTAAAATCAAGAATCTTCTCTGGACTTTCCAAAGGCATGGGCGCAGTACTTTCATCGTTGTTATTTTATTGTGAAGCAAGATGGTTATCACGCGGAAAATTTTTGCAACGTGTTTATGAATTAAGAAAGGAAATTGCCATTTTTCTAGAAGAGAAAAACCTACCGGAAGCTGAGAAATTTCCAGATGGTTTATTTTTGATGAAGTTGAGCTACTTAGTTGGTGTGTTTGAGAAATTAAACTTATTGAATCTTCAATTTCAAGGATCAAATATACATATGCTTGACACGAGTGATAAAATTAATGCTTTTTGTAGAAAATTAGAATTATATGGAGCCGAAATTTAAAGCAAAACAACTTAGAAATGTTTGAAAATGCGAATAAATGTGTAAAAACTTACAACACCGATGAACAACACGTGGAAGTTGTTTTTAAAACTATTGAATACCATTTAGCTATGTTGACAAACAAATTTAAAAAATATTTTTTTTGCAGAGAACAACTTGATAGCAAGTTACGAATGGGTTAGATATCCATTTCAAAATACCCCAGAAGGGCTCTCAACTGCCGAAGAAGAAATTTTCATAGATTTCACATCCAGTGGCGAAATTAAAAGACAATTTTGTAATAAAACTATCTTTTAATTTTGGGCAGAATTAGATGGTGAATTTTCTGCACAGAAAACAAAAGCATTTCGTATACTATTACCATTTTCAACATCGTACCTTTGTGAAACTGGATTTTCTGCGGTGGCTGCTTTGAAGACAAAATGTAGAGATCTCAGCTAAATATAATAAAAGAACTCAGACTGTCAATTTCTGATACTAAGCCTTCATTTGAAAACCTTTGCTCTGCAAAACAAACCCATGGAATGATGCACACTAATGATTATTACACTTGTTCTTAAATTAATATTAATAAATTAGTTATAAAATACATTGTGCAGTACTGATACATTTATATGTACACTGGCTGAGGTAAACGCTTTTAGGTTTTTTTTAGAAAAAATAATACATTATTCTTGATACAATAGCTTAATTGTAAGGAGAGTAAAACCAAGTGCACAACAATGCATGCAAAAATGTAAAATAAATTTTTAAATGAATGTTCCTATTATAAATAGTTTAAGACCAACTGTAATTTTAATCCACACAGAATTAGCATTTAGAATAAATGTTAAATAATGAACAATAATATAAAATTCCAATGAAAAATAATTGTATTATTTTTAATATTTAAAGCTAGAAACCGTTAAAATGTTTTAGTCAGGGAACAGGCGTGCAGTCGACAATAACGTTAATGGTCGCGCGGTATGACTGAGTCACCCCAATCCTTTTTTATAACTATTTTTATTATACACGATAAAAATCTCAAATCCAGTGAATAATTTAATTAAGAGAAAATATACTTACCTACTTTCAAGGACTTTTCAATTTTTCCTTGATAATCTGAGAAAAAATCCAATAAAACTAAAGAAAATATTTCAAGTATGCGTGACCTTAATAAAGAACACAAATCACAGATACTTTTCGTTAACAATACAGGAACGATATTTGCCAGCAAAACTGTCATATTTTGTTCACGTTATTGTAGTTTTGCTGTCATTTGATGATTTACAAATAACATGTTGAACTTCTTGCTTGTGTTTCTTTGACAAGGCGAAGTGCTTCATTTTTGGCTCCATAGTTTTCTTGATAGAGTTCCTTAGGCAGCATTTGAAAACTTCAATTCAACTCAAACGTTTCATGTCTATCGCTTTTCTCATATTTACTTTCGCTATCATGATTAATATGCATTATTTCAGCGGGTTCTTCAATTGCTTGTTCAGTTTCAACTTCCTTCAATAGGACCACAGATGTCAATTTTTTTATATTCTGCTGATTTACATTTATAAAACATAAAAAGTCGTACAACACAGCAATCAAAACCACGAAGTTGTTCATAGGGGAAAGTGTAGCATATTCATAGAAGATATTTTTCAACAAAAGTGGTCGCGCAGGGAAATCGATCAAAACAAGTACCTTGATTGTAAAAAAGCGCTTGCCAGTCTAAAAAAAGAGGCATATATGTGACAAATTCATTTTAGGTCCCATTAAGACTGTCTAATAGGAGGATACTGTCAAGGTTACTGTAAACGAAAAAACAGTTTTCCCAGAATTCACGATTTCGGGAGCCTGGAAGGACTCTGCGCCTCGTGCGACCGCTCCCATGTTTAAAAGTGTAAATATAAAAATATCGATGACAGTTCTAAAAAATAATTGTGTAAACGTTTTTCATTATGCACTATATGTTTCAGAATACTCATAAAAATACATCTTGGCCAAATAATTCTTCAAAGTGCTCAATATATGCTTATCCATATATCATAGAACTCGTTCACATGGGAAAAAAGCAACAGAAAAATATTATTTACACCGTTCCTAAAAAAAGAGATGGAGCTAAACATACCAATAAGTTCGAAGGTCAAATAGATGATAATCAAAAGTAGTATTTTAGGGCTTAAAAGAAACGTAATAAAAAAATCTCTCATCGTGGGATTGCAGCAAAGCAGATAAAATGTCTTTTTTTATTTGGTTATAGAAGAGGCTCCCAAACATTTTTGCCTCATAGACCCCTTGCCATGTTTTGGCTGACCTCTGCTTACCTAATATTGAATTTTTACAAATTTATCAAATTGAATGTCTTTTTGACAGCTAGTATAGAACTACTTACTTTAAAATAATTAAAATTTAGAGTTTAAAACTTAAGATGCACAAGTTATTTAATTACATTAAAATTTAACACACAAATGCATTTAATGGGAAAGATGAATCTGGTGCTTCAACAACAAATTTTCAACATTTGGTATCAATCTTTTCAGGTTTAGCTCTACATTTCCTTTGTTGGTAATGACCAGTTTGTCCCTCTCCCTTCTTTCTTGTTTTGTTTCGGGGATTGGCAAGCGTGTTGAAACTCCTTACAAGGAAAACCAATTAAAAACTTGCTTACGATATTCCATTAAATGCATGTATTTTTAAAGCCAAATTTACTTGCAATCATTTTTAAACATTACTTTAAGATCTTTGTTAGTGCTTATTCTGATCAGTTACTATTGCATTATGAATTTTTTTTCAGCGTGACCATATGAATCGATTGTGACTGTGGTATTACAAAGCTTATTTAAAGCCTACGGAATTTAAATGCTGACCGTAGATTAAAATGTAATGACGGATTTTAAGAGACAAATTGAGAGAATTCATGACCTCGAATGTTAAAATGCTTGAGCTTAGTTTTTTAAAAAAATGCTGAAATTTTCTTTTCTTCCTTATAACTGCAAATGAACATCATTAAATTTAGTAAAAAAATCTGTTAAATAATTAGGTTTCCAGTTGATTAAATTATTGTTTAAAATTAAAGTCAAGATATAGTCTAATGAAAGACACTATCATATACCCCATTTACATCACGAGGACCTCCAAATTATTTTTTCTTTTACGTGGACCCCTTGCAAATACTCATAGACCCCTGGAGGCCATATAGACCGCTTTGGGCATCACTGGGTTATATGATTAAAAAGTAGCTAATGAACGTTTGAAGTGGAATCTTTTATTTTTTATGATGTAATATCACAGGTGATATATATAAATTATATCAGTGTAAATGTGTATTTTTTACTTCATTCCAAAAAATTATTTTTTTTAAACCTTTTATTTTCAATTTGCTCGCACTCCCCCAGGGGGTGCGTCCATAGTTTGAGAAACGCTGGACTAAATAATCCTAAAATTAAATTAAAGACTAATTTAATTTTAGGACGTCACGCGTTTATTTTTACAAACCGTTACACTTTTTTTGTACTGTTTTTTCGTATTTCAATATAAAAAAAATCGTACAACGTAATTAATTTCATCTCTTGTAAAATTTCTAAGAGATTATTTTCTGTGTCGATTAAAAGTCTTAATTTTTTCCCTTGTGTCTGTTTTAATTTCTCTTTTACCTTTTCATTTAAATTTATAATGAAACTTTCCCTTTTTTTTCATCTTGTCTCTCCTCAACGAATTTTCATAATTACTCTTTAATTTAGGTGAATCGTGCTATCACGTGTCGGCTTTAAGCCTGCATAAGAAAAAGCCTCATTGATTTTATTTTTATTCAGTAGAAACGTTTGCTGTACTTGAGGCAAGGTGATGGGTTGTTATGTATTTCTTTTTAATAGTATTTTATTTGGGGGCTTTAGCTTGTATTAAAAGGTAACTAAAACTTTTTTGCTCGGAATGATAGACTGTTCAAATAAAATTTTTTTTTTATCTAGAAGAAAGGTACTTTGTAACTCATTAGTTAGATGGATTTTCGTTCTAAATGGTTATTAAAAGAGAATTCGAAACTGAATAGGATCTGTTAAATACATAGTTTTTCCCCTCTCTTTTTTTTGTTTCCAAAAGAAATTTTCTTCTAATTCTTGAAACAATTTCTTTCGCATTTATTGTGCAGGTATTAAAAATTGCGCTTAGTAATTATGACACAGATTTATAGAATAAGTAGTAAAAAAAGAAGATGTGAAATAATTTTAAAATGAATTTAATTGAAATTTGAATTTTTCTTGTTGCTGTTGCTTTTGAAAACTGCTTTATATTTCCGCACTATTAGTTTTAAATAAGATATCTACTTATAAAGAGTGTTTTTCATATAGAAGTTAAAGTTTTACTTTCCATAGACATTTGATTGTTAACATAAAACGATCATCAAGCATATCTTGACGTTGTATAAATAAACGAATTTTGTTTAGAAAATTAAAACGTCAACACTATTTCCATGAATCTATATAAACACCGTTTTTGTTTGGTGCGCTTTAATTCTTCAAAAACGATGAAAAACGTTATTTATTATAGAGTCAAACTTTTCATTCCTGAATTGAACAATCATGATGTCCAGGAGCTATGTTCGTGAACGATTTATTGAAAGACACGTGATTTTCACGTTTTGGACAAAAGATCTTGGATAAACCGCTAGACTGGGGGCTATAAAGTCATTTCTATGATATTTAAACGTGTTTGGAAGACAACATTCGCCGTGTTAGATTAGAAAATTTATATAAGATTGTTTTACATCCGAGAGTAGTATTAAAATAAAAAAATGCCACAAGATTATTTAATAAAAAAATTCATGTACAACATTTTGACAAAAAATGGAGATATTAAGAATGACCTTTTTTCAAAAGCAAAATGGATAATATTTATGATATTTAGTGTCACTTAGATTAGAAAATGTATATAAGATTGATGTATTACAATAAAAAATTATTTAAGTACAACATTTTGACAAAAAATATAGATAGAATGACCTTTTCACAAAATAATTTTTGAAAATTGAGCCCCAAGGAGAATTCTGAAGGCATAAGAAGGTGCGGTATAGATAAAAAATTCCGGTTTTTTAACTGGTGGTTTCATGTACTTGAAATTTGGTAAGCATGTTTTTTTATTGTTGAAGAGATATACGCAAAAAAGAATCGATTTTACGGACATTGACATCTATGTTTGGAGCGTGGTATTACTGAGGCGTATCGATTAAAAAAAGTTCCTGCTTTCATTCTACTAAACTTACTGTAATGAAATTGGAATGCATGTTTTGTTCTTGTTGTTGTTGAATTGAAATAAGCTAAGAATGGTTTTTAGGGAAATAGTATCTCTAAGGGGATTATGGGAATTATCTATAAAAAAATCCGTTTTTCAACTATTAAATTTAAACTTTACATTTTTAAATTCGGCATGGATGTTTATTTTGTTGAGTAGAGGTCCACATTAAGAATGGGTTTTGCGGAAATTCACTTAGGGGGAAGAGTTTGTGGCAGGAAAAAGATAATTCAACTTCAATTTTAGAAATTCAAATTCTCTTCTTTTTAAATCAAGGGATGAGATTTATAAGAAGGTTTTTGATTATTTTCGAACAGGTAAACAGCAAATATTTGTACATCATGGAATATTAGAGAAATGGGCAGGTTACGGCTAGTATTTCTATATACACCGTCGTGCCAAAACAATATGATCCGATCCACCTTTTTCATTCAACTCGTCTGGACAACGTGGAAGTCGTATGATGAAGAGAGAATGATATTTAACTGCTGCAGCATAAGGTAAGCTATCATTCGCGCGTGCTTTGACGTCGTGAAGGGTAGTGTTAACAGTCACACAGTTAACAGCCAAAAGACATTTTATTTCTGGATTAAATAATTAATAACTATAATTTCAATATTTTAGCCTTTCGCTGTGGAAAAGTTTTTGTTCAAAGTTTATTTCAAGTAAGCCCAGCCGTTGCACCGCTGACTCCGGAAATCCATAACTCACTATACGCTACAGTTTATTAGCCTGTCAAATTCATCCGTAGGTTTTTCAGCACGGCTGCGTCGACAAACTTAACATTTGGAGAGGGAAGATTCAATCAATTCATGGAGATCGAGAAGTCGAAAAAGCCCTTCTCCATTTCCAAGCCGACCCTTATAAGTTCCAGGGTGAGTCACTTTAACGCCCCGTTTTCCCTCTCATAGACGGGAGTCATACATTTGCACCCTGCTCTCTCGACCATAATCCCAATCCATTGGTTCGTTTGAACAATCGGTTGGCACTTTTGATCTCTACCCCGAAACAGGCCTGTGTCCAATATCTGGAGGTTTTTCTCTCGTTCTGTCACATTTTCACTGAGTGTACGTCTGTTACTCGCATTATCAATAGTGCTTTCTATTCGAGTTCGTTGCGGGCTTGTGTGCAAGGGTGACCCAACACAAAGAGGCTATAACCTATATCTTCCTTCTTATTAAGCATTTTGAGGTCTAGGTCGGGAAGAAAGAAAAAGAGCGACGATTTCAAAGACATTCTACAAGACAGTTCACACATGGTACGCCTCCGGCGTAAGGGAAGAACAATCAGGGCCTTTTACGGAGACGTAATGTTCCATCTGCACAACTGACCCCCCATACGTTAATCTTGACGTGTATAGATGGGGAGAGTTCTGCTATTGAGCAAACGTTTTAGTATACTTACTTTTGTGAGTGAGAGGAAAGACAGCTGGTCTAAGCGAATTTGAGAGTGCAGATAGTAATGGTCCGAAGACATGGAACGATTATCTCCGAAACAGCATGACTGATAGGTTGCTTGTGTTCTGCTGTTTTTAGTATGTGTGTAAATAACGGTGAAATCAGAAGTACACACCTAGCCGTTGGATGTCCATGTATATTTAAAGAAGAAGGACGTCGGAAATTATCCCGCTTAGGAAAGCAAAATCGGCGCCAGACAGTGGGTCAGTTGACAGCCCAATACGATGCAGGTCCAATCATAAGTGTTTCGGAACACACATCTCAACAGACACTGTGAGATATGGGACTGCATAGTGGACATCACTCTTGTGGGCCTCTGTGACCAAGCGTCATTACCAACTACGTCTAGTGTGGACTAAGAAACATTGAAACTTTACCATAAATAAGTGAAAAAGAGTTTTTTCTGGTTGGATGAATCCCAATTTCTCATTCACCAAGTTAAAGAATGTGTCAGGGGGTGCCACCTCCCGCAGTCAAATTGTTGTTCCCACCATGTATACTGATTGGTGATGGTTGTATTATGCTTTGGAGAACGTTATCATAATTGATTCTAGGACCCTTAGTTCTGGTAGAGTGGACAGAGGAAGTTGTAGACTATCTGAGCACAGTTAAGGATCAGTTGCACCTTTATATGGCGTCTGTTTTCTCAATTGGAAATGGAACCTTTCAACAGAACAGTGTTCCATGCCAAAAGGTTAGAATTGTGTTAAAATGGTTCGAGGAGTATAAAAAAGAGCGCCTATTAATATCCTGGCCACCAAACTCGGCGGATCTACATCTGATGGGGCACATTTGGGTTTTCATAGAAAGGCAACTGAAAAATCAAGCATCTTCATGTCACAATATCTCAAATTTACGTTGCAACCTATCTCCAGTCATCTATCAAGAGCTTATGGTATTCCTGCAAAGGCGGGTTGCAGCTGTTTTTCACGTAGAAAGTGGTGAAACTTGTTGTTGAATAGATAATCATAATGTTTTGATTCTTCGGTGTATATTCCCCATAATTCAACCTCTGACAATAAAGTTCGGTGAATGAAGTCAGAACTACCGATCTGGTACCACTGGCGAATCAAGACGCTGCACATGCGTAGTGACAGGCATTGACCATCTACCACCACCATTGTTCAGTTGAACGTCGTTTATGTTCTAGGTAAAACTTGTTTTCTAAAGTGCTTGTTTAGTGCGTTGATTCTTAAAAGAGCACAGGGAAATGAATGATCAAAATATCAATTTATAGTTTTGTTTTAAGCTTAGCAAGACCGACAGAAACTTATTCGATGCTGGTACGTGTTTATGAAGATCAATCCCTGTACATGAAGATTGTGTACGAGTGTTTCACCTGTTTTCGCGAACGCCGGGAAAGTGTTTCTGACAAAACCCGTAACAAAAGACCGGCGACCTCCGTCAGTGACGAAAACATTGAGAAAATGAGTAAATTCATCGCGGAAGATCATCGATTAACTGTGCGCATGATAGCTGGACGAGGAATGCTGAAAAATACATTGAAATTTTGACCCGTTTCAAGAAACGTCTACGCAGGGTACGACCCCAATACGCAGAAGGTTCATGGTTTTTTGTCCACAAAAATGCTCGCCCTTACACAGCCAATATCGTCAAACAGTTCATGTCAAAAAGGAAGGGGGGGATACAAATTAAACATCCACCATTCTCGCCAATTTCAATCCTCCAGACTTCTTCCTATTCGCATGACTCACACTCACTTTGACAGAAAATATATTTGACGATATTTCTGATATCTAACGAAACGTGACGAGGCTTTTGAACTCCATCTCAAAAGAAGACTTCTTACAAAGTTTCCAGGACGTGTATAGCAGATCTCGGCGATCTATGGTTATGAGAGGTGACTATTTAGAAGGGCAGTAAGGGAACGTTCGTTAATATTTTATGTATGTTAATGTTACGGGACTATTCACTGAACTTTATTGTCTGAGGTTGTACAATGCTTTTACAATCTAGAGGCATTCAATAAAAGTACAAGTTATACTTTGCAAGATACAAAAATTAATACTTATTAAGATAATAAATCCTGTAACTGCCGATTAAATGTTACGCGATTCGCTCTCCAATGCCACAATTTTCCACATAGGAGCACGTATGTGATTAATTGGGGTGAGGGAGAGAAAAAAGGAATAAATAAGTAAATCGTCGCAAACATTGTCAAGGTCCTTTTATTACATTCCAAAGATTTTGGAATAATTTTATGAATAGCAGTGCAGAGGAAAGATCGTACTTCGGAAAGACGTATATCTACGCCCGGGGCAATTAACGCTTTGGATGAGAGAGACATTTGTACACGCCGGTGGGTCTTAAGTTGTTAAAGTCGTACTGCATCTTCATCGTCAATGTATAGTGTTATTGAATTCAATGCATTGTTGATGTATGGAAGGGAGGGGGGTGATGAAAATTATGAATGAATATTGGTTTGCAAATATTGAAACTTTAAGAAACACTGCTTTAAGCAGAAAAATCTAAATGATTTTTTGAAGGAATTGTTTCGATGTTCTCAGTAGCATTGCTTATTATTTCAGTATATTGAATTTTATGCTTCTGAAACTTTATGTATTTATGCCACTCTGCCATACACAAAAGTAGATATTCCTTTTATTATTAGAAATGTCCTAATAAGCTCGTGATTTACTCTTTTTGGTCATTTTTACTTTTACTATTTTTTGTATAAGCATTTCAGATTTTTAATGATAGCGTTAAAATATCATGCATTTGACTCTCCCAAATAAAACGCCGAAGGAAACTTTTTACCTTTTCAGAAATTCTTTTTAATTGTTTGAAAAGGCACATTCTTCCATCCAGAATTAACTGAATTGTTCAGCCATAAATTTTCACGTTTCAGAAAATTAGAATTCCTGAGTAATTATATTTATTTTAACGACTATCTTTTGGAACAGATTCATTTTCAATTATCTCACGCAAAATTTCAGCAACTGTTAAGTACCGAAATATTTGTAACTTTGCATGGAGAGTAATTAATAAACTGCACTTTCAAATTGTTTCATAATGGATTAATTCTTTTTCCTATTTCAAAGTAATGTTTTTATCTGTGAAACTATTAAAATAATTTATTCTTTTTTTTCAATTGCTGAAATATTTTATCTGTTCTATGGAATTATGGTTGTGTTCAATCACAACCCTATTTCTTTTATATCACAAAATATAGGAATATAGGGATCAAAAGAGGAAAATACCATAATCTTTATATTTGTACAACATATTTTACTTCAAGCATGCAAATACACCATTAAAAATGATACCTCCAAATTAAAATAATTGGCGTATGACATATTACTTGATAGTGTTTTAGTATCCTGCTAATATCACTTCGTTTTATATGATATCAATAGGACATTAAGTATTTAAGTTGAAATGTTATGTATTGTGAGTTATATCAGAAGTGAATATTACTTATTAAATGAATGTAGAGTATATAAAATAATTAAAGAGAACAACTTATATAAAACAAATAAATATTGAATAAAATATTTTAAAGCATTGGTTTAGTTTAATGTCTTAATTTTTCTAATAGTAATAAAAATTAGAGGAGTAATTGATTTTTAACGTTTGTTTTAAATAATTAAATAAAAATAAATACAATAACTAAAACATCATAATAATAGACAATAATTCTTCCGTCACAAAATCAAGCTGGCTAGGGGAGCGATGCACGTTAAATCTGTCGAGAGCTCAAACGTCCTCCCGTTGGTGTGGTGTGGTAGTTAGGAGAGATGGTGCCAGCTCAGGTGTCGTCTTTGTCACTTTACCTAGGATTTGAATTATACAGTTAATTTTTTATGTGGTATAGGGTTATATAACTTTATTATCCTTCAATAAATGATGTAAAATGCTCTACATATCTTCCCCTATCTGATGCTACTTCGTAATGAATTTACTATAGTGTAAAATACCCCCCACCTTTTTTTAATTGAAGAACTTTTATATATATATGTAGTTTCTAAATTTCCCAATTCCCAACAAGATTTTAAGAAAAATAATATTGCACAGCTATGATATTTTATACGTATGTTGTACTTGTAGTTCTGTATTTTGTATACCTCAATATCGTTGAGAGTATCCATACATTTTTATTCCGTAGCCTAATAAATAAAAATATAATAATTTTAAATTATTTTTTTAAGGTTTAAAAATGCTTAAATATGAGATAAATTTAAAATTTTATACAGAATATATATATATACAGACATATTCTTTAGCTTTAAATTTATATAAAAGTATGGGATCTACTATATGTCTTTCAAAGTTATCGTGGTTAACAGAAAAAAGCTGATTATTTATTATTACTTTTATACTCATACTCTACGGTATTAAAAGAAATACATTTTAATTTCTTAGTAAAAATTGTTTTGATACTTTGAGATTTGTACTTTAGTGTAAAAACTGAGAAAAATATCTTATTAAAATGAGCAAAATTTACTGAATTATGGGGAATCAAAAAAGTATGTCAAAATATGCAATTTCAAAATTTTCAAGATACTATCTCCCTTTAATGCTGAAATTTTGCGTATACGAATACTATAATACTCGACATCATTCGTTAGATAATCATTAACATAAACGCTTATGTGTGTTTTGATATTCTACTTTAAACATACACTCTATACCGTAAATATCTACAAATCCTAGTTGAGTGATATTTTTTACACTGTATCATTTTCTACAATGTAAAATTTACTAATACCATGCAAATATTAATGAAAAACATATATATATATATATATAAATATATATAAAGGATGTGTAGTTCTCCTTGAAACAACCCTTCGATAAATCAAATCTTGCTGCAATGATCATTGCACGGAAAAGGCATTTGTGCTAGAGGATCGTACGTAAAGCACATCTGTCTTGCTTTGACACACTCAAACGTATGCAGTGTTACAAATTTGATATATGGAGACTTCAGAAACATAGAATTGTCATGAATTGGGAATAATGCCTGGGTGACAGATTAACGGATTTGTAACTGACATGTAGCAAATTCGGACCTTATGTTTACAAAAGAGCTTTGTGTAATGTGAAAAGGAATAATACATATTTCGGGTCTACCAATCCACACGTTGTCGAGGGGTCAATATTGGTATCGATTTCGTCACTGACTGTGGTTCCAAACTACGAGATATTTTAGTTTTGTTGAGCGTACCTTTTTATTTGGCAGAAATGCTCAGTAAACAAACGTCATTTCACGATGTTATGTGCAAATTCAAAACTCATAAATGTCTGCAATCCAAAATTTATAACTCTAAAAATATAAAGACAATAAAGGCTTTTTTTCATTTAGTTGTTATCCAGTTACACTGCCGTTTAAAGCATTGGTAAACTGATGGAGAAAATTGTTAGCCTTTTAACAGGCGTTACACTCCAACGCACATTTTAATCGAGGGATGAATATCTGACTTAACTCCTAAATGCCTGCAACCCAAAATTTAACGTTCTAAAAATATAAATCTTGTGAAACCTTTTATTTCCCAGCTAGGTGTCATCCAGTTACACTGATGTTTAAAGCATTAGTAAAATGACAGTTAAAACAGGTTTTAACCACTTTTTGACAGATGTTATCCGCAATTTAATCGAGGGATGAAGATTTGATTTCAACGAAGTACTGTAGTCGTTGTAGCGAAGTGGCCATTTTCGAGAACTCATGGTAGATGTTGTCGAGTCCTGATGCCACCGAAGATCCGACTTGAAGAAGGGCTGACGCAAGTTAAGTCTCTTGAGGCTCAAAGATCTCCCTTTGACAGGGTGTAGTAGTTAGAGAGGAGATGCCAGCTTAAGTGAGGCCCTCGTCATTTGACCGTGATTCAGAATCATGAAGTCAGCTGCCATTAGCCCTCATGTTGCTTTATAGTGCCACGCTAATAAACACCCATTCACTCATTTCATATCCACTCACATACGTCTAAACGAGGGTTGAACTTTCGATCCAAACGAAGTATTATGGCTATATTCTAATGGTCATGGTCGCGAAATCGTAACTGGCATTGTCGAGCTTTGGGCCACTGAGGACCCATCATGTACGAGTCTGATGTACGCCATATCTATCGTGGCTCACACCTTAACTCTTTCATGCTTGGTGGTATATATGTTATACCACCAATTCTTATTAGTTTATTATGTAGTGGTACATAAAACGTACCACTTGTTTCAGTGTCTTATAAATTGATGCTACATGGTATATTCTCTGAAGCAATTTATATTCCTAGCAGTTACTCAAGTTTCCAACAGATGTCGGAAGCGAATTGTGTGCAATAGGTTATTGCAGTAGTCATTCTTTGATCAGCTGTGAGTCTGTTGAATAGTATTTTTTGGAAGTGATTGTGTTGTGTATTGTTAAGGGTAAATGAAATAAATTGTTGTGATATTTGATACAAAATCAGATGAGTATATATGTTGGGTAACTAAATAAGTCAGTATTACAATAATTAGTACCTCACATGTGCATTGCTAATATGAAATTATGAGAGTCTAAAAAATGTATCATCACGCTATTGAAGGCCAAAATGATTCCACTTGTGACGGGCTCATCGCGCTTTTTATTAATTTTCCTCTTGGGTTCTTTGGGGCAGAAAAAGGAAAATCCTTTCCAACCAAATCCAGAAGCGAAGCGTGATTATTCAAATTAGGAACCTTTTAAATAGCAGAAGTTTAGCGTAAGCGAGGTGGCTTTTTGGGAAGTGATTATGCTAGTTGGAGTTTAAACGTGTAAGCTAAAGTACCATTCCACGCGAGATAAGGAAATTACATTGACGATTCAGGAGTGTTGCTGCTACCTAGGATATAGAGGTAGGATCATTCAAGTTAATATTAGGAACTGTGTATCAACTGAGATTAGGAATAAACGTAAAGTAAAACATAGTGATTAAGGTCGCGCTTATTTGGTAATGCGTATTGTGTTTTGATCACTAACAATGATAATATTTATATTTAAACTTAGCGTATCTCAGATCCACTAAGTTTAAATATAAATATTATCATTGTTAGTGTTTAAGTTAAGATCTTAATTAAGAGATATTAAGATTACGGCAACGCCTGGTTCTTCATTCATTCCCACACACCTAGGTCACGATGATGACTTAGAAGTAAGGCATTACCCACGGGCGAATGCTTTACACCAGTGATTCTCAAACTTTCAATATTGGCGACCCAATATTCAATCATAATTTTCATCGCGCCCCCTCCATACAATACCAATGTATTGAATTTATTAATAATATACTTCGATGTTAAAACTACAATACGACTTAAACATCTTAAGTGCCACCGACGTACATAAGCACCTCGCTCAGCCAAAGCATTATTCCCCCGGACTTATATATACGTCTTTACGAAATACGATCTTTTCTGAGAACTGCTATCCATAAAATTATTACGAAGGCTTTGGAATGCATTAAACGGACATGGACAGAGTGTTTTCGAAGGATTTAATTATTTCTCAGAGGATTTGATTTTTTATTTCTCCCCCTCCCTCCACCAATACATCACATACCCACGCCTATGTGGAAAACGGTGCTACTGTGAAGTGAATCGCGTAGCTTTTAATCGGCAGTTAAGGGTTTAATTATAAACTGTACTCCTTATTAAGATAAGTGTTAATTTTTGTATATAATTTTATATATGACTATGCTGGAGTTACTGGTAATTATTAAACTTGTTCTTAGCTTAGTATTGTTAAATTAATTATAAAATACATTGTGCAGTAGTGATACATTTATAAATGTGTGTATTTTGTTTGTTTACACACTTTCAGTTAATTAGTAACTTTTTTTTAAAATAATCTTTTGTTTTCAACTTTTCAATAGGCTCGCGCCTCCCTCGAAGAGTTATCACGCCCCCCAAGGAGGCGTGCCCCACAGTTTGAGAAACGCTGCTTTACACACCTATTTTTTCACAATGATGGACGTGTTTTTTATTCTAGATAGATTTTTTTATGAATTACTTTTTTTAAAATAATAATAATATTTACAGTATAATAGTACATACTGAAGCGTCGTGGTACAAAGTATGTATCTCCCATTTTTTTAAGACTTTGGACACCCTTCATTTGAAAAAATGTTTAATATTATTAATATGGACAAACTTTTGTTCAATAAGTACAGTTTTGTGAGTTCTATGTAAAATATTTGTATTTATTTCCCTCTAGTGCACTATTTTCGTCAAGAGTTCAGTGCAAGAAAAAGTTAATGTTATTGTGGTATGGAAGTTTGAAGAGTAAGGAAAGGTGTTTACACCAGTGTTGTTCTCTCTACTTGATATAGATTCGAAATTACGAAATATTTTTTACCAATAGTCTGCTGCTTGTCTTACTTATGCTTTTTCAAAATGCAATGTTAACAAAATCTAGATCTAACAAATATTGTGTTCAGGAACAAACGGATGCCACATGTGAAGGGAAGCAGTCTTCTTTTTTTTAATTCAGTAGTTTTTGCTTTGGCCCTTGTTCACAGGTAACGGACAAATTCTTCAGAAAGTGGGATTTTATGAAGAACAACTATCGAGGAACTCTAAGCTCTCTAAAATGCAATATTTCGCCCCAAAGAGATATTCAGTGGAAATTAGTAAAGAAACATAAAAGAGTTATAGCGTTGATTTTTTTCGATGTAGTGAGGCAGGGTATTTAGTGACCTGCATCTCGAGAAAAAGGAGAATTTTTCAGAATTTTTTTGTGGGTCCGTAGTCTTGTGGGCTTAATCACGAGCGCAGAGACTGGAGAATATTTCCCTCCCCTTCAGTTTACATGCAGAAATTGTGGAGGTGGAGATAGAGGTCGTGTCGCCATCTATCGTCCCTTCGGAGAATTTCGCCGAGCTAAATCGTACTGTCACCTGTATGGTGCTCAAGGCCAACGACAGGCGTACCTCTTGCCCATGCCACGATGAATTTCGTGGGCCTCGATCTGACTGCGTCAGACAGGTGGCATCAGAAAACAACAACAACAAGAATTTTTTTGCCTCCTTTAGAATCAACGAGATATGAGACTGCTTCCAATCTACTTCTCTTCCTTCAGACAGCCCCAATAAGTAGTGCTTATTTGTAATCTTTTACTCATGTAAACAAATGTTCTATTCTACCTTTGCTACAGAGCCTGGTCCTTTCGAAATATGTTAGGTATAGATCTTTTCCGCTCCATACCACATGTTAAACAGGACGTGAGCCTAGAAGTTTAACTTTATTAGAACCATGAAATACCATGTGAAAGAAAAATAGCCCTTGCGTACCTCTATTAGGGTTTCCTTCCCGGGAACTCACGATCCCGGTAATTCATAAATTTCCATATTTTTGTATTACCTTTAACCTCTGAAATTGATTATGAAAAGCTTAAGTCCACCCAAAATATATAACTTCTGATAATTTATCTAAAGATTTTCTTTTTCTTATTATAAATATTAGTTGTAGAATTTATACTTTTGCCCTCATATATTTGCTGTTTTCTAAATACAATAAAATAAATTCTACAGATATAAATACAAAAAGTTCCTGAATATCCTCTTATTTTTATTCTTATTTCATAAATACTTGAAACTATTTCTTCAGGCTGATACAAAAATCTTAATATCCCCTTCCTCCCTAAAATTACCTAATTTAAATTTCTTGAGTTCCCTCTTCATATGAATATAAATTCAATTTTCAAAAAAATTATATATATTACATATATCAATTTAACATAATATAGTTTTCACTTAATACCTACTTTCAAAATTTGTTCAACATTTTTGTGAAATTTATGAAAAGTTACTCATTATTATTGCAAATAATAAATATATGAATTATTTGAAACAATAAATATTAATTACTTTATATTAAATATGAAGATTTTTTACGTTATACTAAATTAATATATTCTATCCTGAATTTGTACAATTTCAAATTCTTTAAATTTGAAAAAAAAACTTATTCTATTAGGCTATCTGGAAATTTAACATTACTTTAAAAATGAGCAGATAATTTTACTTGCAGTAAAAGGGTTACATTAGAAAAAGTTTTTTAATTGATCTTATAATTATTAATATTGTTTATCTCCTTGATTGTAAATTCAATTAGTATTTACAGAAGTTAATTATGATAGTCATAAAAATAAACATAACTCACTGCGTGTATTCATTTGCACATGCATTGTAATACAATAGAAAATGAATGTAAAAGGAAAGAATATAAATATTTTATACATAAATTTGATATTTTAGGATTTTTTTCCCTCAGAACCTTTTGTTATCTCTATAAAATATCAATGTCATATAATTCAAGTTCTTTTAGAGTATTACAGTAATTATGATCTTAATAGTACTATAAATTTTCACAAATTTGATTTCATTCAATTTGTACTACGAAAAAACTACACGGCTCAAAAAATTTAGAGAAGCACCTGGATTTAACAAATTACTCAAATATTTCTTCTGATAACTAATGTAAAACAAGCATCCGTAGTCTAATATGTAGTATAAAACAGAATAAGTGAACTTCATATGCAAATCAACATTCATGATGTCAAAAAAGGATATAAGCGCAGAAATCCTGATTTCGTAGAAGCTGTTGTTTTTCGTTGTCTCAGTAGTAAAATTAAACCTTTTGGCTGTTCTTTTGAGAAAAAGTGACTGGAAAATGTCACAACAACGTGATCTACTTTAATACATGCCTTGTCGCATTATTGGGAGACTGGAATCCGGGCAGAATTGCAGAGGATGCTGTTGGAGGGGCAAGAAGGGTTGTTTCAAGACTGTGGAATCGATTCCAGGAAACAGGTCATGCCCTACGTCGTTAAGGATAAGATCCTCCTCGTGCTACTACAGCAAATAATAATCGCTATATTCTGTAATCAGTATCCAATGTGACACAGATTAAAAGACAGTTTCTTTTGCCAATAGGACGAAGGGCTTCAAGCCATACAATCCGACATAGGCTTTATGTGAGTGGTTTGTATGCATACAGGCCAATGTTCATATTCCGTTGAGAGTAAGACATCGTGTGGCACGAAGAAAGTAAGGTGCTGAAACTCGAGATTGAATGCAAAATGTTTGGAATCGAGTGATCTTTTCGAGCGAGTCATCATTCAGTTTAACGTGACATCAGACGCGTTTTGGTATTGCAGGAAAGGGGTACTCGAAATATGTCTATATTCGTTCATGAATGATCAATTACAGAGGAGGTGGTTTGATGGTATGGGATGGAATCAGCATAGGTGGACGTATAGACCTGCATATTATTCGGAACGACAATTCGACAACTCACAGGAAAGCAAAAGAATTCTTAGAAATAATGAAAACTATGCAGAGATATCCTCCTACCGATCTGCAGCTCTGCGTAGGTGCAGAGCGGTAGGTTGATGGATCAAACAAACACCACTGCCAAGGTCAACAACATGTTGCAGAAGTGGTGACCGAGAAATAGAACACTAGATTGCATCATAGTTAGTCTAACGATACTGGTTAATTATGCATTCATTCGTAAAAGTCTAAATAAGACATTCACGACAAGTGATTCAGAATGGCAACGGTACACGCGTCTACCAGGCCTGCCATCTCAACAAGAGATTGCTCGCAACGTCAGCGGAGAGAAGTTCCAACAACACTCAAACCTACTAAAGATGTATGAGAATTGCAGTAATTGGTTGGAAAAATGACCTTCTCTCAGTATCGTTCAGAAAGTCAAACAGTAAAAACAACATTCTTCTCTAGGAAAGGGGTATGCAGTGGCGCCTTCTGCAAGTCGCAAATAAAGTACAGGAATAAAAGCCCTTAACGACTGGTCCTTATAGAGATTCATTTTGTCTCAGTCGTCTAAGGCATGCACGGTGTAGCTTCAAACCGGCAGATCCAATAAACACCTCTGCCGAGGTCAACAGCTAGTCACCGAATAGTTAAGTACATATTCCGTATTTTGTTTTAAATTATAATAAGTATTGTAAAACTCTTTTCTCATCCCACATACGCCACTCAGTGGACCGTGAAAAATTAGAAGTTGATACAATCCTAGAAAAGCTTACCCACCCCCTGCTCTAAGGAATTCAAACACTTCCGATAAATTTCTTAAAGGAAGCAAGTAAAACTTCTGACCTACAAGAAGTACTATATGTATGACCTAACCAACGTATAGGTGTGTAACAACAATTTTATTCCATAAGTATCGATGGTTAGTTTTTTTTATAATTTTTATTTAGGCATCATTGCATAAAAATCGAACCACAACATTTTTAATGAACTGTTATTGGTTGTGCTGAATTGATGTACATTTTCTCCGACGAATATCGGAGGATATTACAGCAACTAATTATAAAATACCTACAGCACTCTTAAATTTCTAATTTCTTGTTTAGTGTACTTAAAGTGAAATATTTCATTTTCAAAAGACGAGAAAAATTAATTTATTTACGTTAAGATATTAATTTGAAATGCCACTTTACTCCTGAAAAATTACTGTTCAGGAAAACCTATTGTTTTTTTTAATTATTTGTTCAGAATTACTGATATATCTCAGGCCCTTGCGAGTAATATATTTCCATTAAAGTAAAGTGGAAAAAAAAACTAAAAGAAAATAATTTCTCTGATGAACTCTGGGAAACCAAGAATATAACGTTCCTCTTTATGACAACTCGAGACTTAATGCTGATGGAACTTGTACTTTTGAGACTTGGTCAAGTGAGGACAACATAAGCACTACAATGAAAACATTAGGAAATAGTGCTCCTGACATGAAAGTAAATTTTAAGAAAACTCATAACCTAAATTTGCATACAGTGGGGCTCAAATGACTTCTACTAGTAAGGAATTTCCTGGTGCTTAGAATTATTTTTCTTCAATCGCACCACGCGAGAAAGTAAAATAATCAATTAACAATCAGATTTGCTTAAACAACCTTTTTTCATTTCTTGATGCAAAGGAAAAAAATACAAGAAACAACAAATTTCAACAGAATTTCTTTTCGATTCGTGTATTCTTCTACTTGATGAAGTTGAATAACTTTTTACAAACTGTTACAATAATTTATTTTCTGCCTTCCCCCTATCTGTACCTAATATGTCTTTTCCAACAACTTCAGCAGATTGATTTCTCGTCTAAGCAGGTAAAATAATTTATTCTTTTCCGAAATAATTATTTTTGAACCACAGCAAAATTCTATTTTTCTATCTTAGTAAAACTAGTTTGTAAAAGTTTAAAACAATTGAGGGAATACAATACGATTCAAAAGATAACAATCAGAAAAATATCAGATCAATTTTTTCTTAGCCTGAAGTGTTTTTCTATTTATTCAATTCCTACTATTAGAATACTCTCTCAAAATACTTATTTATTTATATATTTATCTGTTTCAAATTTTCAATCGTTAATAAAATAATTTCTATTCATCCAATCAAGTTCAAATAAATTTTTTTAAACTTGCAGTGAATGACAATTGATGTTAATACAGCATTTTCAAATATTAATTAATTGATTAAATTTAATTAAATAATTATCAGTTTTTAATGCCGGTGAAGATTATTCTATAGTGTTGTAACAATGTAACTGTTAAAACAAAGACAAAAGTTGGCGTCGAAACCCGGTTTTTCAGCCAAACCGGGTGTATATTGTTGTAACAATGCAGATAAATCGTGCTCATTTTTCAATTCCTATTATTACACTGCTGGACAATTGCTAAGGACGGATAACACTATCATCCATAGCAACCACAAAATGAAAGGAAGCAAAATGTGGAAAATTAGAATAAGTGCGGGATATTAGTAAGAAGAAGCATGAGTATGCAAATTTTTTTCCACGTCTGTTCATCACGTGATAGCGTTCATAAGAGCTTTAAAGGTCTTGACGCGTGTGGACAGTTGTTGTTTCAAGTCAAAGTTTTACAGGAAAGATTTAACAGACGAAATTAAAATTTTTGGCATGTCTTTCCGACATCACATATATGATTTTATGCGTGGCCGAATTATTGGAAAGATCGAAGAGGGGCGAAAAATAACAGATGTTGCCAGGGAGTTCGACATCGCTCACAGCGTTGTTTCACGGCCGTGGAAGTCATTTAAAACTACTGGAATGTCTAATAGACGGCACAGGGGAGGTCGTGTTAGAAGTACGACGCCTGCAGAAGACAGATATATCGTCCTATCAGCAAAAAGGAACAGGCGCACCACAGCTCAGCAGGTGGCAAATCAGTTTCTTGCTGCCTCAGAAAAGCAGATCTCCCGAAAAACTGTTGCCAGACGTTTGAGGGGAGGAGGACTATACGCACGCAGACCTGTTGTGTGTGTCCCATTGACCAGACAGCACTGTACTGCTCGTTTGCAATGGTGTCGTGAGCATCACAATTGGACTGAACAGGACTGGGCATGCGTACTATTGTCAGATGAGAGTAGGTTCAGTCTGTCATCGGATTATAGACGCCAACCGATCTGGCGCGAGAGTGGTACTGCTTATCGTCCAGAAAATATCCAGGTAAAGGACCGATATCCGACATGCACTATCATGGTGTGGGCCGGCATCATGATCAATGACCGCACGCGCCTCCATGTGGTTGTGAATGGGACTATGACGGGCCAACGATACATTGATGAAGTTCTACTTCCTCATGTTCGTCTTTTCCGTGGTGCTGTCGGTGATAAATTTGTTTTTATGGACGACAACGCAACATGTCATCGAACACTTGCTGTTCAGGATTGTCTAGACAGCGAGGGTATTCAACGTCTCGTATGGCCAGCGCGTTCTCCAGATCTAAACCCCATTGAAAATGTGTGGGATGCTTTGGGTAGGCAAGTTGCTGGTCGAAACTATCCTCCGACAAACAAGAACTCCCTCATCCGTGCACTCACAGAGGAATGGGATAAATTGCCTCAACAGCTGCTGGATAATGTTGCAAAGTATGGTACGACGTGTGGAATGTTGCATCACACTCCACGGTGGACATATCCCGTACTGATACCTTTCTTTAAGGTGCCTGCTGACTTTTAGATGCATTGTTCCATTTCTCCGTACGCAGATCAAATGAACATTTTTTTTCTTTCAGATGTTTCACAGCTTTTGTACTTTCCAGAACAATAAATATTCTTTATTCTAATGTCTGAACAGTGTGGCAACTATATTTTATCCTACTAGGCCTCATGTCTCGCTTAATGTTATGCTACATAGCAATTTGTGATCCGTCCTTAGCAATTGTCCAGCAGTGTAGTTCACTCTCTCCCTATATATATATGTTACGAAACCTCGACACCTGTTACGTCATTAGCGCACTGTAGCGCTATCTGTAAAAAATTTGTAAAATGTGATAGCCGAGCTGTACCCCGACTAAAGCGGGTGCACGAATAAATTAGGCTTAGCGTTGCGAAAGTTTGATTTTTTATCTTACCAGTTTACAGTCTACTCAAAATCTGACGAAACACTGGTCCTACGAAGACAAAGAAAATGGGTAGAAAATAGGAAAAGAAAAGTGATTCCAACGTAGCTACTGAAGAGAAATTGAATCGTTTAAAAGATTCAATCAAAGGAACTTTAACTGGGTTAGATACCATTACTTCGGAGAAGACAGAGTCAAATGATACTAGTGTCTCTGAAATCGAAGTAAAACTCAAAAAAATTGAGCAATTACAGATCAATCTAGATCCGGATGGGCATTAAGTCTATCACGATCGACCAGTGGACCACCAAGGTATTTTGGAGTGACCGCCTTTACGCAAGACTCACATACTAAAAGAAATACGTCTATTTGTGGAGCATCTCGACGCTGAAAATCAAACAATAGTAGAATTGATTGTATTTGTCAATACTTTCAAAAACACACACACAAATTAAAGCTAACATCTTCTCAGTTGCTGAAGAAGGATTTGAAACATTTCAAAAATATTTATGAATTGGTTAAAAATAGAGGCACATAAAGCAAAGAGGAGTATTGTGATGGAATACTAAAACTGCACTCCAAATTTTCAAGACGTTTTCAAGAATTTACTAAACTAAGTTGCATTCATATGTTACCTATTTGGGCAATGTTGATGTGGAAAATATAATTGAAAAGATGTTACATGTTCTCTTTATCCCTTGAAGAAAACCAAGTTTTCTTCTTCAAAATGACGTAATTTTAAAAGAATAACTTTTGGAATCTCTAATGGACGAAGTAAAGTATCCTAATTTAAAAAAGCTGCATTTCATTTAACATCGTTCTTTTGCTATACCTACCTGTGTGAATCTGCATTTTCTCAACGGTGAATATAATTAAGACAACATATCATTCCAGTTTCACAGACGGCCACTTAGAATTCAGAGCAGGAGTAGCAGTTAGTAATTATATATCGAAATATTCAAGCTTTGGGAGGACAGCTTGCAGACTAAACCTTCTATAACTACGAAAACTAACTTTAAATGAAAATGATTTATTTTTTAATGTATTTTGAATGGTTTGATAGTAAATTCATCATTTGATATAATTAAATTTGTGTGTATAATTATTATGTTTGTATCTTTTATTTTGCTTAAAACGTGGTTTTAAAAGAGAAGTTTTTTTTATTGTGGTTATATATAGGTAAGTACATATTTTGTATTTATTTTTATTTTATAACATAAATATTAATGACCTTTTTTTAGCTCACCACATTTACGACACTGGGAGAACCGCAAAACCTAGAAAAAATTAGAAGTAAACCGTATCATGTAGAAGTTTGCCCCCCGATCTAGATAAAATAGCTCAGGATTATTGTGAATTAGAAACTTCAGAAAACTTGGAAATTATTCAGTTGGACTTTGAAGATATAAATCAACGGATCGAATCAACCGAAGTAGGTCTCAAACTTTTTACGTATTCTTTGAAAAATACTGAAAATGTAAACATTAATTTAAATGAGAATAGTAAACATAGTATCCACTTACCTCAAATTCCATTGCCAGAATTTTCTGGTGTAATAGCAGAATTTTCTAATTTTAATAATCAATTTATTAATTTAATAAGCAATAATGAGCAATTGAATGATTCGAAAAAAACTATACTATCTTTGAGCATCTCTAAAAGGAGAAGCAAAGCTCTTGGAGTCGCCTAGCGATAGTTTGGATTCCCTCTTTAAAGCATTAGAAGATCGTTACGAAAACAAAGGTCAGTTGATCGACACTCATGTCCTTAAGATAATAAATTATGAAAAAATTTATAGCGAAAAAACGAAAGAATTGCGTGCTTTAATGGATTGTATCAATAAAAACATTAGAGCACTTAAAATTTGAAATAGGAGTAGAATAATGTATCAAATATAATTTTGATAAATATAATTCTTCAAAAAATTGACAAATAATCTTGAAAACAATTCCAGCTTTCGGTGAAAGCAGCAGAAGTTCCAACATTTGATTCTATTATGAAATATTTAGAAAAGAGAAGTGCCGTGTTGCAAAATATTACTCGCATTCCTAGAGCTAAAATGATCCATACAAATACTGCAATGTCAACTAAAGCCAAATCTCTGGTAATTAATAGTAAAAAAATAAATGTTAAACCTTGTATTCAATGTCGAAATTCTGATCCCCTTTATAAATGCATTGCATTTCAAAATATGTCTGTGGAGTGCTTAAAGAAATTTGTTACAATAACAATTTTTGTATAAATTGCCTCAAATTTTGTTCTGGTGCCTGCATGTCTAAATACAAATGTATAGTTAGTGGTTATAAAGGATAACATAATTCATTGCTTCACGATTCTAATTAATTTTGCAGTTAAAAATCACACTGGCCACAAGTTTCTATTTTGACATTCGGAAATAAATGTATTTTATTAAGTACATCCATGATAAGCGTTAAAAGTGCTGATGGATATAGAATTAAGTTAAGAGGATTATTAGATAATGCCTCTACGATATGCGGTATGAGAGAAGACATAGCAAGAAAGTTAGGATTTAAATATAGGTCTGCAAATCAATCACTAACAGGCATTAACGGAATTACGCAATCCATGAAGTATTGAGCTAATATTGAAGTATCAAATCAGGATTATACTTTTGCACGCAATGTACAATTTCAATTTTACATAAAATTACCGATGAGATTCCTGTATCGAAATTAAATGTATCGGGTTTAAATATTCCAGATGCAATTGAGCTGGCAGATTCTATTTTCCATATGTCAGATCAAATAGATATATTAATAAGAAGTTAATTTTTTTTGAAATTTTAAACCCAGAACAACATTATTTGCAGGATGGAAACATAATTTTACAAAATACCAAAAATTTGGCTATTTAGTAATTTCTATTCCTCAGTCACAAAAACAAGTCAATTGTTGTTTAATAAATAAACCAAGCTTACATGCAACAGTAAAGAAATTCTTTAAATTGGAATCACTTCCAGATGATTCTGCATAAATTACTAAAAGTGAAGAGGAAATTTATTGTGAGGAACATTTCGTTAGAACCTATAAAAGAAATAAAACGGGAAGATTTATAGTTCGGTTACCCATAAAGGAAAATGCAGAAACATTATTAGGATATTCCAAAGAGAATGCGGTCAAGCGACTAAATGGTATTTGGGAAAGATTAAACAAAAACAATACAATGGGAACTCTGTGTAAAAAATTTATGAGTGAATATGAACTTTTAGGCCATATGTGTGGAGGAGATTAAAAATGAAGCAATAGATAAGATTAACTATTGCATTCCTCATCATTCCGTATACAAACCAGAGAAGGCATCCACTCCTCTGAGAATTGTTTTCGATGAAAGCACAAAAGCAACTAGCGGTTTTTCTTTAAACTCCATCTTAGTAAAGGGAGGAATTATTCAACAAGATTTCTTTTCCCTAGTCAGCAGATTAAGAAAACACGAGTACGCGTTTATTGCAGATATTAAAAAAATGTACAGGCAGTACTTGTTGATCCTAATCAAAGGGATTTACAACGAGTTGTGTGGAAGACTAGTGCAGATGCTCGAGTCAAGACTTATAAATAAGCTACCGTAACCTATGGGGCAGTTTCTGCACCATTTTTAGCTACCAGGAACTTAAAGGCCTTAGCAGATGAAGAAAAGGAGGAATTTCCTGATGCAGCAGATGTGATTTGTAATGATAGCTACATGGATGATGTTCTGTCTGGAGAGTCTACATTAGAGGGTGCTAAAAAGCTCCAAACCAGATGATCTCAACATTACTGAGAGGTGGGTTTGAGCTACACAAATGGGTGTCAAATAGCCCAGAACTGTTGAAAGATTTATCTGCATCTTCCTATGCGTTTGATAAGGAATTTCAGGATGCTCCAGTGAAAAAAAAAGGTATGCTATGGGATCCAAAGGTCGATTGCCTCACATACAACGTAAAAATTAGTGACGAAGTCAACTTCTCAGAAAGAGACGTGCTTTCAGAAATTGCAAGGCTCTATGACCCTTTGGGCCTGATTGGACCCATTGTTACGAAAGCTAAGATATTTATTCAAAGACTTTGGAAAATAAAATTAAATTGGAGTGAACAGCTACCACCAGATGCAATGGAAAAACTTATACCAAAAATTATCGAAAGTAAATAACTTCAAAATTCCAAAGTGCATTCTACTTCCTGCATCAATATGGATTGAGATACATGGCTTTTCCGATGCATCAGAACTTGCCTATGCTACTGTTGTCTACATAAAATGTTTCAACGAATCTGGACAGTCTCAAACCAGACTTTTATGCAGCAAATTCAGAGTGGCTTCTTTGAAAATACTCACCATACCGAGGTTAGAACTGTCTACATCTTTACTACTATCGAGATTAGTCAAAAAGGTTGTGACAATTCTACAATTACCTATTCATAAAATTTGGTTGTGAACGGACTCAACAATTGCTTTTTAGCGTGGATAAAGACTTAACCTCATAAAATCAAAACATTTGTCAGCAACAGGGTGGCGGATATCCAAGCACTTTCAAAAGACTGTCGCTGGAAACATGTGAGTTCCAAGAACAATCCTGCCGACGTAATTTCTAGAGGCTGCAATGTAGATGAACTTTTAAAGGACGAAAGGTGGTTTTCTGGTCCAAATTTACAAACTGAAGAATACGAGGGCAATCAAATCTCTCCTGATCCTTCTTACAGAGGTGAACTAAAATGTGCTGTGACCAGTGGCGCCCACAAAGGGGTTCCTGGGGGTTCGGACCCCCCCTAAAGCCCTTGATTTTTTTCCCGACTGATTATAATTCTAAGTATATAGTACGTAAAATTTAATTAATTACTTGTTATTAAAGATTAATTTTATTAATTAATGCTAATTATTTATTCAAACATTAGTTTTTTACTGTGTTTTGTTCCCGAAAATTGACAAAATCAAAAGGAGCATGATACAAGAATGGCACATTTTTTCTTTTATAAAATGTGTTTCGCATTTTTTTCCTATACCATAATGCTAAATGAGCTATCCCTTCATATGTTAAAAGGAAAAACTAATTATTTATGAAATATTTTGAAATTTTAAAAACACTAATTTATAAACAAATGCAAGAGTTACAATGTCACAATTTTTTATAAAAATTGAGGCATATTTTTCTGTCCAAAAATGTGCTCCGCGTCAAGTTCACACTCTCGTACATATAGCGAAAACAGTCTTAAGGACCAAAGATTCCCCAAGAGGATTTGCTAATGAGAAGGACGCGGATAGAGCCGTCCCCCATATAACAAAAGTTGAAAGGCCTTTTTAAATCAAAGCAATACTTAGTTTTTTTTAAAAAAAAACCTAGATAAATTTGGAATTTATACATTTTCCAATGCATTCAATAAACATTTATAAAAAAAGTATTTAAAAATATCAATTATGTTATCCATACCTACATTTGTTATATATATAGTTCGATCCATTTGTAAATCAAATTTCTTGTGTTTATGTTAATTTTTTTAAATATTGAAAATGGCAAGTTACAAGACAACTGAGCATCATAACAAACAAAACACAAAGAAAAATTGACTCCAATAGATCTATAAACTTAAGGCAGCCCTCACCACCCAATGTCGCTCTCAAATTGAAATCCGAGGAAAAGCAGGGCATTTACGGAAGTGCAAGAGGTCCGTATCCTCTCTGAGAGTGCATAGAGGGCAGAGAAAAAGTTTGATATGACATCGATGCGATGGAGGTGCTTGCGGAGATAATTATAAACAGAAATGACACAAAACATAGCAATAGATTTCTTTCTTGGCCATTCGGGTACTACACAAATTCGTTGGAGCTATGGTTTATTATTGTTTCTGGAAGTGAGTTCCTTTTAAAAGTAGGAACTGAATGTCTGCTTAACAATTGACCTGATGGAGTCGTTGGGGAGACGAGAATGTGATATGTGGGGACACAGGCTCCTTTTTTAACCAAATAGTCAGCGGGCTCATTACCCTGAACTCCACAATGGGCAGAGATCCATTGAAGTACAACCTCTTTGCTGTTACCGGCCAGCCATTTAAGAAGATCGAAACAGTAATCAACAGCTGAGGTACAGAAATCACTTAGTGAGACAATAGCTTGAAGTCTGATAAAAAAATACTACCTTTGAAAAATGTTCTAAGTCTACAGTGTTGTAGAATGGCTTGGTGAATAGCAGCTATTTCACTATCAAATGCAGTTTTAAAAGTGCCGATGGGTGTATATAGAGAAAATAACTCGCAGAGAGAGAAAACCCCTGCCAAGGCGATAATAGAGTCACCCAATCTGTAGCCAACAGTATAAACTCGCAACCACTTTTCTTCTGGGTAGCAACTAAAGGGTGTTTTTTTAGAGGTATAGAACTTTAAATTGCAATAAAACAAAGATGTATTATTCGATTGACATGAATTTTTTTTATTCGAAAGATAATCTTGTGGCATTACATTTTAAATATGATTTCTGGCATATGCTGCCACGGCTGGCTCAGATGGAGTCCAATCTGGACGTCCAATTTTCGATGAATTTTTCCAACATTTGTGGCCGTATATCGGCAATAACACGGCGAATGTTGTCTTCCAAATGGTCAAGCGTTTGTGGCTTATCCGCATAGACCAATGACTTAACATAGCCCCACAGAAAATAGCGGTGTTAAATCACAAGATCTTGGAGGCCGATTCACAGGTCCAAAACGTGAAATTAGGCGGTCACCAAACGTGTCTTTCAATAAATCGATTCTGGCACGAGCTGTGTGACATGTTGCGCCGTCTTGTTGGAACCACAGCTCCTGGACATCATGATTGTTCAATTCAGGAATGAAAAAGTTAGTAATCATGCTCTATACCGATCACCGTTGATTGTAACGTTGTGGCCTTCATCGTTTTTGAAGAAGGATTCCACCAGCCTATAAAGCGCAAAACAGTCAGTTTTCTGGATGTAACGGTGTTTCGACATACACTTGTGGATTAGCTTCACTCCAAATGCGGCAGTTTTGTTTGTTGACGTAGCCATTCAACCAGAAGTGCGCTTCATCGCTAAACAAAATTCGCTTATGAAAATAGGGAACAACAACAGCAATCTCGTTTTAGGCCCATTCGACGAATCTACGCCTTGCTTGATGATCGTTTTGATGAATTGCCAAACCAAACTGAGAATAAATCACTTGACAGCTGTTAAATCGGTCGCCATCTTGGAAAGTAATGCCAACCTTAACTTCAATACCTGAAAAAAAAACACTGTTTATTAATAGTTTCATTTACCAAAGCCTTGAGAATAGAATCGCCAGTGGCAACCTTAAAAATCTCTTGCCTTAGTCCAAGGTGGAAGGAAATTATTGTAGGTGGAACAGCATTTTAAAATTCCTTGATCAATTTTGAAATTTTTCTTTAAAAAAATGACATGGTAAACTTTGTACGATATTTTGAGCACAAAAGTCGTTTTACATAATATATATACATAAGAGGAAACCCTAAAATTTGTGAAAACTCCTAAATAAAAAATTTTGTTATAAAACGTACCCCGCGCCCTTAAAGAAACAAATAATTAAAAGCAAGTTTTTTATTTTTAAGGAAGACAAACTGCGAAATAATATTTCCGTAAACTTTAACTGGATATTTTTTATTTTGAAATTGACGCAAATTTTGTTACAAAAACGAAAAATATAACATTTTAAATTGCTGTCAATTAGTGTCTGATTAAAAAATAATTAAAATTATTATACACATAGATCACTTACCCTAATTGAATTACTATAAGCTAAATATTATGGCATTACTACTTACCTCGTGATATCTAACTGAAATCTTTCTACAACTTGACTCGATTTCCCATTATATTCAAGGAAGGGACTCACCCAAGAACCATCTACTGATATCTTTCTTTACACTTATCACTTTTTATTCTCTCGGTACATTCTTAACCATTTCTAAGTCATCACGTATCGCGGTTGTAATATCCGACTTTTTATTCACTACACTTATGCTTGTGTAGCAATAATCATTTGGACGCATCCCAGATCCTTCACAAGGCGAGTTTCTCATATGTACGTCTTCATAATGCTTCCCCAAAAGCGTAATAAGCCACTACACAGTTTCCGTTATTCCTTTATTTTTTCTATTCGATGAAATCAGCTAATGTTTCAGGAAAAGAATTTCAGGAGATGATGTTGGTAATAAATTATTTATATATATTAATTATTTATCAGATTATTTCTTTTTAAAAATATTTTTTTATACTCAATCGCTGTGATACAAGATTTGCATTCTCTAGAAATGTATAAAAATGTTTCAAATGTTGAAAGAAATAAAAAGCACTCTTTACAATTTTTTACGAGTAACTCACAGTTAAGCCAATGTTAAGCGAATGAAATCTTACAACCAGCTTAATATTGTTTCATCTTTATGATATACAAATAAAGGGAGAAAGCAAATTAAACAAATTTCTTTAACCATTTCATTCAAAGTACATTTAAAAAAAATTGAATAATTTCATCAAACGCGGCTATAAAAATTTAATTATTCTCATTCACACTCCTGCAAAGCAATTTAATTATTCTCTTTCAAACTGTAACAAAATTTATTTCCTCTCCGAATGAATTAATAATACACTTTCGCACTTAATTTTCTAGATTAATTTATGTGTTTGAAAGGACTGTGTTTAATGTCCATCATAATAAGTATAGTACTAAAATGAAAATGCCAAATGAAAAAAAAAAAATGTTTTTAATTTGTGACACGAATACATTCTGTTGTAGTTAATTTTATATTTAGAGTTAATTTTTAAAGTATTTTTGAAGATTTCTCATCATCAATAGACTCACTCAATCTTCTTGGTATTAATTAAAAATCATTTAAAAAAATTTATATAAAGTTTGAAAAATATTTCTGTCATATATGCACCCAGAAGAAATCAAGCTACAATCAGAAACTCGGCAAAGAATGTAGTCTGGTAAAAGATAATATTCAGTATCTATGCGCATATTAGTTGCAAAATAAATGGTATACGGCTAAAACGATCTGATGACTTTGATCGATATTGAGACTTAAAAGACGTAATGACGGACTATAAAATAGGCCTTTGTCAAAAGGCCACCACCTCGGTCGGGCGATATATTGCTCGGTGTTGGCAAAGTGGATCACAGAAGGTAGAGTGTACCGTCGCGGTGGGTCAACGTCCCAGGAACACAAATGATCGCGAGGATCGTGCATAAATGGCCATTTCGCTAGCATCGATTCAACGCCACTTTAATTGCCATTAAGACGACTGACCGAAGTTGGCTTGATGTACCACTGACCCCACATCATAGGCAGTGTTCATACCTCGGGCAACTTTTACTAACATCTTCAATGAATATTCAATGCTGATGACTGTCTGGATCATCCGGCATTTTCATTTTCACAAGGTGAACAAAGATGTTAAGGCTCGCAATACGTGTTTTTAACGCCGATTGTGCTACCCATGCTATAAGTCGCCCAGGTGCCATTTATCTAATTCGTCCACATACTGCGCGACTCTCCCAACAATGTTTCAAGGATATGACGTCCTACCATGGCCTGCCAGGTCACCAGATCTTTGCCAATACATGTCTGGGACGACAATGTTAAGGAGAATTAACTGCGCAGATGCAAGAGACTATGGCAGCTTCATTAAGAGATCTAGGAATCGATGTTTCTCTGCCAGAAATTGATTTTTAACCTTTTTGCAAGCTGTAACCGCTAGAAAAACTTTTTTAATCATTTGTTTAATTTTGTCTGTGAATGTTCAATTTCTTCTCAAGTGCATATATTTTTGCGACTTTTTTATTTAAAAATTGGTAAAATATTAAAAAAAATTATGTTTATCATTTTCATTTCTGAACAAAGATGTTACATTTACATTACTTTCAAAAATTCATCGTGTTAAATTGAGCCATTTTAGGAACATCTCAGAAATTGTTAAATAGGAAAACTTCAAATTTTGTCTGTATAATTTTTTTATTTAAATATTAAAAATATGTTGTTTACTTTTTTCAAAAAATTCATCGTAAAAGCATCGCTTTGAAATTTTTGAAAATTGTCATTTTTTTAACGATAATTGGTTTTCAGCAAAATATTTTGGGAAAATCTCCAAAAAAGTAGCTCTATTACATATAGTTACATATTATTTATGTGCAGTAAAAATTGCAAGTACATTAATTTTTTAGATTCTTTGAAAAAGGTACACGCAGTTTGAAAATAATCATTTTGAGAAAATTGCATTTTCAATGTAAAAAGGCACTTCATAAATATAATAAATTACAACATGTATTTGCCCTATTTTATAAAACACTAGTACCTTCTTAGATTTTAAGCATAAAATAGGAAACAAAAAAGTCTTAAAATGTTCAGAAAATACATATATAGTATTTTTCAGTTTTTGTTCGACGAGATTTTTTTTACATCAATTTTCACAAATTATGTAACAATCTGTGCAGAACTTTTACTTTGATGCATTAGATAAATCAAATTTGAAATAACATCATAAATATAATGTAAACATGTATCAATATGTAAAAGTAATGATTTGGAAATTTGTGATTTTACAACCTTGTGAAAGGTTTTGATATGGATTTGTATGTTCACATGCAAAGACAATTTCTAAAAGTTTCAAAATTCAAAATTTTCTCTAAACTGTACATAAGATTTATAAAAAAGTCAAAAAATAAAACTGTTTTTATGTTTTTAAACATGAAATTTGTGTATTTTTATGCATGCAACAAGCTTCTCGCAACGACAAAAAGCATTACACATCTGAGTTATAATTAGTTTCCATTTATTACAATATCTTTGAATATTAAGCTTAAAAACTTGTCTGAACAATAAATAAATATTAATATTTGCAACAAATTGAAATATTTAAAATATATTGTTTAGTTTTCTCAAAAACATGTAATATAAAAATATCACTATGAATTTGAAAAAAATTGACATTTTTTGTCACGATATATGGATTTCAGTCAAATATTTGGGGAAAATCCCCAAAACACTCACATAAATATATATATTTACATATCAGTAGCCTGACGACAAAAATTTCATGTGCAAACATACATTGTTTTCTGAGAAAAAGATAAATGTATTTTTAAAAACATCATTTTTGAGAAAATTGAATTTTTACAATAAAGTGCTACTTCATCAGAAAAATAATGAATTACAGCATGTATTTGTCCCATTTTATTAAACATTAGCATCTTTGCAATTTATGTTGCATAAAATAGTAAGCAAAAAAGTCTTAAATTGCCCAGAATAGCATTATTCAGTTTTTTAACGAGATAATTTCTAGTATTACATCAATTTTCTTAATTCTGTATAAATTTTTGAAGAATTAGAAAAGCTCTCATGCTTTACATATATCTAATTTGAACATAAAGCATCATAAATATAATATGAAAATGTATCAATATGGTTTTGGTATGAATTTGAGATGGTATTTAAAAATACTTGATTATATATATATATATACGAACTTTGAAAGTTTTCGCTGGGTTTATGTAAAGTTATCATTAGGTTTTTTGTTGTTGAAGACAGTTTCTAAGTTTTAAACTTCAAAAATTACTCTAAACTGGACAATTGATTTCTAAAACAGCCAAAATAAAACTGTTTTTATGTTTTTTAAACATGAAGTTTATGTATTTTTAAGTATGTAAGAAGCTTCTCGCAAAGACAACAAACATCGCATTTGATGTATCATTTCATACCTGTACCTCAGAAACTATTAAACATAAAGACTTAAAATTTTGATTATTCGCATTAATTATATACATTTATATTTATACTGAAGTGAAATTTTTTAAGTATGTTAATTAGTTTTTTTAAAAACAAGCTTTTAGTTGAGCGAGCAAATATGATTATTATGAATTTATTAAAATTGCCATTTTTTGTTATGATATCTGCTTAAAAATATTTCAAAAATGTCACTTCAGTATACAAAATTGCATTTAAGAAACATAGAAAATATTCACGCAGTAAATTTACACAATTTTAAATATATAGATTTTAGAAAATAGAAATTTTTATTAAAGAATCTTACCTTGTGAAACTTAATATTTTGAAATATACATTCAAAATGAGGATTAATAAGTAATTCATATGCAGAAAATTAACTAAAACTATTTCGCAAATAGTTCAAATACTTCAAAACTTTTGTAACTCGTTACTAAGCCTTTGTGAGTTTAAATAATAAGTAATAATAAATAATTAAAACTAAATTTAAAGTAAATAGACTTTTAAATTTAGGTAAAATCACTAACTATTAAATATAACATTTTGTTTAATTTGGCTCCAAGTTTTAGCATATATACACACAATTAAAATTGCAGTTATTTAGTATCTAAATTAATTGCGTAGAAATAAAATAATTAGAGGCTTTGCAACCTTTACCCAGATTTAAAAAGACAATGTTTACATTTCTATCTGTCAAAATGGGCGTGGTTAATTAGTTGATTATTTTTCAAAAATCAATTAAAATACTTCTAATTCATATAATGGCTTGTATGTTATATCATTGAAAAGGTCTTGATTTGGAGATTTCAGAAATATCAAAAACTCAAAATCGATTTTCAAAACTTTTTACCCAACTGACTTCTCTTAATCGATTTAAACGCAACAAAAATAATATAAATTCCATCTTATAATAATAACATGTTGTTCTGCAATTATAAATTAAGAGGACTTGGTACCCTTTGAGCAACTTTCTTTATTTATGTATTTAAAACTATATTTTAGCATTTTATTAAATGTTTCTATTCAAGAAAATGATACGAGATGAAATTTTTTTCACATATTATTCACACAATTTTAAAATTTTAAATTCTTTGAAGAAAATTTGGAAAATTTTAAAATCCTACTCCTTTTGTAAAAATTAATTTTTTGACCTGAAATTTTTTTATAATATTCTTATGGATGTTCTAAACCACTTTAGGGATCAATTTTAGAATAACTTTATTCATTTTCGAGAAAACAAATAAAATGTTGATGTACAGGCTGAAAATCAACGAAAAAGCCTACATGTCTTACATTTTATTTTTTTTAAAAAAAGTATTCCGTTTATAGTAAAACGGATCCCTAATTTTATTACATGCTTTATTTTTAATACGCAGAAAAAAATTGATGTAATTGGTTAATAACTGTCGAAGGAGTAGCATTTTGAATGCACTAAGGTTTCGAAAAACACAAACTGAGAAAAACCACTTTAATGTTTATAATTCTGAAAAATTAATTATTATAAGCTTAAATAAACTTAAAATATCCCTTTAAGATATTAGTTGTATATGTTTCTTTAAAATAATTGCATTTTCGTATTCTTTCAACCCATACATTTTTTATATATGATCAATTTTCAGAAAGTATTAATCGCACACACACACAAAAAATTCAAGAAAAATGCTACAATTTTTTTTCTGTAATGACAGAAATCTTATTTATTTTCTTCACATAATATTGAAGTTTTATATTTGTATGAAAAACATATCAATAATAAGAACTGAAATTATGAAATTATTTATACAAAATGCCTTAATTCAAAAATTTTACATGCACACATTTCACAAAGAAGAAAAATTACATTGTTACGTTGCTTAGGAAATATTCTGCTTTATATATTACACATTCTTTTTTTAATGTTATTTTATTTCTTTTAAAATAACATTGTTACATTGCTTCGGAAATATTCTGCTTTATATATTACACATTCTTTTTTTAATGTTATTATTCCTTTTTATAAAATAGACTTTTTTTTTTGTAAAAACGCTTTTTTACCTTTTTTCTAAAAAGGGTGTGTGGTTGAATCGCCTAATTTGTTTTCAAATGAAGTTTTATTTAACTTCTAACTTTGCGACATGTACAAGCGATATATCAATCGAAAGATAATAATGCAAAGAATAAGATTAAATGAAAATAAAAAAACGATAGATCTGTGATTTTGGGGGTACCAAGTAATCTTAATCCATGAGACTGATAGTTCATAAATGGACATCTTATATATATAAATTATAAGAGAAGAGAGAAACATATGTACCTCATTTCTTTCAAAATATTTAGATATAAGAAAAAGGAATTTTAGTCCAAGTTAGTACAATACATTAACATTTATAAACAATCACGTTTTCTACGATGTGTTTATTCATGAAGCTTCCAGTATTGATTGAACGGATTGAACGCTCTGCTTTGTGAAATGTTCCTCCAATAAATTGAAAATTTGAATGATCCTTATTATACAGAAATATTCATTGAAGAAGCCTTTCAGAAACAACTATTGTATTTTCTCCTAATGAAGTGTATACAATGTGGCGAATGGACTCAATAGAATACGAATATGCAGATCAACAGGAAATTCTATTGCCTAAGAAATGTATTCAGGGATACAAATTCCAATTTAAACCTCATTACTTTTTAAAATTCAATAAAATCCTTTTTTTATTTATAAGTTGTTTATTTTGTTATAGTTTTATTGTAATCAAATTTAGCCTATACATTTCGATATGTATTTCTAATAAGTAGTAGTTTTCTTTAAAATGGAACAGTATCCTCTATTTAATATTAATGAAAATGTAAAAAATAATAATAATAAAGCTAGTAATGGCGCATATAATAAATATAACACAACATAAGGCATAATAACAAAGCATAAAAGCAAAGGCATTACAATTTTTTCTTATAGACTCCTTGGTAATAGCATTGTAATATATTGTTTTGGTTCGATATAAATTTCAGTTAGACTTTTGTACTTAGTGGAATACAAATAACTCGATTGCTTATAAATCTCACCAATAAGCAGAATAATCATTTTTATCTGTTCAGTAAACGAGAGACATATCGGATGTGACAAAAAATCACAATCATATAAAATAAGATTCTTAACAGACAACGTAGTACGATTAACTGTTATCTTTTTAAAGCCAGGTTCATTCTTTTTTTACTCAGTATCACAGAAAAAAAATTTTTGTAAAAAAATATTTACTATCACAGGATTAAAGATTTGGAAAATAAAGCAAAAAGTTACAAACACCACTGTCCCGCATGCAAATCCCATATAATACATACACAAATATATATATATATATATATATATATATATAAATATATATATTATATATATATGTAAGGATAATTAAATTAGATTAAAAATTAAATTCCCCATCTAGCACTTGATTCATCTTTTACAGGTCTCATCTTCAAGTATCAAACTAATCACCCATTTATTTCTTCCGAACATATGGCCTAGCCAATAAACATGTCTAATTCAGATCGTTAGATTTAATAGTCAACATATGTCAGCATTAACTTGCAAGCAACCTCTTCAAAGCAGCGATACTTACCATATGTTTTTCAAGTGTTATCCACTTGAAACCACCACCATGGCGGATTTTCTTTTTACTCCCTGCTCTTAGTGTCAGAACAGATGTACAAACGATTGAATAAAGATCTCCTTTTTTAAACTTTAATCTGATTCTGTCTTAAAAAAATTATGACAGAATTAAAGCCGGTAGGATCTTTGTCTGCGATCTTAATGTAAAAAACTAATCTTTTTTATAAAATATTTTAATATAAAAACGAAAGCCAACTGCAGTAATAACTGATATGAAGAATTTTATGGAAGACTGACGGCACTCTACATTTGTTAGCTGAGGACGTTGGGTTACCAGAATTAATCTATGGTACGGAAAAAGAAACGCGCTAGTGATCCCCGGAAGAACATCGCTCTTAACACCGAGAATAATGCAGTGTTTACCGCCGAACGATATTATGTCTTTGCTGAAGAGGCCATCCAGTTTACCGTGAATGGAAGAAACATTCTAATGGAGAGAAAAATAAAAAAAAAGGGGGGAAAGCGTGAACCCCCTAAACTCCATGATGAAAGATGTCAATCCCTTCAGCCAGAATAGATAAAAAATATGTTTTTCTCCGAATGGTATTGTGATTTAGTTTCAGTGATACAATGATGGAAGGATCAAAACTGAACAGAACTTTACGAAAAAGAATAATATATGATATGATATGATATTTAATTTTTATAATATAGTTGTGTTAAATGAGATATTTTCTTTATATTTTAATTGAGAAAACAAAGTATATAGGTATGGTCATACAAAATTTTGAGAAATTTTAATATACTTCTCATAATTTTATCTTAAGATGTCGAATGAGTTAAGAGTTATGATAGAAATTGGTGTTTTAAAGTTGAAAAATATAAATTAAGTTTTTAGAAAAATGATTAATGTACTAATATTAATGATATTTTGATAAGAAGCACAAGTAAAGTCGCGTTGCATTCTCTTTTCTCCACTGAATTCAATTGTTTTGTTAATTATTTTATTCAACAGTAATCTTATTGCATGTCATTTAATTTTTTTTATTTTGAAATTGTGTGTTTTGATATACCGGCCATATATCAGGATTCACTATTTCTTAAAATTTTCCTTATCTAAAATTAAAATTAACTTAATAACTTGAAGTCTAATTTTGGATATTATACAGTGGATAAGCGAGAATACAATCATGATAATTTTGTATATGTCTCGAAACATTAAGAGGACAAACTTGTTTAGTTTGATATGTACACCTCTCATTGTTTCTTATCAGCATCCCTAAACATCTGTGAGTTGATGACGCAGATTTCTCAGAGAGATGTGTTCAAAATTAAGTAAGGTGATATAGTTTTATTAGTGAATGTGTGATCCAAGAGAAACTCAAGAATTTTTGTCTATGAAACGTATTTTTAGAAGGTTACGGAAAGATTCAAAATATTGCATGCGATATTAAGTTACAGTGAATATTGAGAAAATTTTCATACATACTAAAACAGTGTTTCTCAAAGTGTGGGGCGCACCCCCTGGGGGGCGCGATGACCCTACAAGGGGGGCGCGAGCGTATCGAAAATTTAAAGATTTTTTTAAAAAAAAATAACCGGAAAGAGGAGTAAAACAAAATGCTTTCTTCCATAATAAAAAAAAATACACACAACAACATGACTTTATTATCTGGCTTTTTTCCGTCATCAAATAGCTATCTTTGATCCCAAAACTAAATTAAAGAAAAAAAAACATTTTGTTTTATTTGCTGTATTTCCTCAATGAGAGATTTTTTTATTACGTTTTAACATAAAATATTACTCGTTAAAAGAAAAAACGAAACCCAGACCCTGAGAAAAATTCTAAGAAGATAAACAATATTCACCACTGTGTGTGTAATTATTATTGAAATACTGTACATAAGTTGTAGAAAAAGAAAAGGAAGTCATGATTCACTTTTCAGCCAGGCTGCATAGTACGTTTGCTAATCATTTGATTGACCTTCAATCTTATGGAATGGTTATTATCAATATTAGTTCCCTCCCATCTCTTTTATGCGTTTGCTTTTCGCTTAGGGAAATTGTAAATAATTGAGTTTTGCGATATTTGGAAAAGAATTGATTGGTTTAACATTTCTGTAGGATAATTGAAAAGTGTCTGATTTGCGTCCTTTATTATGGTCTTGTACTTTTGAATCATTTTAGTTCAGTTTTACTGGATTTTTTCTCAAATCATCAAAGAATTTAATAGTCCTTGAAAGAAGGTAAGTATACTTTCTATAAATTAAAAAATTCACTAGAATTCCGATTTGTATCGTGTACAGTAAAAGTAATTCTAAACAAATGATTGGGGTGACTGAGTCCCCCCGCACTACCATTAATGTTAGTATCGAGTACGCGCCTGCTCGCGGGTTAAAACATTTTGAAGTCTTCTCGCTTTAAAAGTTAAAAAGTAACACAATTATTCTTCATCGGAATTTTATATTCTTTTTCATAATTTAACATTAATTCTAAATGCTAATTGTGTGAGGTTTAAAATTACAGTTCTTTTAAACAGTTTTTTCTAATTATAGCATTTATCTAAAAAAAAATAATTTTACATTTTTGTATACAATGTCGTGCACACAGTTTTACTCTCCTTACAGTTCAGCTATTATATCAAGAATAATGTTTTTATTTTTTTTAAAAATGAACTCGTGCGAAGAGTCGGTGTTTTAGCCAGTATACGTTTGATAAATCAGTACTGAAGAAGGTATTTTATAAATGATTTCTTATTACTGAATTTGGCCGTGGTAGCCGAGTGGTATAGGTATCGGATCGTGGCTTGCTTTGTCACGAGTTCGAGCCCAGTACCACTAAAGACCCGCCGTGTAGGGCAGCGATGCACGATAAATCTGTTGAGAGTTGAAACGTTTTCACATTGGTGTGGTGTGGTAGTTAGGAGAGAGGGGTGCCAGCACAGGTGTCATCCACGTCACTTGACCATGGTTCAAAATTATGTGGTCCGTCGTCAAAAGCCCTCGTGCAGCTGAACAGTTCGACGTTAATATTCAATCAATCAATCAATCTTATTACTAAATTAAGAACAAGTTTAATAATTATTAAGGACTTCCACGGGCTTGTCTTGTAGAGGAAAGTTTTTCAAAGGAAGGTTTAATATCAGAAATTGACACTTAAAGAGTTATTTTTCTATATTTAGCTGAGATCTATATTTTGTCTTCAAGGCATCCACTGCAGAAAATCCGGTTTGAAAAAGGTAGGATGTTGAAAATGGTAATAGTATACGAAGTGCTTTTGTTTTCAGTACAGATAATTCCTCATCCACCTCTACCCCAAATTCAAAGAGCGATTTATTACAAAATTGCCTTTTAATTTTTCACTGGATGTGAAATCTATGAAGATTTCTTCTTCGGAAGTTGAGAGCCCTTCTGGAGTATCTTGAAATAGATCCCTAATCCACTCGTAACTTGCTACCAAGCTGTCCTCATCCAGAAAATACTTTTTAAAATTCTTTGCCAACATAGCTAAATGATTTTACATGTTTTAAAAACAACTTTCACACGCTGTTCTACAGATTTGTAAGTTTTAACACATATCGAGATGGGGCTTTTTTTCCATTATTTTCTTCAAAGGTGGTAAATCCAAAATTTTAGTATTTTTGAGAAGATCGCATTGATTTAATTTTCGGAACCATGCTCGTTCGTCTGTGTACTTGTTGATTCTTTATTATGGTCGAATGTTTGCTTACAACTTAAAAATGTATGTATGATATTGTTTTAATCTACTGCCGTAAATAATTAATTACCGTGAATTACAATTAACGTGGAAATTAAAAAATGTACATTCAAGCTAGATTCGGTAGTTATAGGAGTATCGAGTCGACCAAAACTGACTGGAATTGTACGAGGAAAAGCATTTTTTTTACATGTTTTGCGCAGACGTCCGATAGGTTGCCCAGACTCACGCAAACGTACCCTATAATGCCAGATGTGATGGATATGATAGAGAGCGACATTGACTAGTCTATTTTTCTAATGACATTTGTACTTTGAGAAATGAATGCTGAAGGAAATAAATCTTTAAATACATCATTTTGCGATTTGTTCCATTTTAAAAATTAGAGAAAGAAAAATAACACAATTCTAAGTAATATATATATTTTAAGTAAATTTCTTAATATATATATATATATATATATATATATATATATATATATATATATATATATTACTTAAAAAAAAGTTACATATACACAAAATTTAATATACTTATCGTATTAATTTGTACGGTTTATAATTAAGATCGTATTGTAACTTTAGCGTCTCTCTCTCAAAGTGCATTTTTATTGCAGTAAATACATTATTGTTGTACAGGGGGGCGAGACAAAAATTATGATTGAAAATTGGGTCGCCAGTATTGAAAGTTTGAGAAACACTGCTTTTAATGTATGAGTGGTGCACAGAGTATTTTATGACTAGCTAATTAATACTAAATTAAGAACAAGTTTAATAATTATTAGCTACTTCCATGAGCTTGTCTTACAGAGCAAATTTTTCAAAGGAATGCTTATGATTAGAAATTGAGCCTCTGAGTTCATTTTCTATATTTAGCTGATATCTATATTTTGTATTCTAAGCTACCACCGCATTTTGTAATATGTTCCAATTTAAAAATCATCGAAAGGAAAAATAACTTAGTAATTATCCTATTACTTAACTTTTTTTTGCTTAAAAGTAACATATACTAAATTTAATACTTATGTCATGAATTTGTACGGTTTATAATAAATATTGTTGCTTTATCGTAAAAGTGCATTATTATTGCATTTAGTAAATTATTATGTATAAGGGGGGGCGCGATAAAAATTGTGATTGAAAAGGGGGGCGCCCGTATTGAAAGTTTGAGAAGCACTGTACTAAAAGTTATTATTGAAGTGAGTCCACTTTTCCAACTCAAAAATAATGAAAAAGTGCTGTTATATTCTTGGATTCTTTTATTCCTATATTCTTATAATTTTTATATTTTATAACGCATGTGAAATAAAATAATGTTTATTGTGTTGAATAGTGCATATAAGTTGTGTGTTATACACCGTTTTCATATTATTAATAATTTCATTTTATTAGTGTCTATATATTTTTTTATCCTTTTAAAAAATGTATTTCATATATGCAAAATATGTGTAACAATATAAGGTATTACTAGGATGGCGCCAGAGTAGATTTTTATAAAAAATTATTTTTTAACATTTGTATGATTTCATGTATTTTTATATTTACTATCTTATTGTTTGATATATTATTTTCCAACATAATTTTTTTGAAAATATCTACCAGCTACAATACGAATCTATTATTATGAAGGAATAGGAGGAAACGCGAGCTCTTTTTCTGGATGTCGATTAGATTTAAACAAGCTAATCTTCAATTATATGTATGGAAATTCATTTTTATCAATTAATTGTCATTACTGTGTTTGTTGTTATAGTTTCGTTTATTATATTGCATTTTGATTTTAGTATTCCTATTGCTTAAATATTTCTACTGTGTGTAATATGTCTTTCTAATTAACTATGTATTGTTTTGTGTTTGTTGAAAATTGATTAAGTTTGTAAAGAGAGAAAAAACCACGCCATGACTCCCTTTTAAAATTGGGGGGCAAATGTAAGGATAATTAAATTAGATTAAAAATTAAATTCCCTATCTAGCACTTGATTCATCTTTCTCAGGTCTCATCTTCAAGTATCAAACTAATCACCCATTTATTTCTTCCGAACATATGGCCTAGCCAATAAACATGTCTAATTCCAGATCGTTAGATTTAATAGTCAACATATGTCAGCATTAACTTGCAAGCAACCTCTTCAAAGCAGCGATACTTACCAAATGTTTTTCAAGTGTTATCCACTTGAAACCACCACCATGGCGTGCTTTTTACTCCCTGCTCTTAGTGTCAGAACAGATGTACAAACGATTGAATAAAGATCTCCTTTTTTAAACTTTAATCTGATTCTGTCTTAAAAAAATCATGACACTGTCTTAAAAAACACATGACACACACACACACACACACACACACACACACACACACACACACACACATATATATATATATATATATATATATATATATATATATATATATATATATATATATATATATATATACACTGGTGTGCAAAAATTAAGGACGAAGTCGAAAAATTAGCATATCAGCTGAACGAAGAGGCAGAGCGGACAGAAAGACCAATCAGGAGATTAAGTAAGGTGATGTACGGTAGCATATGCGCAGATAGGCAGGTAGACGTAATGGGGGAGTGTCTGAGTAGTATAAAGCATGTTGTCGGTGTAAGATCAGTATTTCTGGCAAAGAGATTGCTCGCCGTATAGCAGTTAAAATCACACCGAGTTGCTGCTTCAGCGAGAAATGGCGAATAATCAATCTGTTAGACGACATCTGGATGCTTTTACCCGAGGTCGAATCATTGGGAAGTTGGAGGAAGGCCGCAGTGTGACAAGTGTGGCTGCAGAGTTCGGAATTGCTCACAGCATCGTTTCACGACTTTGGAGACAATTTCAAACTACAGGAACAGCTATCCGGGGGCTCAGTAGTGGTCGTCCACGAGGAACCACACCCGCAGATGACCGGTACATTGTCTTACAGGCCAGAAGAAACAGGCGGCAGACAGCGGGAGAAATCGCTAGACACACGACACAGGCGACTGGACGACCGATATCGCGTTTTACCGTGGCCAGAAGACTGCACGGTGGTGGTCTGTTTGCACAATGCCCTGTACGGTGTGTACCTTTAACGCCTGCCCATCGGAGAAGGCGTTATCTGTGGTGCCGAAAATACTGGAATTGGAGAGACAATGAATGGGGACGAGTACTCTTTACAGATGAGAGCAGATTCAGTTTGAGTAGCGATTCTCATCGCATACTCATCTGGAGAGAGCGGGGAAGCCGCAATCATCCCTCGAACATCATTGAAGGACAGGTATGGAGGTCGTGGTGTTCTCGTTTGGGGAGGCATCATGCTTGGTAGTCGTACAGACCTTCACATCTTCGACGCAGGTTCAGTCAACGGGACCCGTTATTGTAACGAGATTCTTCTTCCATATGTGCGTCTTTTTAGAGGCGCTATGGGTCTGCAGTTCCTTTTCATGGACGACAATGCACCATGTCCTCGCACAGTAGCTGCCGAACAGCTCTTAGAGAGTGAGGATATTGAACGTATGGATTGGCCGGCACGATCTCCGGATCTCAATCCCATCGAGAATGTATGGGATTTTCTAGGCAGTCACTTGGCAGCTCGTACCTTACCACCAGTAACGATTCGGGAGCTTCGATTGGCGCTGCAAGACGAATGGGCAGCAATGCCTCAACAACTCTCATTGACACCCTCATTCTCAGCATGGGTATACGTTGTGAAACCTGCCTAGGAGTCAGGGGAGATCACATCCCATACTAAAGACCGGATGTTTTTTGCTGGACACCCATCACAGGGATTTTTCGGCCTTCAGTCGCATTGCGCTCAATGCTACTTTTTCAATATCAAGCTTCTTTTTATCCCTCTAATTTCTCTTTTAGTAAGTGTTGCTTACATTACACATGTCCTTACGTATTGGGGATCTTACGGTATTAAATGTGTTGATTTGGAAAGCTTTTTGTACAAAGTTATATTGAAAAAACCGTCTCTCGTCCTTAATTTTTGCACACCAGTGTATATGTATGTATATATATAGTTAAAATTCTGTACTATAGAGAGATAAATAATCAATTATCACTAAAGCTGAAAAAAAAACGAAATTTTAAGATAAACCAGACATAAAATTTTAAAAAGGATATATTAGAAATTATAAAAATAGTATAATTTAAAAAAAATATACATAAAATGGATGTTACACACGCAGTATTATAAGCATTACTAACTTTGGACACCTCTTATATATATAAAAAAATACATAAAGGGGAGTTCAACATGTTTTGTGGACAGCCAACCTTCCCCTTTTCTGTTAATAATACGGAGCAAAACTTATTGCAAATTATAGATAGAATATCTAAATCTATTACAAGAGGAAAAGGTAACTTAACTAAACACTACATTCATATACAGTCGAACCTCTATATTGCGAATGGAACCAAGAACATTTCACCATTTTCTTCGTAAAATGACCTCCCAGTAGCGACGTGCATTTTCTATGTAACGAACTTTTTCTCTTATGATTCATTTTTTTTCTCCCTATTTTTGAAGTATTTCTGGATGTTTCAAGTTATTCTCTCTTTTAACGCACTTTATGGTGGTCATAAATTTTGAACTGGGTTTATTATACACTTAACTCGCCGAGAGCAACAGAATTCCCGGCGTTTCATCCAAGAAGTGCCACCTTTAACCCTCATTATACTGTTCTCGTGTCTTTAAACTAGCCTCCGTTTATTTGTAGTGTTGATCAGTCGTAATGGTAACTTCGTTTCTTGTAGCTTGAAAATGTTAAAATGTAAGTGCTTGAGCACATCAAAGAAAAAGTTTAATTCTTCAGGAAGTGGATAAAGGCGTCAAGAAACTATTTTTACAGTTTTCTTTCTTTCTTTTTTGATGGGTAAAATAAACATATATTAATTTACAAAAACGTATGAATAATTATTTTTTTAATATATAATGTTTATGAATTTAAAATTTGTTTTATGCGGTTTATAGAGAAACTTGGACGATGAATTTCTATGCAATGAATTTTCCATATAATGAACTTTTTTCGAGATTTAGTGACTTTGTTATATAGACGCCCGACTGTATATACTTACAGATAAAAAAATCAAGGCTCTTGACAAATGAAGCTTTAACCTTCCTTAGAGGAAGGCAGGCATTTTACTTTTCTGGAAGATTCATGATTTGTACATCATACAAGATATTGGTTTGATTTTCTACAGAACCATACAAAAAGATAAGTGTAATTATCAATGGGCGCGAGAGGGAAGACATTAAGGAGAAAAAAATGATTCAGCTCTGAAATTCTCATTCTGTTGCCTTTCTGAAGGTAATGCTCCAATAATAGAATTATCAGGCCATAAATTATCAAGTTGTTGATGTACAGAACTAGAATAAATGAATGTATTATAAGATGATACTTTTGAAATAAGCCTAGATATTCAGATTTGGTACCTACTTCGGTGATATTTCTACTGAGCTGTATATATGATAATTTGATACATCTACATTAATTTGTTTTCTCAAAATTCTATTGCATTAAAGGAGAAATTATTACTTTCATTAGCGAATGGAATTAGTTTTGCACACACACATCTAATTGACCCCCAAAATTAATAATTTTTTAAAATTAATCAATTTTTGATGATCAATATTTTGATCCATTTTGAATATCGCTAAAGAGGTTTTTTTTAAGTACTCCCCTAAAAATCTTCTAAAATTTTACTTATGCCTACAATCATTCCCATTTTTAAGAAATCAATCATATGTTTTAGCTATAAGTAATGAGGAATTTGAAAAATATCAAAAGGGACTATTTTTTTGAAATTATACAGAGTGCTCATAATTTATTCACTTTAAAAACTTAGATAGAGTAAGATATATGAAAAAAAAAGACTGTATCAATTTAATTAAGCAATGCACAAAAATAGAGCAATAACACAGATTAACACGAGTACCTTTAGTTGCTCTAAGAATGTCAAGTATATTCTTGATTTTCCTCCAGATTTATAATGCATGTATGGAATCCCGTTAATTGCTTCTGAGGTTATTCGACTTACAATTATTTTGTGATGTCAATCTCTACAGCATAAACTACTTTCTCCGGGTAACCTTCCCCTCCCCTCAAAAAAGTCGAATGATGTGACGTCCAGACAATGGGGTTGGCCATAAAATTATGGCCACAAAAACAAAAGTAAACATTTTTTGGTAGGGGCTTCCCCCACCAAGTCAAGCAATATCTTAAAATAACAGAATATCGTTAAAATCGATAAATGAACAAAGCGAATTCAAAGAAAAAAGTTTAAAATCAATCTATGTTTTATAAATAATTAATTCCTACTGTTTCTATTACGATCGGTGTTAAGACGACTTGGTACCCCAAAAATGACCGACCTATCGTTTTTTTAAAATTTTTATTTAATGTTATTCTTTGCATTACTATCTTTCGATTGATATGTCATTTGTGCGTCGGAAAGTTAGAAGTTGAAGAAAACCTTCATTTGAAAACCAATCAGAAAATTCGTCTACGCCCCCTTTTCAGAAAAAAAAAGCTAAAAAAACGTTATGATTCAAAATTTATTTTATGATGAGAAATAATAACTATAAAAAATAATGTGTGATATATAAAGCAGAATATTTTCGAGTCAATACAATAATGTAATTTTTCTTTTTTGTGAAATGTGTGCATATAAAATTTTTGAATTAAGGCATTTTATATTAATAATTTCATAATTTTATTTCTTATTCCTGATATGTATTTCATACAAATGTAATATTTGAATATTATGTGAAGAAAAAAACTAAAGTTTCTGTCGTGACAGAAAAATATTTTTAACATTTTTCTTGAATTTTCTTGTGCAATTAATACCTTCTTAAAATTGATCATTTATAAAAATGGATGCGTTGAAAAAATACGAAAATGCAAATATTTTCAAGAAAGATATACAACTAATATCTCAAAGTTGTATTTTAAGTTTATTTAAGCTTAATATAATTTTTTTTTCAGAATTATAAACTTTTAAGTGGTTTTTCTCAGTTTGTGTTTTTCGAAACATTAGTGCATTGAAAATGCTACTCCTTCCACAAATATTTACCAATCACTTCCATTTTTTTACTGTGCGTTACATATAAAGCATGTAATAAAATTAGGGATCCATTTTGCTGTAAAATGAATACTTATTTTTTTAAAAAAATTAAAATGTAAGAGATATTGACATTTTCGTTGATTTTTAGAATGTATATGAACATTGTATTTTGTTTCTCAAAAACGAATTAAATTATTGTAAAATCGATCCCTAAAGTTGTTTATAAAATCCATAAGAATATTACAAAAAATTTCAGGTTAAAAAATTAATATTTACAAAAGGAGTAAAATTTTAAAATTTTGCTTCTTTGACACCCGTACTCATCTAAAGAAGATGAGCCTCATGAGGGGTAAACAATATGAGAGTGTTTCATCAAAAAAAAAAATCAACGACATGTATAAACCAATGACAGAACGCCTAAATACTCCTGAGGGGAAAATGCTTGGCTGTTTTCTTACAATTGAGGCACAGAAAAGAAATTCAACATTTCGTACTAAATGTCTGAATTATTTGTTGGCTCCCAAAAAAAGAATGCACCAAACACTTTTTACTAGTTAAAAACCACTATTTATTTTTTTATGGTTACTTCGCTCAAATTACTTTATACAATGAGGAATTTTTTGCCCCTGTAAAATGTGAATAATACTAATTTTAACCATAACTTTATCTTTTTAAAAATTGCGACGATGACGCATTTCAAGGCTGGACGATGAAATATTGCGTCAGCCCCCGATTCTGACCACTTAGCTTATGAAACCTTGGAAATCCTATGATTAACGACGATTCAAGAAGCTTCTGCTAGGAAAATATACAAAGGTTATGATCTTAGTAATGACAGAGAGAACGCTTTTGTCCTTTGTCGTCTCTTTGCGTGTGTGTTGCTGCATTTTGTTCTGGGTGTTTTGTATAGTAAAATGGGAACGTTAAAAAGTGTCTTCAATTGTTCAAGTCATGTTGTATATTAATAGCTATCAAATAAATTAAAAGCAACTAAAGATGACCCGCTATACGTTTAATTATGGGGAAAATACTTTACACAAACACCCACGAGCATATATATATATATATATATATATATATATATGCTCGTGGGTGTTTTGTGTAAAGTATATATATATATGTGTGTGTGTAGTTTGTATATATATATATATATATATATATATATATATATGTGCATATACTCGGAGTCCTGATACGCTTTCTATCGCATCTCTTGAGGTGTTATCACAATTTTATATTATCCTTATATTTCTGTTACATTTTTTAGGTGACTTTAGACTTTATTTTTATGTTTAGCAGAAAATAGTAGTGCCTTCAAACACATTTTCAACGAATTATGCATCATTTAAAGTAAAAAGGCATGTAAAAGAAATTGTAGAACAACAGAAAGTATAATATGCGTTTCTATATAAAATAAATTATTACAAACTTTTATCCCTGTTCATTCCCTATTTCATGAAAAAAAATATTCAAAATTTAGCGAAAGATACATGAGGAAACAGCACACAGGCAGCATTTTTAAATTTAAAAATATTGTCTAATTTATGGTGTTAATTACAATTCCTTAATGCCCACGAAGCTGATGGTGCTAAATGTATATTATAGAAAAATAGATTTCTGGATAACAGCACGAGGAAAGAAAACCTTTGTTCAATATTTGTTGTTTTTCATAGCTCATTTTAAAGTGATTTTAAGTTATATTAATCTTCACCCAATCTGAATATGTTCTTTGAAATTTTTTAATTAAGAGAGCATTCCCTCTCCCTCTCTTTGAAATTATGAGAGATATTACTTTGTATTAATAATACGTTATTTAACCTAATTTTTGTTCCTTATTTACTCAAGTATTTCATGCATTTTTCCTCTATAAGAGAAGTTGTAAATTTTAAGTTACTAACACACACACACACAATCTACCGTAAATTCCGGCGTATAACGCACACCTATGCTTTCAAGCTGCATTAATTTTGAGGTATATTAGCCATATAACACACACCTTCTTTTTAACGAAAAACTTGAATTTGACATGCTCATTGCTCTTAGTTTTTGCAGTCCTTTATTCAAAAAAATACTCCAAGTTTTAGAAAAAAAGTGTATAGTTCTAGAACTACAACATTTTAAATTCATAAGGAATGTTATTTCTTTTAAGCAGACAATATTTCGTTACATATAGTTCTAATGCTTTGCTTTGTTCATCCCTATTTTTTATTTTTAAAGCTCTTATTTTTGTATCCGGAGTATAACTCGCACCCTTAAATTTTGATCTTTCTTTTTGTGTTCAAAGTGTGCTGTGCACGCTGGAATTTAGGATAAATATATAAGACACGCTGTAAAAAAATTAAATGATAATTAGATATAGGAATTTTCAACATATAAGTCACAAATCTGCTCTAAAAGAATCGTTATCTCGTTAGATATTAGACCTAAATCTCGTTAGAAGCCATTTGTAAGAACATTTATATCAGATCAGTTTCTATAGACACATAAAAAGGATCTTGAAAATGACTTAGAAGACATCAAACAAAATCAAGATGTAAACTAGCATTAAAAATAAGGTTTTTTTATATTACGCAAATAATTTGTTAATCATATAACCTGCTATAAGAGGTCGTACTTTTCTTTTATGGGGCTTTGTTCTTATTACAATCTAGTTATGCATTGCTTGATTGCATCATTATTAAATATTCCACGTCCAACTGTATTATTATTTTTGTCAAACCAATCAAGTATTTCAAAATATTTAAAAATTAATTCTTGAAATAATCAGTGATATGTATTGAACGACGTTATGTTTACACGGCTGGAAGCAAAGACGAAAAAGATTGTTCTGAAAGCAGAGTGTATATCAAATATAATAAATATTGCATACCGACCTACACATGGAATCTCGATTTCAGCTTCATTTTCAGCTCTGAATTAACTACCATTAGTAGTTGAATCAGTTCAGTTTTTCATTTTCCTCAAGAATACAATCTGGACTTTATCTGACATCCAAAGTGAAATTCAATATTTATTTAATTGGCCAGGTTGGGAACAAAATGAAAGTGGCTACTTAAAGTGACTTGAAACAGGTATTTTGCTCCGTGAAATTGTCTTCAGTGGATCCCTCCGCAAAGTAAATATCACGGACAACGGGACTGCAGATTCATAGGACGTGAGCCATCAGATCTCTCCGCCATTTTCTCATTTTTATGAATCTTTATTTCAAAATGAACCGTTAAAGTACACCTGAAGTTTTATTTGTATTGCCTTTATTTTGTATAGGCTTTTTGACATTTTTTTAGATCAGGCGAAGTATCTGGCTCACTATAAAGCAGTGTTTCTCAAAACTTCACGATTTGTGACCCACTATTCAAACATAATTTTCATACTGCCTCCCTCCATACAAATAACAATGCGTTGGATTCAATAGTACGATACTTTAAGGGGACTTGGCACCCTTTGAACCAACTTCTTTATTTACGTATTTAAAAATTATATTTTAGCATTTTATACAATGTTTCTATTCAAGAAAATGTTACCAGATGAAAATTTTCATATATTATTCACACAATTTTAAAAATTTTAATTTTTTGAAGAAAATTGGGAAAATTTTAAAATCCTACTCCTTTTGTAAAAATTAATTTTTTGACCTGAAATTTTTTATAATATTCTTATGGATGTTCTTAACAACTTTAGAGATCGATTTTAGAATAACTTCATTCGTTTTTCGAGAAAAAAATAAAATGTTGATATACAGGCTAAAAAAAACAACGAAAAAGCCAACATGTCTTACATTTTATTTTTTTTAAAAAAGTATTCAGTTTATAGCAAAACGGATCCCTACTTTTATTACATGCTTTATTTTTAACACGCAGGAAAAAATTGAAGTGATTGGTAAATAATTGTCGAAGGAGTAGCATTTTGAATGCACTAAGGTTTCGAAAACACAAACTGAGAAAAACCACTTTAAAGTTTATAATTCTGAAAAAATAATTATTATAAGCTTAATTAAACTTAAAATACCACTTTAAGATATTACTTATACGTTTTTCTTTAAAATAATTGCATTTTCATATGTTTTCAACCCACACATTTTTATAAATGATCAACTTTTAGAGAGACTAATTGCACAAGAAAACTCAAGAAAAACTTTAAAAATTTTTTCTTCTGTCACGACAGAAATTTTAGCTGTTTTTCTTCTTATATAATATTAAAGTATTACATTTGTATGAAAAATATATCAGGAAGAAGAACCGAAATTATAAAAATTATTAATATAAAATGCCTTAATTTAAAAATTTTACATGCACACATTTCACAAGGAAGAAAAATTACATTATTGTATTGCCTCGGAAATATTCTGCTTTTAATACTACACATTCTTTTTTATAGTTATTATTTCTATTTCTAAAATAGATTTTTTTTTATCATAAATCATTTTTTAGCTTTTTTTTCTAAAAAGGGGGTGTGGCTGAATTGCCTAATTTGTTTTCAAATGAAGTTTTATTCAACTTCTAACTTTCCGACATACACAAGTGATATATCAATCGAAAGATAATAATGCAAAGAATAAGATTAAATGAAAATAAAAAAAACGATAGGTTTGTGATTTTTAGGGTGCCAAGTAAGGTAAACGCTACAATACAACTTAAACCTCCTGAATTTCACCAGCGTATATATACGTTTCGCTCAATTGGTGCGTTAAATGCCTCGGACGTATATATACGTCTTTCCGAAGTAAGATCTTTTCTGTCCATTGCTATCCATGAAATGATTCCGAAAGCTTTGGATTGCAATAAAAGGACTTTGACAATGTTTGCGAAGGATTTATTTACATCAGAGGCTTTCCTTTATTTATTCCTTTTCTTCCCTCCTCAATACATGACATACGTGCGCCTACCCTGAAAACGAAGGCATTGGGGAGTACTTTTTAATCGGCAGTTAAGGGATAATTTATAAACCGTACAAATTATCAAGATAAGTGTTAGTTTTTGTATATAACTTTATGTGACAAGCTCATGGGGTCAATGGTAATTATTAAACTTGTTCTTATTTAGCATTGTTAAATTATAATTATACAATTCATTGTGTAGTACTGATAGATTTATAAGTCAGTGTATATGTTAATTTTATCTTTTATTACTTCAGAATGTATTTTGTTTTTTCACTTTCCGTAAATTAGTAATTTTTAATACACTCTTTTGTTTTCGACTTTACAATATACTCGCGCCCCCCTTGCAGAGTTATCACGCCCCACAGTTTGAGAACCGCTGCTATGAGGGAATCAATGGTATAACAGTATTCATGCAGGAGGTTCATTGCCCTTTCAGTTTAACCATTTTGACCTACGTTATCTCAGTGGGCATCCACAGTCTTCAACTTACTTCAATAGAAGCAAGTTTTTATCAATTTACACTAAATGGTTCATTAAGAAAGCTTCTCTAGATTATATCCTCTATTGTGAATTTGGCTCTATAAACAAGATCTTGTTTCAAACCCCCATTAATAGCTCTAGCCGTTCTTTCGGGGAACAGTATTATGCAAGTAGACTAGATCCTCTTGGCTTAAAGGATTTGCAATAACGCATTAGAGTAATTTCACGGATAATTCATTTCGCAGTTAATCCTTCTCTAGATAGTTAATAATTTACTGTAAATGTAAGAGGAAGGAGTGGAGGGTAACACAAATAATTTACAGATAAAATTTAATTACTGTGTAAGTTTAAACCACAGTGCATCCTAAATAATGTGAGGCTAAAGGGGAGTTAAGGAAAATATGAGAAACTTAATTCGTTTTATTTCTTTTTTGATCTGTCATTTTATACTATCTACAGCCGAAAAGAATATTTTACACATAATTAAAAATTTGTGAAGTCACTTGTTTATTTTTTTACATAATTTAATAATGTAAATATAGAGTCAAAAGAAGTAGTATCTAGTTCAGAAGAAAATCATCTTTAATAACGTAATAAAAATATGATTTAACTTCACATACTTTGGATATTTCTACAAAGCAATTAATTATCATTTCAGAAAATAATCTAATTATTTTTATACATATTGTTTTTGAGAACATCCATAAAATATTACAATTGCTAATATTGTTTTTCCGGCAATTTATTTCTTTTTTTTAATTCTAATCTGCAATTAATTTCTCCAGCAATTAATATCCATATACTCATAAAAAATGCGTTGTAAATTGTATTTCTTGAACAACTTTCATTCAAAAAGACTCTGGATTGAAACTGTTATTGCTTAGAATACTAGTTCACAAAATACAATGTATATGTTGCTATTTGTATTCTCGTATTTATGGCTCAGTGCCAAAAAGTCAGAAAGAAACACTACGACATTTTTCCAGACTATATACTCTGATTTATCTTACACAACACTTTGAAGATTATGTTTTGTTTCTGAAAAAAGCTGCATATTTGCTTAGGATTAAAATAAAATATCACAGGTTTAAGCTGAGTTTGGAAGCTTCTCAAAGGAGGCAGGGGGTAGGGAGAATTACTTTTGATCCCATGTACAATACAAGGGAAATTTTATTTTCCGTATCAGAAAAAGAAGGAAAAAGCACAATCTGTTTGTTCGATTTGGTTTGAATTCTAGTCTATTTCTTAGCTATTGAATTGATTTTTTTTCTGATTTTTCTTTAACATAGAAAAATTGGAACAGTGTTTTTGATGTTATTTTCTTTCTTTTTAAAAATATTCCTAAAAACGAAAAATATCTGCTCCGTGATTAAACATTAATCAATGAATAATGCAAAGAAAATTCAGAACAGAAATTCCTACACACTAGTAAAAATGTTGGCTACAATTTCTAATTTCAAATGTTAGAATTTATAATTTATCATTCCAAAACAAAATTGTTTCTTTTCCTACGATTTTATTCTGCATAATCTTTCTTGTTAACCTGTACTTTAAAATAAATAAATTTAATAAAATTTTCCAAAATAGGAGAAAACGCGAAAAGTCTACTTTCAACATTTTATCCAAACGTTTGTTTTATTTTTTTATAAAAGGATTTATAAGAAGCAGAAAAAATAAAAGGTTATAAATATTGTTCGCTATATATAAAAGGTTATGTTCCCAACTAGATTTTAATACATTTTTAAGAAGTTGCAGCAAAATATCGGCTATAGAAAATACTTCCAGCGCTTTTCTGCATTTTGTAAAAAAGAAAAAATAAACACCCGCTTATTTATAATCAATGGAGAGTGTCTAAAATTTCTGTCCAAAGGCAATAAATGTATAGTATTACCATCCCCCTTAAGTATTCACAAAATAACTCTTAAAATAACTCCTTTGTCTAAAGGCCCCAAAGGCACCATTTTATGTTCAGAAGCAGTTCGTCATGATTTTTCAAACGTATCCGATGTCTTCTTTAGTAAAGAATAATAAGAGTATTGTTATATTGTTTGCACATCATAATCACTACTGTGAGTAATTGAAGTAATTGTATTAAATTATGTGATGTCCCTCCCCCTTCGGGTGAACATCTCTTTGATTATCAGCGTGAGCTAGTGGTGTAGGATTAACGGAAGAACTAGAAGCATACATTATCTTAATATAACTTTATTAATATATTTAACTTAATCCTTTAACAAATTAGATAATAATAATAATAATAATAATAATAATAATAATAATAATAATAATATATATGAGAGAATCTATAGTGGCAAAACACACACACACTATATATATATATATATAATACCGAATTAACCTAACCCGGTCCACTATCAATAACTGACTCGCCCCTAAACTCAATTCCAAAATACTATCACAGATCCCAATATTAAATAGTCCGTCCTATCTTACTGTAGTTTGAAGTAACGATCACAACAATCTTAGATGAAGCCTTGTAATTACTCGAGTGCAATGGTATGCCCCTTGACTCAATAAATCTATCCCGTATAATTGCTGTTAGTCTCCACGTAAAGTTTTCCAAAACTTCTTCACGCTTGAACCACGGGTTATGTTTACATTCCTCAAATTGCCATCTCGCTTACTCTAAGTTCCGATATTTAAAAGCTTCCTAATTTGCATCTTTCTTTCACGCTTCACTTCTTGGATTTGGTTGGAAGAGAGTTGTCATTAATTCTGTCCCCAAAGAGCCTAAATGACATGTTAAAGAAAAGACGCGTGAGCCCATCACAATTATTCTAGATTAAATTTTTAATCCCTCAGTATATATATCTACACTAAGAAGCAGTGATTTTCCAAAGAAGCAAATTAAGACGAGATGATAATTGTCTTTAAGAAGGCTTTAAATATTGTTAAAGTTATAGATGGGACTGCTTCAACAGCGGCGTTTTTTTAATGTATCCCCCAGGAATGCAGGGAGTTGCGTATATGGCGAGAGAGAGAGAGTTATAGTAGAGTTTGTAAGATGATATAAGGATTGAGAAATTAGTATTTCATAAAGCAGTGCTTCTCAAACTTTTAATACTAGTCCCTTCCTTTTCGATCAACATTTTTATCGCGCCCCCCTTATACATTAATAATGTACTGAATGCAATAATAATGCACTTTGAAACTAAAACTACAATAGCCGATCTTAATTATAAACCATACAGATTAGTTACATAAGTATAAAATTTTGTATACTACTTTTAAGCAAAAATAAAAAAATAATAAATAAAATAATAGGATAATTATGTTATTTTTCCTTTCTCTAATTTTAAATTGAACATATTGCAAAATGCAGTCGCTGCTTAGAAGACAAAATATAGATATCTGCTAAATATAGAAAAAGAACTCAGAGGGTAAATTTCTAATCATAAGCATTCCTTATAAAAACTTAGCTTTGCAAGAAAGGCAAGCCCATGGAAGTCATTAATACTTCTTAAACTTGTTCTGAATGTAGTATTAATTAATTAGTTATAAAATACTCTGTGCAGCACTGATAATTAAAAGTATACCGGATGAAGTGTCCGCTCTTTGCCCGAGTTCATTTATAAGAAAATAAAACATTATTGATATAATAGCTGAATTGTTAGGAGAGCAAAGCCGAGTGCTCGACAATGATTACAAAAATGTAAAATGATTTTTTTAAAATGGTTGCTCAAATTATAATTAGTTTTAAGCGAATTGGAATTTAAACCTCACAGAATTAGCATTTATGATTGATGTTAAATAATGAACGATAATATAAAATTCAGATGCAAAATAATTGTATTATTTTTAATATTTAAGGCGAAAAGACTTCAACATGTTTTAACCCGGGAGCAGGCGCGCACTCGATATGGTCGAGCGGGGTTATTGAGTCACCTCAAGCCTTTTATTTTTATAATTATTTTGTTGTACACGATACAAATCGTGATTCCAGTGAATAATTTATTAAAGAGAAAGTTTACTCACCTACTTTCAAGGACTTTTCAAGTTTTCTTTGGTAACACATAAACAGTTTGGCCAGAATTAACGATTTCGTAATTTGTGTGCCCCGCGCGACCACTTTCGGGTAAAAAGTGTATTCATTATGATAATATGTATGTTACTGCTAAAAAAATTGTGTAAAACGTTTTTCGTTATGCTTTATAAGTTTGAGAATACTTATAAAAATAAGTCTTGGCCAAGTAATCCTTCAAAGCGCTCTCCGTGGTTTTCCAAATATCATATAACTCTTTTGCATGGAAAAAAGAGCAATAGAGAAATACATTACTTACAACTATCCTAAATGAGAAGCAAACACATAAGAGAGGGTAACTAACTGTACCAATAACTTAGAAGGTCAAAGAAATTGCAGCTATAATGTGCAGTATTTCAAAAATAATGACAGTGATGAATTTTTTATGTTCCTAAATTTTTTCTATTCTGGGTCTGGGATCCGTTTTTTCCCTGAAAGAGTAGTATGTTAGATTTAAAAAGAAAGCGCAATAAAAAAATCTCTCATCATGGGATTACAGTAAATCAAATAAAAGTTTTTTTATTTGGTTATAGGTTCAAAGATAGCTAATTAGGTATTGAAGAAGTTTTTATTTTAGATGACTTAATATCGCGCGTGCGCGTCTATAAATTATATCAGAGTAAAAGTGCATTTTTTATTATGTCTGAAAGTATTTGTTTTAATCCATTCCAGTAAATTAATTATTTTTAAATCTTTTATTTTCGATATGCTCGTGCCCCCAGGGGGCGCGAACCACAGTTTGAGAAACACTGGCATAAGAGGTATGAAATATACGAGTAGTTAGTAATGAATAAGGTGTGAGTAGTTAAAAGTTATAAACGAATTTGTTATTTGTTATTAGAGAGCGGTAGTTAATTGTAGTTAGTACCATCGTCGGTACAAATATAGAACGTTTTCTAAAAGAAATGTTTATTTTTTATCCAAAGTTTTCACTTCGTAAATGTCAGGGATGATGTAAATAGGAAACAGGAGATTTCGAAAATGTTTAGTCTATTTCTGACGAAATATTTTTCTATAGATAAGTCATGTATAGAAAAATGAAATAAGGTGTCAGTTTTGACTGAATAACATCAGTGCAGAGAAAAATTTTTTTTTTCTCAAACAATTTATGTTTTTTTGATACTTCAAAGTATACTTATGAAAAATTTTGCATTTTATGTAGTCTCTTAAGATGCCCGATATCCGATGCAAAATTATATTTAAAGTTGGGATAAAATTTATAAACTTATGTGCAAAGAAAAGAGGTATAGAAGCTACATTATGGTGAAGAAAATAAAGATGAAAGCTACGTTCGTAATCATGATTCGAATAAAATGTATGAATGAAAATGTTTTGATGTTTAGTATATATCACCCAAATGAAAATATTTATATAAAGTTGTTTTAAAAATATTACTACAATAATTTTTTGAATACATTTTTATGGCAAGAAATGTAGAAGAAACTATATTTTTGAAAATATTTTTCTTTAACAGAAATACTGCTATAATAATAATATATTGCTTATATTTATAATTAAAAACTTCTCTACAGACTCGAAACAAGGTATTTGAAAAATTCACCTTATTTTCATAGTTACTATTCAGAGTTGTTTTCTGTTGAAATTTTTCAACTCCGATATATTAAACTATGAATAAAACCACTTGTAAAACAATGTATGTAACAAATATTTTATATTCATTAAGTAATATGTTTCAGCATAAAATTATTTATATAATATTTTTATTATTAAAAAAGTACGAAAGTTTTTTTTATCTCATTTTTAAACTGTTATTTTTTAAAAATGCCATTTTTCAGAAAGTGTACTTAAATTTTAAGAATACATAACAAACAAAAAAAAAATATAATAAATGAGATTCTCCAAAAACTATCTTAATGTTTTTGAAAATTTTTCTTAAAAAATTATTTTTAAAAATAGAAGAAAAAAATGAATGTTTATGAGAAAACTTCAATTTTTCCAATTCCAAAATAGAAACTTCGAGCTGTTTAAAAAATTGTTTCATATTAAAATTCTTATAATTCAATCCCTACATTTTGTAGATTAAAAAAAAGGTGATTTTAGAAAGCAATGATTTCAAATATTTTTTATTGTATAAAAAAAAAGAAATTCGATATTTTCTCAAATATTCAAGCTTATAATGGAGTTGAAATCATCAAAGAAATGTTGTAAGAAAATTGTACTGAAAAACAACAACAGTGTGTAAAATAAAAATTATTTTATACAGAAAAGAATGTTAAGGTTTCATTCTTTAACTAAGGGCGTGAAATTGGAAGTCTACCAAAGGAAAATAGTTTTTACGCATTACTTTCCTTCGTGGTTCAGCAATTATCGTTAATTATACAGAAGATGGTTCCCACTTTATGGAAACGTTTTTTTTTTGTAATTAAATTTCTCGTTTGCATTTTGAGACTTCAGAATAATCGTCTGCTAAGAATTTCTTTTGATTGGAATGTAAAGCAAATTTGATTTATTTTAAAAATTGCTCCGAAAAATGATATATGGTTTGAAGGTTACATAATTACGTTTTCCAAGGAGAAATATTCATATCAACAATTGAAAAAGTGGTGTTAGGTTATTGCATTTATATAAAAGTTATTTATAATGTATTAAATTTAAAAGAGAAAAAAAAGTCTTGTAGAGAAAATTAAATTAATTCATTCTAAGACTGTTTAACCCCTTGCCTGATTATCCCGAGTTATCTCGGGTTCGTATTTATTGCAGTTAATTATTATCCCGAGAAAACATGGAGGAAGCAGAATTTCTCAGTACGATTGGTTTTATCACAGTTTTATTCGACCTGGAGGAAATGAAAGGAAATATTCAGTTTTGATTGGCAGTTTGCAAAGTTTTGATAGTTTCGCGAATCTTTTGTGGGACTGGTCACGTGTTATCGCTATTGTATAGTACACGTCGGCTTATGGATTAGTGACGCATAAAAAAGGATAATTCCGTTTTGTGTGTGAAAAAAAGTAAAGTAATGGTGATGATGCAAGATAGCGAAAGCGATGATTTTTTCAGATAGTGATTATGAAGAGGTGGACATTGAAAATAGTGGAAGTGATGGTTTTGTATGTAGCCTCTATTTTGTACTGTAAATCAGGAGGTTCCCGATCGCCTAAGCAATTTAGAATGGAACTGATTGAGAAAATAATTTCTGAAAATCATCGTGATGAGTTTTCTGCTACATCAGACTCAGATTAATTTCAGGGCATTTTCCAAATGTTATTCCTGCTACAAAAAAAAAAAAAAAAAAGTAAATCCAACGAGACAGTGTACTCTGTACTCCCGTAAAAGAGATTTCAGAGCTAAGCCAGCATGAAAAGAGATCAGATACCTGTGTACAGGATGCCAGGTATCACTTTATGCTGTCCCTTGTTTTAAAAACTATCATATAAAGACTAATATTTAATTATTTTCCTTTTGCCCGAGATCACTCGGGTTAGTAAATTAATATTAAAACCGAATGCTTTTCCGCCTGTAAAAAATTAAAAATTCAACTTAAAACCAACATATTTTGTTTCGTTTCATTTCTTTGTATTCAATAATAAACATTCTGACATAATAAAAAATAAAATACACATTTACACTGATATAATAAACTTATAAACGTATCAGTATAGCACAATACATTTTATGATTAATTTAACAATACTAAGTTAAGAATAAGTTTAATAATTACCAGTGACCCCCCATGGGCTTGTCATAAATAAAATTATATACAGAAATAACACACTTATTTTGATGAAATGTTCAGTTTATATATACATATATATATGTATACACTTAATCCCAAAACACAGCCGATTCAAAGTTACGTGATTTGATCCCCAATGCCACCGTTTTCCACGTAGGCACGCATCTGTGATATATTGAAAAGGGGGGTGAGGAAAGAAGTGAATAAACAAATCCTTCGCAAACTCTGTTAAGCTCCGTTCATAGCATTTTCAAAGCCTTCGAAATAATTTTATGGATAGCAGAGCAAAGGAAAGATCATACTTCGCAAAGACGTATATATATACGTCCGGGGTAATTACTGCTTTATATACGCCGGTTGCACTTAAGGTGATAGAGTAGTATTGTAGCTTTAGAGCCAAAGTGTATTATTGAATTAAATACATAGTTATTTTAAGGAGAGACGTGAGAGGACAATTATAATTTAATATTGGGTCGCCAATATTGAAACTTTGAGAAGCACTTGCCTTAGCATGCTTTTCTTAGAAGCAGAATATGGCCTTAAAAAATGAGTGGTCAAATTTGTGTCTTTGCGTCTCTATTTGTTTCAGTCGATACGTGGGCTCATGTCCAGATGTAGACACTTCATGAAGAAAGAGTGATGCACATTAAATTGGCCGAGGTTCAAAAGGTTTTTGTTAGTGATGTGTATATGTATGGAGTGTGGGATACTTGTTCGGGTCCTCCTAGTCATTTAAACATAGTTCAAAAGTATTCTCAAATACTGGTGTTGCTTCAAAGTCCAATGTTAATACAGCAAAATTTATATTCATTTGTTTTTAGGAGAAAAAAATTCAAACTACTTACAGAATTATTTGTGGGTGGGAGTTATACATTTATTTACTAATAAGCCATGTATCAGTTTTTATTAACGTATTTGTGTAAACGTCATTTATTGTAAAGATATGCGATGGCTATTGGCGACGGACCTCATAATTCAAGTGACGAGGGGGACATCTAAGCTGGCACCGTCTTTTTCAAATTACCACACCATAACAACGCGAAGTCCTTCAGTCATCACAAGTTTAACATACATCAGTCTTTCTACACTGTGAGTCTTCAGTGACACTAGGTCTCAAACTCATGACACACTAGCCGCAAGATTTTGACCATGACCTCTAGGCTCTTCCGCGGTCACATCAGGCTTTCACCTCTACCCCCCCTGTTTCAAAAATTGAAAATTATGTTTTGTATGACATGATAATGCTCGGTAATAAATTTGTTGAATTCCTTTGAAGTTTCTTGCATTAATTGATTATTTTTATCAAGATCATGCTTTGAAGCAATACAAAAGCTACTGGAAATAGACCTCGTGATGTTGAAGTGATAAGACGCATTAATAAATTCATACAGTTATGATGACTAAAAATAATAAAAAACAAGTAATAAAAAAATATCAAGTCAATTCCTTCTTTGAATGGATGAATAGAAAGTATTTTATTAACGACTGAAAATAATTTGAACTATATATATATATATATATATATATATATATATATATATATATATATATATATATATATATATATATATATATATATATATATATATATATATATATATATATATATATATATATATATATATATATATATATGTAGGAGGAGAGTTAATTAATAGTAGGAATTAAAAAAAAGAGCATGATTCGTCTAGATTGTTGTAACAATGCATACCAGGTTTGGCTGAAAACCCGGTTTTCAACACCCCTTTTTGTCATTGTTTTAACGTGGCCGCGGTAGCCGAGTGGTATAGGTATCGGACTGTGGCTTGCTTTGTCACGGGTTGGAGCCCAGTACCACTAAAGACCCGCCGTGTAGGGCAGCGATGCACCTTAAATCTGTCGAGAGCTGAAACGTTCTCCCGTTGGTGTGGTGTGGTAGTTAGGAGAGGGGGTGCCAGCTCAGGTGTCGTCTACGTCACTTGACCATGGTTCAAAATTACGTGGTCCTTCGCCAAAAGCCCTCGTGTAGCTGAACAGTGCGACGTTAATATTCAATCAATCAGTCATTGTTTTAACAGTTACAAAGTTACAACAATGGAGATGAATCAGAATTGCAGTCGAAAATCGGAAATTCCTTTATTTAAATTTAATTAATGTTTTAATATGTGAAAAAACTACATTAACATCAAGTGTCATCCAGTGTACAAGTTTAAAAATATTTTTTGAACTTGATCGGATGAAAAGAAAGTATTTTATTAACATTGAAAATATGAATAAGATAAATATATTTAGAGAGAGTTTGAGCTAATAGTAGGAATTGAATAAAATAACTAAATAATTCTATATTTAAATTAAAAATTAACTTCCATTTCATTACGTGTTTATTTTTACAATTATACCTTTATGTTCCCTTTTTTTCCTAACTTAATGTCAAGAAGTTCCATCTCTTATTAAATTTCGATAAGAATTTTCTCTGCTTCGATTAAAAGTCTTAATCCTAGTGTCTTTTTTTCTCTCTTAATTTTTATTCCTCTTTTATCTCTTTTTATTTAAATTTATTATGAAACTAATTCCTCTTTTTTTATCTTGTCTCTCCCCAACGAATTTTCATAATCACTCTTTAATCTAGGCGAATCGTGCTATCACGAGTCAGCTTTGAGCCTGCGTAAGAAGTAGTAATATTGATTTTTTTTTCAGTAGAAACATATGCTTTACTGTAGGCAATGGGATGGGTTGGTAAGCATTTCTTTTTAATATTTTATTTGGTGAGATTTTTAGCTTTTATTTGAAGGTAACTAAAACTGGCTCGGAATGATAGACTGTTCACACAAAAAATTAATTGTATTCATCAAGAGGAAAGATACTTTTTAACTCATAAGTTGGATGGATTTTCGTTCTAAATGGTAATTAGAAAAGAATTCCAAACTTTAACAGATTCTCTTAAAATTATAGTTTTTTTTGGTCCCACAAAGAAAAAAAATCTAGTTCTTAAAACATGTTCTTTATTATTTAATGAAGGGTTGTTATAAGTTACACTTGTAAATTATTGTAAAAAAATTTTAGAGAATAATTAGAGCATAAAAGAGAAATGAAGTATCTTTAAAAGAAAAGGACAAAAGTTCAATACCGGTATTCGGTAATTTTTAGATCTTAATACAGGTTTTAATACCAGTAGTAAAAATTTTAGAAAAAAAAAACACAGACGTGTTTTTGTTTTATTTTCCAGTTTTATTAGAGAGTGTAAATATCACAAAATTAATTTGTAAATTATAAATTATAACAGTTTATATAAAGAATTACAAAAAATTAAAAAAGGAACAACTTATTTATTTAAATCCCAAAAAAGTGTAAATATCACTATTCTGTCGGTGGTACTATTACAAATTTTTGAAATGTGATGTTAAATCGTATTCCTATTATCTTATTGTTATTAATTATCATGTGCGATTATTTATGAGTAATGAATTTGAACAGTATTTTGAGCCCTAATGGTTGATATGCAAATACAATGTGCATAACAAAGTCACCAATTTAAAAATTATCGAAATATTACGCGCTTTCTTCACAACTACAACCTTGTTCAATTCCTATTATTAGCTCACATTCTCTATATACTTATTTATCTTGGTGGAATTTTCAATCGTTAATAAAATACATTTTAAAGCGCTATATTGAGCTGAAATTTTATATACATGATTATTTTGGATGGCAATACAGTAATTTTTTAATTATAATTAATAAAAGTTAATTCATTAAGACTAATTATTTATAAAATTACAAATACAGCCACGTTGTCATCATTTTTGGTGACTTAGTGGCCATTTTGGCGACTTGTGTAAAAATTTGAAAAAGGTTTTTTTCTCACATTTTAATGCACTCATTTGAGCTAAAATATTCTATTCACTATTGTTTTGAATAAAAATACGATAATTTATCTAGAATTAATCAAAATTTCTTGACTGAAACTAATTATTTAAAGAATTACAGATACAGCCACGTCGGTTTCATTTTCAGCGACTTGGGTCAAAACATTAAAATATTTTTTTCTCACGTATTAAAGCACTCAGTTAAACTGAAATTTTATACACACGATTATTTTGGATGACAATATGGTACTTAAATGACAATTAAAAAAATTATTACCACTTAATGTTGTGATTATGTCATATGTATATACATATTCATATTAGTTGTATCTATTTAATAAAAAGTAGCTAAAATAAATTTTTTTTGTTGATCTAAGTAGGAATTGACTTTAAAAAATGTTTTTATGTAATACTTGTTTACCTTTTGTTACAGAACCTGATCATTTCGAAATAAGTTAGGTATTAGATCTTTCCAGCCCCGTATCTCAGGTTCAACAGTAACTGAACCTCTAAGTTTAGTTTGGTTAGGACTGAGAAATACCATGCGAGAAAAAAAATTGTTTTCGTACAATAGCACAAATAGTACAATAGCATACAATGCTGGTTGTATTTCAATCTTCTCGACATCATGTTTTAATATAAAAGTAATGTTAGTCATTTACGATAACACTATTATTTAGTATTAATAATTCCAGAGTAACAAGTAACCAGGAAAGTATGTTAACGGTCCCTATCCCATTATGCACATTGACCTAAAAATCTGTTTTTGTTTCCCTAGTAGATTCATCTGTTTTCTAGAATAAAAGTTTTTGGTGTAACTTATGAATCTTACATGCGAGAGCAAAGTTCTATTCTGATATTATTTCTTTCCAGGCAGTAAACGGAAAACATATCGGAAAACGAAAAACCAATTGTATATGAAATAGCAATATTAAACAAACCACAGAGCATGATGAATTGCAATCTTTTCGACGCCAGAAGCTTTTATTCTTTCTGATCCAATATCACGGCAGACTGGTTTGTTTTTTAGAAAACTATTTATAACCTAGCTTTCAGGTTTGGGAAAATAAAGTAAAAGGTTTCCGGTACGCTGGCTGTTTTAAAGGTGATACTTTTCCCAAGTGAATTACATTAAAAAAAGATTAAAAAAGAAAAGTGTCCAGACATAAAAAGATAAAAAATATTTATTGACAAATGAAAATTGCAAACCTCTCTAGACTAATAAACCTTTTTACCTCCTTTTCCTCCTTTTTACCATTTCTGGTTCATTGATCTCAAAAGAAACTAGTTAATACCTTTAAAAGTAAAATGAAAGGCCTAGGGAAAAGTAATCTAATTAAATATAGTTTATATAGTCTTAGCTAATTCTTACTGTGTCTCCTTTTTCAGTTCCTACTGTTAGTTCACAATTTTCCAATATATATACATATATATCTTATTCAATTTTACCTCCTTTTCATCATTTTTACCATTCCTGGTTCATTGATCTCAAAAGAAACTAGTTAATACCTTTAAAAGTAAAATGAAAGGCTCAGGGAAAAATAATCTAATTAAATATAGTTTATATAGTCTTAGCTAATTCTTACTGTGTCTCCTTTTTCAGTTTCTACTGTTAGTTCACAATTTCCCCCTATATATACATATATATCTTATTCAAATTTTCATTTGTTAATAAGATACTTTTTATTCATCTATTCAAGTTCAAATACATTTCTTTAAACTTGTAGCGGATGATTCTTGATGTTAACGCAATTTTTTCAAATATTAATTCATTATTTTAACTTAATTAATGAATAAACAAGGCAACAAAAATAATAGTCTAACACCATATGTATAAAGGAAAATCACTTGTTGTGTCCCTGTAGCGTAATGGATAACACGTTGGACCGGTAGCGCACACAGGAATTTTTCAAGGGCTGGGAGTCCGGCATCGAAAGTTCACTATTCTTGTATCATGCTCCTTTTGATGTTGTAGATTTTCGGGAACAAAACACAGTAAAAAACTAATTATGGAATAAATAATTAGCATTAATTAATAAAATTAATAATTAATAACAAATGCTTAATTAAATTTTACGTACTATATACTTAGAATTACAATCAATCGAAAAAAAATCGAGGGCTTTGGGGGGTCCGAACCCCCGGCTTCCCCCCCCCTTTTGTGCGCCACTGCGTTGGACTTCTAATCCAAATGTCGTGAATTTGAATTTTACCTGGGATGGCGTAGTTTCTAAGAATGTGATTTATGAATGAATAAATAGTAACAAACAAGAGTAATTGTCCAGCACTATATATAGAAAAGGATATGGCTTTCTATTTCGGTATTTAATACTGGGATTCCGTCATATGTATATACATATTAATATTAATTGTAATTATTTAATAAAAAGTAACTAAAATAAAATTTTTCTTTGCTGACCTAAGAAGGAATTGACATAATTTTCTTTACATATAACTTGTTCGAGTAATAATGTTCTAATTATAACTTTTAATCCTATTAACTTATTTAATTATTACAAAATATGTAAGGATATTGGTATAGTATAGTAGTTCACTGTAAAAACTTCTTAAATTTGTACATAATAAGCCTAGGTTCTTGTATTATTTTACATAGAAAAGAATGCTTTGAAAATGATTGTGGAAAGACTGCTTGTCATTAAATTAAAAAGTTTTAAAGCTATAAAGGAATAAAAGTTTGGGCGAAACCAATGTTCATATTTCTATTTATAGAAATAATATTTTTAATTTTTACATTGTAGTAATAAATTGGCCAGCACACATTACAAATATTACTTTTAATTTCTGAAGCTGTAATATACTCTCTTGTCCATAAATTAAGGATAATTCAGAATCACACAGAAATTGAACTCTAAAATAAAAATTTCACTTGTAGAATTATCACATACATCTTGAAGAAGAGTATGCAAATTACAGGAAACCACCAGATGGAGCGGATAGTACGTCACAATGACGAGAGTGTAAGAGAGGGGTACATAAGGAATGGTGGCAAAGAAGTAAAATTGCTCACAAGCGCTTTAAAAGTATTTCAGTGCAACAACCGCATAGTACAAAGAAAGCATTGGGATGATGTTTTACGTGGTAGAAATATTGGACGACTGGAATGTAGACGTACCCAGCTGGAAGTATCCGAGGAACTTGGAATCGCCCAGAGTGTCATCTCCAGGCTTTAGAAACGATTCCAAGATGATGGTAATGTGAGTAGATGTTACAGCACAGGTCGCCCCCGAGTTACAAAGCCGAATGAGGACCGGTATTTGGCAGCTACTGCCAAAAGAAACAGACGGAGCACAGCATCAGACCTGTCTCGTCAGCTCTCTTCAGCTACCGGTACGACAGTTTCAAGGCAGACCGTATACAGACTCTTAGAGCACATTGGTCTATATGCTCTTAGGCTTGACAGATGTGTTCCACACTTACCGCAACTCACTGTCGCCTGCGATTAAACTGGAGTAGAGAGCATGCATTGTGGACACAACAACAGTAGTCTTGTGTGATGTTTTCCGACGAGTCCAGTTTTAGTTTGCAGTCTGATTCTCGCCGGACATTAATATGGAGAGCGCCAGGTACCCGTTACCACCCAGAGAACACCATTGAACGACACCGTTACGGTGGTGCAGGATGGCTCGTTTGGGGAGGAATTATTCTTAGTTTCAGAACTGACCTGCATGTTCAGAGTGTAACGATGACCGGCCACATCTATCGGGATGTCATTCTGGAACTACATGTACGTTGGTGTCGGGACGCCATGGGTGCTGAATTTCTGTTTATGGAGGACAACGTCCGCCTTACCGTGCAAACATTGTAGACGAATGTCTTCAATCGGAGGATATCACCCGTATGGATTGGCCAGTATACTCACCGAACTTGAAACCAATAGAGCATGTGATATGCTTGATGGACGAATTGCAGCCCGTCAACCCCCTCCCACCTTTCTACTGGCACTTCGGAGGGCATTGCTTGATGAGTGGGGTAATATTCCCCAAGATCAGATTGATAATTTGATACTCAGCATACCTAGACGTTGTAAGGCCTGTATTGCATCGTTCGGGAGACATACTCCGTATTAACCATCATACTAACCATGTTATATTGTTTTTTGTAAATAGATTCTTTTTTGAAATTTGCTCCAGGGAGAAAAAATTGCAATTTTTATTAATTATGTCAAACATATAGCATCTTTTCTGCTCTTTGCCTTTTATTTAATAAGTATACTTTACAAATAAGTCAAATTTGTTTTGCTTCTGCCTCTTTCTTTGCCTGAACTTCATTATCCTTAATTTATGGACATGAGTGTATATATATATAGCTTACGGTATCCGACTACGTTCAGAACCATGATTTTAAAACGGCGCATAAATGGATATTTTTCAAGATATTTAGTGTCACTTAGATTAGAATACATGTGCCAAATTGTTTTAAGGACATTTTGACAAAAAATTATTTAAATCAGTTGTTCTCAAACTTTCACTACTGGCGACCCAATTTTCAATCATAATTTTTATCGCGCCCCCCCCCCTAAAAAATAATGTATTGAATGCAATAATAAAGCACTTTGGTGCTAAAGCTACAATACGATCATAATTATAAACCGTACAAATTAACAAGATAAGTATTGAATTTTGTTTATGTTACTTTTAAGTAATATTTTTTTTTTACTTTTTCGTTCGAATTGATATAAAAGCGTGTTTTTTAGTTTAACTATAATTTATTTTATCGTTATTTTTACTATACACGATAAAAATCACTATATTCCAGTGAATAATTTAATTAAGAGAAAATATACTTGCCTACTTTCAAGGACTTTTCAATTTTTCTTAGAAAATTTGAGAAAAAATCCAGTAAAACTAAAGAAAATGTTCCAAATGTGCGTGTCCTTAGTAAAAGACATAAATCACTGAGACACTTTTCGCTAACAACACAGGAACGTTATTTTCCAGCTAAACAGTCATATTTTTCACCTTTTGTAGTTTTGATGTTGTTTGATGATCTACAAATAGCATTTTGAACATTTTCTTCCTTGTGTCTTTTTGACAATGCGAAGTGCTTCATTATGGCTTCATAGTTTTCTTCATAGAGATCTTTAGACAGCATTTGAAAATTTCAAATCAACTCAAACGTTTCATGTGTTTAACGCTTTTCTGATATTTACTTTCAATACTTGATTAATATGCATTATTTCAGTAGGTTCTTCAATTGCTTGATCAGTTTCAATTTCCTTCGATAGGGATCACAGATGCCCATTTTTTTAATATTCTGCTTATTTACATTTATAAACCATAATAAGTCGTACAACACAGCAATCAAAACTACAAAATTGTTCATGGGGAAAGTGCAGCATTTTCTAAAAAATAATTGTGTAAAACGTTTTCATTTGTGTAAAACGTTTTATATGTTTCAGAATACTCATGCTTATCCATATATCATAAAACTCTTTCACATGGAAAAAGATGAAACATAAATATATTATATATATTCACAACTTCCCTAAAAAAAGACGGAGAAAACCATACCAGTAAGTTCGAAGGTCAGCTAAAGTAATATTTTAGGTTAAAAGAAATGTAATAATAAAAATCTCTCATTGTTTGATATCGTTAAAAGAAATGTAAAATAAATCTCTCATCGTTCTCATTTTGACCGCAAAGCAAACAGAATATTTTTTAAATTTTGTTATAGGATGAAAGATGGCTATAATGGGCATTTGAAGTGGAATCTTTTATTTTTGATAATCACCAGATGATAGAAATAAATTATATCAGTGTAAATGTGTATTTTTTATTTTGTCAGAAAGTATTTTGTTTTACTTCATTCCAAAAAATTATTTTTTTAAATCTTTTATTTTCAATATACTCGCGCCCCCCTCACAGGGTTACCGTGCCCACCAGGGGGCGCGCCCCACAGTTTGAGAAACACTGATTTAAATACAATATTTCGGCAAAAAATTAACTTAGAACAACTTTTCTTAAAAATGTTTTCCTTTTGTGAAAAATGCTTCTATTATAATAATATTTTGCCAGTGTATAGCTCAGAACTCTGTACAGAGGCTCAACTATAATTTTTAAAAATCCGCATTATTTTCAGTGTTGCAACCATTTGAAATAATTATCGGCGTTTTTTTCTTAAAATTTCTCCCCTCTGTTGTCGTAAAACATGGATAAACCCCCTTCTAAGATATATATTTTAAAACTTCTAATTGAGTTTCTGTACAGAGGTCTGAGCTACATACAGACCAAATATTATTATAATAGAAGCATTTTTCACAAAAGGAGAATATTTTGAAAATTGGTCATTCTATGTTGATTTTTTGTCAAAATATTGTACTTAAATAATTTTTCATTATAATACTATTCTTAAAACAATTTTACATACATTTTCTAATCTAAGTGATACTAAATATCATAAATATTATCTATTTATACACTTTTGCATAATCACGGTTCCGAACGTAGTCGGATACCTTAAATCAAAATTATACTTTTAATTACTTGTATAATTACATCTCTAGTAAGTTCAAGATTAATTTCTTGATTGATTTCTTGTTCATAATTTGTATTTTAGTTCGTGAGCTTTCTTTTATTATTAATGTAGAGAGATATTACCTAAATTTCTAACATTTTGTGAAATAGTATAGGTCTGTGCCAGATTTAAAGGGTATAAAAAGGTGCTTGATATACTCTGAGGAATATAAGCATTTCTAAAATATTTTTGACATAAAATATGTAAAAAAATCATGGCTTACAACAAATATATTTACCACCCAAATAGCACATTAGCGTGTAACATCAATTTTATTCAAAATATTGCTATATAATTTTTAGCTGTACATAGTTGCTAAAAACGAATCACAATATTCTTCTATCTGTGGTTGTGATGAATTGACATATTATACCCCTTACTTATATGATTAAATGTTTTAGCAGTCTATAATAAAATAATACTTATCACACTATTAACTTCTATTCCATTATTGGGTTTACTTAGAGTGAAATCTTCCGCTTTCAGAGAACAAGAAGAAAAAAAAAAAGATGTTACGCTATCAATTTGAGAAGCTATTCTCTGCTCCTGGAAAACTAATGTCGAAGAAAACATAACGATTTTTTTAAAATTTTTGTTTTGTGTTAAAGATTTATCATACACTTCAGGCCCTAAAATTTGATATATGTCTTTCAAAAGTGGGTGGAAGCAAAACTGAACGAAAAATAATTTCTCTGAAGAACAATCGGAAATCCAAAGCGTAAGTTATTTTGATGAGATACATATACGCTAAAACTATCTTCTTGATACGTAATAATACTCATTCTACTTGCATATAAATCATGTATCATATAACTTCATTGTAAGGAACATACGCATTATTTGATTTATTTTGGATAGCTCCCCACTATAAGGCAACACAAGGGCTATTGGTATAACGAACGGACCTCGTAATTTCGGACCTTGATTAAGTGAAAAGAACGAAAGCACTATACAATAAAATATAGGAAAGAGTATTCCTGAACTAAAAGTAATTTTAAAAAAATTTATTAATTTTTTATAGTGCACCCAAATGACTCTTAATAGTTAAAAATGGATAGTGGTTCGAATTATTTTTCTTCATACTAGTGCTGTATTATATTAAAAAGCAAAAATCACCTACCATGCGAGCAAGAAAAATAATCAACATAAAACTAGATTTGTTTAAACAATATTTCTTTCTTTCGATGCAAAAGCAAAAACCAAATAATAAATTTCAACAGAATTTCTTTTGGTTTTATTTTATTCTAACTTGACGAAGTTAGTAACTTTTTCCAAACTATTACAATTGTTTATTTTCTGCTTCATAAACACATCTGCACTAATTATTTTCTCTTCCAACAGCTCCAGCTATTTACTTCGTCTTCTTAAGTGTTAGAGTAGCTTATATTTCTTCCTTCCAAAATATAATTCTTTTCTAACCAGTAAAATTCTATGTTTCATTTTTAGTAAAACCTGCTTGTATCTGTTTAAAAACAATTTAAGAAGACACAGTAGCATTGAACTGATTAAAATAAAATCAACTGATCGGTAAAAAAAAAATCAAACTTTCTTTTTTGTCCTCCTTTTTTTATTTATTTCTATAATTTCACAAAATTTGAAGCTTTACGCTAAAATACTCAGAGTTCTGATAACTTTCCTTTTTGTTTTTACTAGTATCCTAATGACAAATGAAACTGATTTATGTCTAAAAAGAGAGGGGAAACAGAAAAAAAAAACTATCTAGCTTTTTCAAATGCAGACTTTTTTCTAAGGGGAAAAATAATTTCATATGTTTTTCCAACTATTGCTGTTAATAAATGAAACAGTTGGTATGTATTTCTGAATCGAGAAACAATGTTTAATTCTTAAAGAAAATAGTCGAATTTATACGTTTTTTAAGGAATTCCATTAAACATTTATAAAAAGGAGTATTTTAAGAATACCAGTCATGTGTTATCCATACCAAAAATTCTTATATATAGTTCGATGCAGTTGTAAATCAAATTTCCTGTGTGAACTTTAAATTTTATGAGGAGTAGCATTTTAAAATAACTTTATTAATTTTAAAATTTTTCTTTAAAAAACCACATGATTAGATTTTTAAATTATTCTGAGATCAAAAATTGTTTTACTTTATACATATATATGGGGAGGAGTAACTAAGAAATTGTAAGAAACATTAAATCAAAAATCTTTAACATTAAATCGAAATCTTTCTATAACTTGACGCGATTTCCTTTTGTAATTTCTTTGAGTGGACACACATAGGTATTGTAATATGGGACTAAAAGTTCAATAGTCCTTAGGTCTTAATACCGGGATACCGGTTTTAATACCGGTAGTGGAGCCACGGGTGTTTTTTTGTTTTATTAGGGAGTGTAAATATCACAAAAATAATGTATATCTTATAAATTATAACAGTATATAAAGAATCACATAAAACATCTTATTTATTTAAATTACAAAAAAAGTATAAATATCATTATTCAGCCTGCGATCTGTAGTTTTCATCATATAAATAATGGAACCAAACAGAAGTATTATCAACTGATTTTTATGTTCTTTAAAGATATTCTTATATTAATTTTTATGGGTTATTATTTATGAGTATATATGTATAATAAATTTGAAAAAAGTTGTACCCTTAACTATGATATGCAAATATAATATGGGAATAACAAACTTAGCAATAAAAAATATTTTGAAATATTACGCACTTTCTTCACAACTACAACCATGTTTTCACTGATACGATTATGAGACTACGAATCTCATGCGTGACCAGTATTGCTCTGAGCTGTAATAGGATTGTTTTGGTCCGCCTCCTTGGATGATTCACATATTTTATCACTTCTCGTAATTGTACGATGCAACCTTGTATTCCCAGTCTAATTAATTCCATCCGTTAGGGAGACATAAAATCAAAAACGTATACCATTTCATTATTTTGGCGATCCCTGAGCATATAGTGGAGACAGTTTATAAAATTTCTAGTGAATACCTAAAAAAAGGTATTTAAACTTGTGAATACCGTTATTACAAAACTCTGCAAATGGTTTCAAATACCAATATTCGTTATCCCGGTATAACGGTAATGCAATCTCTAGAGACACTCAAGAACCATCCACACTTAGATGATTTCCTTACCACTATCACTCTTTATTCTCTCAGCTCATTCTTAACTATTTCTAGGCTGTTACGTATCGGTCTTTTAATATCCACTTTTCTATTCTCTACATTTATGTTTGTGTAGCAATAATTAATTGGATGCAATCCAGATCTTTCACAAGGCGAAATTCTTACATCAGGCTTATAAAGTTATATGTTATATAACATATATGTTATGTTACCCACCCATAAAGCTAATAATGTTTCCAAAAAGTGTAATAACCCGCTACAGTGTTTCCCGCTACAGTATTCTTTTATCATATTCGATGAAATTAGCTAATTTCTCAGGAAAAGAATTTCAGGAGATGTTTGTAAGAAACTCCTTTTTGGATTAATTATTTATAAGGTTATTTTGTTTTAAAAAATCTTTACTCAATTGCTGTGACGCAAGATTTACATTATCTAGAGATGTATAAAAAAGCGTTTTAAATAATTAAAGAAATAAAAAGCAATCGACAACTTTTTACGAGTAATTTAGAATTCAGAAGCAAATCTTAATCGACTTAATTCTTACAACCAGCGAACTTTGTTTTTTTATATTGTTTTCCTCTTTATGAAATAAAAATAAATAGTGTAAACAATCTAAACAAATTTTTTGGCTTTTTCTTTCAAAGTATATATTTTTTAAAAAAATGAATAGTTTAATCCAGTTACTGTAGTAATTTAACTATTCAAATTCAAACTTCTGCAGAACAATTTAATAATTCTATTTCAAACTGTTACAAAATTTATTTCCTCATTCAAATGAGTTAATAATTTACTTTTGGTCTTAATTTTCTAGATTAATTTATGTGCTTTAAAGGACTGTGTTTAGTGTTTAGAATAGAATAGTACTAAGTGATAAGAATAGTACTAAAAAGAATTTCAACAATTAAATGAAAATAAAATGCTTGTATTTGTTTCAACTTCTTATTTTGCGTCCCAAATAAATTGTGTAGTGGTTAATTTTTGCATTTAAAAATTATATTTTTCGATTTCTTTTAAAAGCGCATTTATGATGATTACTTATTATCCATAGACTCACAATATTCATTATATTTTTCAGAGTTAAAATATTAATATAATTTTTTTAAAAAAAATGCTTTACAAAAAGTTATCTGAAATTTTTTTTAAAGTTTGAAAGCAGGGAAAATATTTGTTGGTTGCTTTATTTTTAGCAGGACATCTGAAAGCAATCCCTCCATGCAGATTTTTATTAATATAATTATCAATCATATTATAATTTTTATTTCTCAACAAAGATGTTAAGGAAATTTTCATATTTTTGCATTACTTTTTAAAAAATATTTAATCTAATCAAAATGGAACAAATGTACAGGATGTTTCATAAAAAGTATACACTTTCCTGATGCTGTAATCATTAACAGTCAAAGACACGTGCCACCTAAACACAGAGGCGTAACTACCACCGTATCCATGATATAGGGCCCCTAAACTTCAGTGGTTGCAAAAATGTACAGTAAAATGTTAGGGGGCTTCAAAGGGGGCCCCTAAGGAACTTTAGTACAGAGCCCACTTACGATTAGCCACGACAATGCATCTCAGTGAACCGTAACTCTGAGATCTTGTGTCTCGCCCATAAGCTTAACGGAAAATATTGGGACCCTCCTGCAAGGAGTGGACTTTGACCTCAAACCGGATCTTACAAGAGATTGCAATACCATAACACTAGGCTAATCCTGGGCAACTCAACGAATCGGGGATGTACATTACGCCACTGGTCTCGACCCTGTGCGATATTCCCATAAGATAATTGGTTGTATCTTCTTCGGGAAAGCAGTCGGTATTTCGCCTGAAATGGATTCCCGCCTCGAAAAGAAAAACAGCGCACCTCTTCTTGTTATATGCTGGGATCCTCATTTGTAAAAAAAATCTGTATTCTTCTGTGGTTGTGTTATATATTACTGTTCATCTATCTCACGTCTTTCGTATGTATCCCAGTAATAAACATACGGCAACAGCAACAAATGTGTTCTGTGCAGTGTCGAGAGAGAAAATGTTTGGCCATTTCTATTTTTATGATCAAACTGCCATGGGAGCCTCTTTTTAGGATATATTAACTCTTTGGTCGATGCCACTGTTGCTGAACGACATTGACAATGTTTTTCTCAAAATGGACGATGCACCAATACACTGGTGAGTGCCAATGTGGATTTGAGAGGTTATCTAGGTAAACATCTTCCATACTGACGGATTTGATGAACTATTGACTACAGCATACCACCCAGCTAATGGTCACTTAGAAGTCCTGGTACCTTGTGATTTCTTCCAGTGGGTTATGTAAGCGACAACGTATTCGTCTCTCCTCTTTCTGATGATTTAGCTGAGCTTATATTGATGAATTTGATTCGTATACCTTAACACGAGTTTGAGTGGTAATGAAATGCCAACTCGAAAGTGTCTTGAAGGGCTAAGACAGTGGTTCTCAAACTTTCACTACTGGTGACCCAATTTCCAATCATAATTTTTATCAAACCCCACCAAACAATAACTATGTATTGAATGCAATAAGAATGCACTTTGATGCGAAAGCTACAATACGATAATAATTATAAACCGTACAAATTAACATGATAAGTATTACATTTTGTATATGTTGCTTTTAAGTATTATATAGTTTTATTTTTTTACTTTTTAGTTCGATTCTCTATAAAAGCGTGTTTTTTAGTTTGTTTTTAAACTATAATTTATTTTATAATTATTTTTAATATTCACGATAAAAACCACAAAATTCCAGTGAATAGTTTAATTAAGAGAAAATATACTTATCTATTGAGAAAAAATCCAATAAAACTAAAGAAAATGTTCCAAATGCGCGTGCCTTTAATGAAGGACATAAACCGCAACCACTTTTCGCAAACAATACAGGAATGTCATTTTTCAGCAAAACTGGCATATTTTGTTCACATTATTGTAGTTTTGCTGTCGTTTGATGATCTACAAATAGCATTTTGAACTTTTTCTTCTTTGAGTCTTTTTGACAAGGTGAAGTAATACATTTTTGGCTTCATACTTTTCTTCATAGAGTTCTTTAGGAAGCATTTGAAAATTTCAATTCAACTCAAACGTTTCATGTCTATCGCTTTTCTCATATTAACTTTCGCTACCTTGATTACTATGCATTATTTCAGCAGGTTCTTTAATTGCTTGTTCAGTTTCAAATTCTTTCAATAGAGATCACAGATGCCCATTTTTTTAATATTCTGCTCATTTACATTTAAAAACCGTAATAAGTCGTACAACACAGCAATCAAAACCACAAAATGTTTCATGGGAGAAAGTGTAGTATGTTCATAGAAAATATTTTTGAACGAAAGTGGTCGTGCAGGGAACTCGATCAAAACAAGTACCTTAATTGTAAAAAAAAAAAAAAACGTTTGCCACTCTAAAAAAAGGGGCATATTTGTAACAAATTCATTTTAGTTCCCTTTAAGACTGTCTAATAGGAGGATACTGTCAAGGTCACTGTTAACGAATGAACAGTTTTTTTAGAATTAATGATTTCGTAAATCTGGGTTGACTCTGCACCTCATGCAACCGCTCCCATGTTAAAAGTGTATTAAAAATATCGATGTCAGTTCTAAAAAATATTTGTGTAAAACGTTTTTTATTATGCAGTATATGTTTCAGAATACTCATAAAAATACATCTTGGCCAAATAATCCTTCAAAGTGCTCAACATGCTCATCCATGTATTATAAAACTCATTCAGATGGAAAAAAAGCAACAGAAAAATATTAGTTACAACATTCCTAAAGGAATAAGATACTTAGTGAAACATATCAGTAAGTTTGATGGTCAAATATATGATAATCAAAAGTAGAACTTTAAGGTTTAAAAGAAATCTAATAAAAAAATCTTTCATCGTAGGATTACAGCAAAGCAAACAAAATGCCTTTTTTATTTGGTTATATTTTAACCAATCGTCAGAGTGAAAATAACTTCCCAATTTGAAACCCCATTTTTGCATGTTATGTATGCACTGAATTGGCAATCATGCGCTTCGTTTCATATAACGTCACCACTAGGTTGCGATTATGCGCAAGTATCTTATTTTTCAAATTATGCTTTCGCATTGATGAAGATAGTTCAGTTCTTTTTATATCAGTTAATGTTAGTATTGTATTTCGTTTTTCATTTTATTTTTATGCTCAGCGTATATACTTTAGATAATTTTTTATATAAAATACTAATTTTAATTTCGTGCTTATATATTATCGCACAATCATTTGGTTTGCTTTTTTGTTTTAACTTTTTTTCTTTTTTTTAAGTGCAGTCAGTCATTTAACTTCAGTACATAAAAATAATGCTTTGTAGGAAATCAAATTTAGGTCGTCGTACTCGCTAGGCAAAAGTAGTGCAACGAGTAAGTGCATAACAAATTAGACAAGCAGACAAAGACACGTGAGATTACGCATCAGATATTTGGTTATATTTTTATATATAAAGTAATATTTTAGGTTAAAAGAAACGTAATAATAAAAATCTCTCATCGTTTGAAATCGTTAAAAGAAACGTAAAAAAAAATCTTTCATCGTTCTCATATTGACCGCAATGCAAACAAAGTATTTTTTAAATTTGGTTATAGGATCAAAGATAGCTAATGAGCGTTTGAAGTGGAATCTTTTATTTTTAATGATCCCCAGATGATATTTATAAATTATATCATTGTAAATGTGTATTTTTTATGTCAGAAAGTATTTTGTTTTACTTCATTCCAAAAAATTATTTTTTTAAACATTTTATTTTCAATATGCTCGCGCCCCACAGTTTGAGAAACGCTGGGCTAAGGGTTCACTCGTACAACATTTGTGACAGTTTCTAACAAACCCGTACAATTCTGTTACAGGTTATATATAACATCTTACATTGTTGATTTATACTGCATGGGGACTGTATACTTCTTTATGAATACCCTGCATTGTAAATTCCATCTTATTAAAATAATAATGTGATGTTCAACAATAGTTGTAAGTTAATGCATGAGACTGATACTTTATAAAAGATATTTTTTATACAAAAGTATAAGAAACACACATTATATGTATATCTTATTCGTTTTAAAACAATTAACTATAAAAATGCGTGGTTTTAGTCTAAGTAATACATTAGCTCAGTGGTTCCCAAACTGCGTTCCGCGGTACCCTGGGTTCCATGAGGCATACCCAGAGGTACCACGATTCCCAATATAAAAATCGAGAAGAAATAAATACACATGGAAAAAGATTCAAGTTCTTTATCAAGTTTATATAGTTACAAGTATCTAAAGCTTGTCCTACACATAAAACTAAAAATTTTATTGATTTATATAAAATAAATTTACTAAGCAACGCTTTTTAAACTTTTTTTTTATAATAGAATAAATTAATATTATAAAACGCTTTGTCTTTATATAAATGTATATACTTCCTACTAGACTAAGAATATTCTAATGTTTACTATCTCGAGATTACCTAGACTTCCACAAATTGTATGAAAAAAAGAAAGCGTGTATCAGTGTGAACACGCGTTAGAAGTTAACTTCTTTGGCTTACATGTATTGCATTGTATAATAAAGTTTTATTTTGAAGTAATCTTATATATAATTAACAAGTTTATTATTAACATTATTATTTCAAACTGTATTTAAAAAATAATTAGGATGGAAAAGGTATAAGTATAGACACATTTTTCATTTTCAATACATAATACTAAAAAAATTTTTACTGTACGTATTTTGAGAAAAGTATCATTATTATTATTCTAAATCAAAAATTTGCCTCGAAACAAAAATGCAACATATTCCATGAGTTGCAATTTTTGTCGAATTATAACAAAACAAACTTTCCAGAAGTATTCATATAATGTAGTTATAAATTCTTGAATGCATTGTAATAATAGTGATAGGGTCAAAGAAGAAATTAAAATTTTTTATGTATAGGAAATCATTAAAATTCTTGAAATTTTCATATAAAAATTTGCGTTTACCAATATTTTGTAAATTATCATATAAAACATTACATTGCATGCATACATTTGTAAAGAATTGCTTAAAGAAGTTAAATCAGGTGAAAATATGAAATTTAAAAAAAATCAAAACGCATGGAAAGTTTTTAAATTTTTAAAACCTATACTCATTTTTACGCACCAATTTTTTATATGATTTTAGTTCTAAGTTACATAGAGCCAGTAAAAATTTGGGACATGTTTGAAAAAATTTTACTGCCCACTGTAGTCTTAAAATACAAATTAATGAAACACTATATAACACTTTCACAACAATCAAATTAATTACCCCAAAGCATATATGATTTAAAAACTCACTTCTTAAACTGGATTTAGAAATTCCATTCGATTGAAAATTTAGTAAACACAATCTTTTATTGCCAAACTATTGGAAGAAATGTTGTGTTGCCACTAAATTTTAAAACAATAGATTGTTTGTATTACTTCCTTAAAAGAATTTTAAAACTGTATATCCAACAAACTCTCCTTAAACTAATTTTTGACAGATTTTGAACCATTTAAATGCCTTCTTCGGGTAGATTAAAGACTCACTTCCGATTTTTTTTAATTCATAAAATTGATTATAATTCGACTTATAGGTAACGTGAAAACAAAACAAAGTATGTATCGCAAAGCCAAAAGAGGAAAGGATTGTTAAAGCTGCTGTTGAATGAGGAAAGGGGTGTGTGTGTGCTAGCTCAGGGCTAATAGACTAAAAACACAAAAGAAATTTTAAAAGTCGTAATTTTGAATCTATTTTTTAATCTTTTAACAGATTACGAATAATACTATTATACATATGGAGAAAAAGTTTCGTTAGATTATTTTTATAAATAATGAAGTTATTAAATATTTAATTAAAATTTTGAGTATTTTTTGAAAAATCGCAAAAAAAAGATTCCGTCATTTTTTTATGATTAATTCTAAAAGAGAAAAGCAGAACTTGTTTAGAATAAAATATCAATTCATTAACTCGAAAGGAAACTTAAAGGGAATGATTTAGAAACCATTTTTATAAAATCGTATCAATTTTGACTCATTTTCAAAAAAATCGTAAAAAATAGAAAATATTATTATTTTGTTTAAAAAAATATACCATATCGTGGCGAAAAAAATTTTCTTTCCGATTCTGTAATTTTTTTTTTTTGTCTGAGATAGATAGTGTGAGTTAGATGGCGTTTTTTAAAACGGGGAGAAAATTCGGAACTTCATTCATTTTCACTGTACCCTGCATCCAATCAGAGAGCAACCTCTTAGCTCTCAGACAAGCCAAAAACTCACCACCCAGATGAAGAACCTAAGCCACGCCTCCCGGATTCCATCGCTCGACCAATCACCAACATGCCACTCAGCAGAATGGAAAACACCACTTTTGCCATGCCCAGCATCATAGACTCTCACGATATGGGATTGAGGACTGTTTTTACAGTCCAGACGCCTAAAAGAAAACGCTTATTCAACGCCTATTCTACCTTACGTTTATCGCTAACCGTAACTGGAAACGCGTAACGGAAATTTCTCCATACCGTGTCGTAAGAAGTTAACTTCAAAAAGTAAGTACGTATCCCAGTTTCATTAAATAATGCATGGATAAATGACACTTGTATCACAAATTAATATTATTAATGAGTAAAATTATATTAAAAAAATTAGATTATAATTTTTTAATATATATAATAAATACAATACTTTTTTTAATTGCCTTTATATAAAGTGTCCATAAACAATGTTGATCAACTTTAAATATTATACTTTAAATATTATTTTGTGATATATTCTTTGAAGTATGTGTATGGAATGGGGTTCTGCGGAAACACTTATAGTTTTAAGGGTTCCATGAAAGCACCTTCAAGTTCTAGGGGTTACATGAGGTGAAAGAGTTTGGGAACCACTGCACTAGCATTTCGAAACAATCGCGTTTTCTGTGATGCGTTTATTCACGAAACCGGTATTGATTGAACGATCTGCTTTGTGTGAAACATTCCTCCAATAAATTGAAATCTTGCATGAAGCTCATTATCTTCTTTCAGAGGCAATTATTGTATTTTCTCCTAATCGAGTGTATACAATGCGCAAATGAATTCAATCGTATTAGAATATGCAAAACAATAGAAAGTTCTATTGTCTAAGAAATACATTTAGAAATACAATAGACCCCTTTCCAATTTAAAACATTAATTTTTAGAATTCAATAAAAACATCGTTTTTTATTTACCCCTTTCGCGGGCAATGGCTGATAGGTCTAGCCACATAACAAAATTTTTTTTCCAAGCAGGTGTTAGATATTTAATCTATCCACATGCGTTAATTGAACCTAAAACGCATAAAAATCAATACAGATGGCAGCACATCTTTTATTGCATTTCATGCTCTGATGGGTAGTTAGAAAAGGTGTTTCTCTGTGTAAATCTACAAATGGTATTTTGATTACTATAAAAAAAATTCTGATCTGTGAAAAAATTTCGACAAGTCATAAGTATACTTTTCTCTCATTTTAATGAATTAAGCAAATGTGCAATGAAAAAAAATTTATTTAGGTTTTTGGAAAGCTTTTAATATGTGCATAGAGGGTCTATCCACTGTCCACATACAACAGAAAAATGACCTCGAAATTTTCGCTCTTCCCCCACTTGAGAGAGTCAAAACAAATGGCGATCTGTACAGGAGATGCTCTCCTTGCAATACCAGAAAAGACGTTCATCGCTTTAGATGGCTGTGTCGGTCCTATAACGTACCACCGTGCCTTCAAGCAAATGGCCCTACTTGCTTTGAAAAGTTTCTCAGTAAATAGCGTATAAAATTTGGGAAATAACTAATTTAAATCCTCAAAAATATTACTTTATTTCAAACTTTTTATTCTAAAATTAAATAAAATTTAAAATGTGAATATATACCAATTTCAATGTATATTTTAGTAAGTATTCTATAATGTACAATTATTCTATCATTATGTTATTACACTTGTACTTTGTATTTAATTGTTATTGAAATAGTTATTACTATAAATGTTAATTTTTCATAAAACGTTTATTGTAATATGATTCATTATGTCTGTCCTTAAAAGTAAGTGAAATGACTTAAGTGCGCGGTGACTAAACGTCTAGCCACCACCCAAGAAAAAAACCCTGATCGTATATTTTTTTAAGACTAAATAATATTTATAGAGAGGATGAGAACATTACATTTATCAAGTAAAGGGTGTTTTTTTTAGAAGTATAGAACTTTAAATTGCAATAAACAACGATGTATTATTCGATTGACATGAATTTTTTTTATTCGAAAGATAATCTTGTGGCATTACATTTTAAATGTGATCAAGCAAGGCCTAGATTCGTCGAATGGGCCCAAAACGAGATTGCCGTTGTTCCCGATTTTCATAAGCGAATTTTGTTTAGCGATGAAGTGCACTTATGGTTGAATGGCTACGTCAACAAACAAAACTGCCGCATTTGGAGAGAAGCTAATCCACAAGTGTATGTCGAAACACCGTTACATCCAGAAAAACTGACTGTTTGGTGCGATTTATGGGCTGGTGGAATCCTTCTTCAAAAACAATGAAGGCCACAAAGTTACAGTCAATGGTGATCGGTATAGAGCCATGATTACTAACTTTTTCATTCCTGAATTGAACAATCATGATGTCCAGGAGCTGTGGTTCCAACAAGACGGCGCAACATGTCACACAGCTCGTACCACAATCGATTTATTGAAAGACACGTTTGGTGACCGCCTAATTTCACGTTTTGGACCTGTGAATTGGCCTCCATGATCTTGTGATTTAATACCGCTAGACTATTTTCTGTGGGGCTATGTAAAGTCATTGGTCTATGCGGATCAGCTACAAACGCTTGACCATTTGGAAGACAACATTCGCCGTGTTATTGCCGATATACGGCCACAAATGTTGGAAATCATATCATATTTAAAATGTAATGCCATAAGATTATCTTTCGAATAAAAAAATGCATGCCAATCGAATGATACATCGTTGTTTTATTGCAATTTAATGTTCTATATCACTAAAAAAAACCCTTTACTTTATCACAGAAAAATGTATTTCAGCTTTGTGCGCGCGAAAGGTTTAAAAGTTTTTTCAATTGTTATTTTATAGCAATCAAGTTTAGCCTATATCTTCGCATGTACTCCTAAAAATGATATTTTTCTTTAAAACTGTGCAGTACTAATATTGATGCAGCAACTGTGCAGTGTAATATTGCTAACTGTGCAGTGTAACTGTGTGCAGTGTAACTGTGTGCTAACTGTGCAGTGTAATATTGATGAAAATGTAAGAAATTAAAACTAGATCAATATAGCATTGGCGTATATTTTAAATGTAAAACAAAGTGGGCTAAGTACATACAAAAGGTATTACAATATTTTCATACAGACTCGTTGACAATAGTTCTAAAAACTTTTTGGTTCGACATAAAGTTCAGTTATACTTCCGTATTTCGTGGAATAAAAATAACTTGATTTGTTGTAAGCCTCCCCAATAAGTAGACTAATCTATTCTGTGGTCCTTCTTTTCTATTCAGTTAACGCAAAACAATATATCGGATGACGAAAAATCTCAATCACATAAAATAATATTCTTAACAAACCATATAGCAGGATGAACACTGTTATCTTTTCGAAACTACGCTCGTTCTTTTTTACTCAGTATCACAGAAAACTATCTTTGAAGAAAAGTATCTATGTCCATAGTATTCAAGATTTAAAAAATAAAGCAAAAAGCTACGAACACCACAGTTCCGAAGAAATCTTTTCCTTGTAAATTCCATACAAAAAAGTTTTCACCTGTAGAAAAAAATCAAAAATTTTGACAAATGAAATGTTCCTCTCCCTTAGAAGACAGTTTTGTTTATTTTCTAGATAATCTATGATTTATATATCATGCAAGATATTGGTTTGACTTTCTACAGAACCATAAAGAGACAAGTGTAATCAACTATGGGCTTGAGAAGGAAAAAAGTTAGGAGAAAAAAATGATATTTAGCTCTGAAATACTCATTATGAACATTTTCTGAAAGTAATGCTCCAATAATAGACATATTAGGCCATAAATTATCAAGTTGTTCATGTACAGGCCATGAATAAATAAATATATTATAAGATGATACTTTTGAAATGTCTAGATATTCAGATATGGTACCTAATTCAGTGATATTTCTACTTAGCTCTATATATGATAATTTAATATATCTACATTTATTTGTTTTCTCAAAATTCTATTGCATTAAAAGAAAAAATATTACTTTCATTAGCTAATGGAATTAGTTTTGAGCTCATGTAACATTTTAGCGATCAAAATTGTTTTTTGTTTAAGGTATCCGACTACGTTCGGAACCGTGATTTAAAAAAAAGCGCATAAATGGATATTTATACATGTATAAAATAATTTTAAGGACATTTGGACTTAAAAAAAATGATTTAAATACAATATTTCGGTAAAAATAAACTTAGAATAACCTTTTTTCAAAATGTTCTCCTTTTATAAGAAATGCTTCAAAAAGAATAATATTTTGCTTAAATAAAGTGAAGACTTCCCCAGAGAGTCTGAACTAGGATTTTTGAAAAATTCACATTATTTTCAAAGTTATCACCCATTGAAATAATTATCGCCGTTTTTTTTCCTTAAAATATCTCCCTTTGTTGTCGTAAAACACATGGATAAACCCACTTCTAAGTTATATTTCAAAAATTCTAGTTGAGCCTCTGCACAGAGTTCTGAGCTATATGCAGGCAAAATATTATTATAATAGAAGCATTTTTTACAAAATGAGAATATTTTAGAAACTGGTCATTCTATGTTCATTTTTTGTCAAAGTATTGTACTTAAATAATTTTTTATTGTACAACACACTTTTGTCATCGTTTGTAAACGTCATCGAAGCATTTCTGGAGAATCCATTTTTAACCATGTCATTTAATTCAGCCTTTAATTTCTTCTGTAAGTTGAAATCTATAAACCTGAAAGCGACGTGCCAGTTTAGGAAATATGTTAGTCTCATGAGGGCAAGATCAGGGGACTAAGGAGGATGTGGAAAAACAGTTTTCGTTTTCACTAGAAAGTCAGTGATGAGGAGGGATCGTGTGCTGGACCATTGTCGTGTAAAAGCACCCATTACTGCTCAGCCAACAGTTTTGGTCTCTTCTTTCGGATTGCCTCACGCAAACGACACAGGATGTATTTTCTCAACCGATGATAACCGCATATTTCAACTGACTTTTGCTATTTTCACTATTGTTTGAAATCTGTTCTTAAGTACTGCTGTAGAAACATTTTCGAATTTTTCAGTGGTACGGGAAGTCTGGGGACGTACTGAGTGTTTGTCATCTTCGATACTTTCCCTTCCTTCCCTGAAACGTCGATGTCTCTCAAAAACTTGCTTCCGCGATAATGTGTCACTACTGTACACATGCTTTAACTTTTCAAAAGTTTTTTCAATCGCCGGTTACTAAATGTATCCGCCTACAAAATATGAGGCTATGGAAAGACACCATTTTCGAGAATTGGGAAAAACCCCTTTTAGAAAAAAGAGAACACAGAAACAGAGACATGTTATTGTAGTCTCTCTACTGCAGTGCTTCTCAAACTCTCAGTAGTTGCGGCCCAATATTCAATCATAATTTTAATCGCGCCCCTTCCATACAATAACAATGTATTGAATGCAATAATCCTGTACTTTGACGCTAAACCTACAACACGACTTTAACCTCTTAAGGGCCAATGGCGTATATAAACGTATCTCTCAGACTAAGCGTTAATTTCCTCAGACGTATATGTATGTCTTTCCGAAGTACAATATTTTCTGTGCACTGCTATCTCTATATTGCTGTGCTGTACATTACTAAAGTATATTAGTACAAGTATATTACTAAAACTCTACTGATTTATATTTAACACTTCTACTCTTTGGCATTTTGTAAAATTTTCTCTTTCTTTGCCCCCCCTTTTGTTTCTGGCTTATTTTCAAAAAGGCAAAAAAAGTTGTTTCAAGTCACTGACTCGAATGATGTTAACAAATCTCTTATCACGTAGTGTATAATAACATGCATTTATGCAAAGGGCTTTCAAAATACCTAACAAATCAATAAAATCTTTGTAAAAAATAATGACGGCAATATGGATACCCAAATAAAATTATTTTAGCTGGATAAAAGTTTCTTTCAGAACAATTTGTCACAAACAGGTATTTAATGATTTGTTTGTATTTATGTCTTACAGTGGATGCAATTTTATAATAACTGCTTATCAGATAGCTACGTGTACACAGGTTTGACAATATTTAAAAACTTTACAGAAAGGCCTACACTTTTTCTGTATATTGTTTTCTGGTGTCGTTTCCTCGCTGATTCTCGCACCAGTTGGGCACTGTCCATACATGGGTTTTTCCCTGCTGGAGCACAACAGTGAAAAAATGCTGCTATTGTAGCACTTAACATACCTTTGAAGTGATTTGTTTTACTGCTATAATAGTTTTCCATTTTATTAATCATAACATTGGTACATTTTTCTTTACCACTGAGGTTTTTCTTGCTTCTTTTATAGTTTTCTTTGTTGACTACTCACTCTTCCTTAGAAGTATCTTATGCACTCATATTTGATCACACTATTGACACCATACACATCTCTAACAGAAAGGTATCCTTGGGAATCCCTATCACAATAGAAATAAACATATTTTTAAGATCTCGTAGTGCAAAAAGTTGCAAAGATTTTGTACGTACCAATAGATTCCATGTTTGAAGTACATCCCGGATGATTGCAGGAACATGCATGTAGGACTGGACTTGTAGAATTCTAAGAAACATTGACAACATTTTCAAATCGAGAAATTTCCCACTGTCAATGGATAAAGTTGCTATAGAACCACTTAGCGATGAATGTCCCCGTGTGTCTACCATCAACGGATATTCCCCATTCTACAACTGACATGTTGGAACATTTTGTAATGCTTTTAGCTTCCAAAGCACTATAGTTCATGATATCCTTATCCATTGGTGTAGCAGCAGCCAATACCTTTCTTTCACAAAGTCTAAATGCTACTTTTATCATACAAGGCCATTTCAGCTTAGCACATAGATTTAGCACAGATGAGTGTCATCTTCCAATCACTCACCTTCCCCAAATAAGTTGAAAATTAATGACACTTTGCTTTTTTAGCTTTTCAGTACCTGAAAAAGGGACAATAAAATTGCCCTTGGAGCATTATGTAGTCATATATTAGATGTTAGTCCAAACATATAATCTTCATGCAGGTACAAATTTTTCTCAAAACAATTGGAGAAACACAAACTTGAAAACTCACTTCCCAAAATATTTAAATAAAATATTCTGCTTCTTAATGTTCCGCTAAAACATTCTTTGCTCTGTGAAAATTCTTTCAATTATTCCAGTTGTTTAATACAATTTTGAACATTTCAATTAAAGAACACTACAAGTCAACACTTCCACTGTTTTTATGAATCTATCACCAGCACAGTTACGCTTTCAAGAAGTTAATTTAATTCCTTTGTTAACCATTATATAAGTAGATAATATCAAAAACAGAATGTTCAAAAACAATTAAATATTACAAATTGTACAATTAAAGCGAAAAGTTCAGTTTTTTGAAGAAATTTAGGAGCAACATTTTAAGATTCATATCAAAACAAAAGCATGTGAGGTTAGAAGAAACAGATGTTGTTAATCGCAAAAGTCCAATTAAAAGATAGAAACTGTTGCCTATCAATAAAATAGTGTTTAAACATTGTCAGAAATCGTTTTTAAAATTATAATGGGTAGAAACTGCAAAAATTATCTGCAAGAAGCATGTTAAGCAGTCAACTTCCGGTTTCGATTTCAACGCATAATGTTTTAAACACCTGTAACTTTTTTCTAATTATTGCACAGACAAAACAAAGGCCGATTTAGAAAGCTATTTGTCCGAATTTTAAAAATATAATAGTAAAAGAAAATGTGGTTTTTTTATCGAAAATGACCGGGTACCATAAAAGTGTAAAACTTGGCATAAAACGTTACAGCAGGCAGCACGTAAGGTAAACGTGCTGTTAAAAATGTAATACAAATACGTAATGCATATAAACTTTAATTTTATACTATAACTAAATTTAATTAATTCTCTAGAGTCGTGATTAATGCATTACTTTTTTCTCTTTTCTTTAGCTTACTTTTTGTAACCTGCATTTGTTTGAAATCGAAAATTTTAGCTGATGTTACGAATTGTAATCAATTAATGAAGTACGTGATTAGTTCTTGTAAATTTTATTTTAGAAAAAATAATTTTTTTGACTTATGTGGATTTAAAATCGCTTACAAATGTTGCGAAAAATATCTTGAGTTGGAATCTGTCTCTTGTATAATATTAATACTGTAAATATTATTTTTATGTGATCTTGAAAATCTGTTATACATTTTTTTGTTACATTGTAATTCCATGAACACCATTTGCATTTGTTCAGTAATGCTATTCACGTCAAAATGAAATGAATGTGAACATATTTTTTAATAAGGAGGAACGACTATTAAAAGTAGTTTATTTCACGAGCATATTTTAAGATATTCTTAGTTCGACGTTTTGAGAAAGCTATTTAACAGAGGAAAATATTAAGCATTATTTTTATGTTTCCATTAAACATAGGAATCGCATTCTTGTCACTTGACCATTTAAATTTATGAAGACTGTTGTCAACAGTCTTTGTGCGCTTTCAAAGTTCAATGCTAACAAAAATAAAAACAAGCAAAATACTATCACCAGGGAACAAAGGGTTGCAGGATGAATTAATGAGGACCTGGGGCTTGACTTTAAATACATTAAACTCCATTACCAATGCATTCAATTACATTTTCTTCTTTTTGCAGTCATAACACTAAATCTAATTACAGTCCTGTCTCATAAATATTCCACGTCATTTCCTGTTTATCAATTCCCTGTACAAGATATGGTACGAAACTGCTTTACAGTCCCCCTTTTGCTCAAGTATGTCTTCGCAATGACATAAAAAAGACATCGAACAGTTTCCGGATAGCTGATTGGCTAAAGCTTAAATTACTCAGGAGGTAAAGGGAATTAATGGAAATGTGGGCTTACTTTCCCCTCTAACATTTTCTTTCTATGTGCACTCCAGGTAAACCTTGTGGTGTTAGGAGCTTACGTAATTTAAAGTCCCTTGAATAACTGGATTCGTGAAATAAAATATTGCTATTGTTTTCTGAAGAAAAAAGGTTCATACCATTTACTGCTATAAACAAATTGTTAAAATAATTGTTATAAAAATCTTCTCAATAATTAATTTTTACTTATTCCCAACTTAAAATTGTAAGAGGCTCACGCCTCTCTCGCAAGCGCCTAGATGTGTGAGGGAAAGGGAAGAAACACTCGACATCGATATGATTCAACTGATCTATTTATTTCCAAACTAAGAACAGACACAATTTCACCTAATAGTATTAAGAGAAAAACGTGATAAATGATTAGGAGACTATCAAACTTGATCTTTATCTTAATTAAGGGTCTAACCTATTGTCCAATTTAATCTGATCTGAATTCAATCATAGTGAACAATCGTCACTTTAAGAGTTTCCTCCTAATAATAATCAAAACACTATAATTCTAATATTATACCTTCAGTAGCAACCTCACCTGGTTAGAGTATATATATTCTTTCTTTCTCTCTCAAGCTAGAAAACCTCGCTTACTTATAGTAAGTTAATTTACATATCACGATTCCCTTCTTCCGAATAGTTAGTTATGATGAACGCGAATTGATAGCCCGAAGCTTTCCCAATAGGATTAGACGGAAAAACGCTCTTACAGATCCGTCATAAAATCAAGTTGAGAGATGTATAATTTCATTGAACTTATAAGAATATTTATTAGTAAGCTAAAACATCTTTTAGGATTGGGCGTAGTCAGAGTTTTAACAGCTGTCCAGTCAAAGTATAATATTTAAATGAGAAGGGAATTTAGAAAGAGAGAGAAAAATAAAGGTATGCATATTTTTCCTTCAAATACAAATCTTAATTTTAGTAATAAAATAGAAAATACGTATATAATACTTAACATCTCTCTTCTCTCAACTATAATAAACTCCTGTTTGTGAAAATTGCAACACCATGAAGGAAGCATCATAGTTGAATGAAATTTAATACACAGTTGAGTGGTAATGGTACAAATAAATGATTACATTTTCAAACCAAACAAACATATAAAAGAGACAGAAATTAGTATTTTGTGTGGCCACCACGCGCCGCAATAAGAGCTGCTACACGACGCTGCATGGAGTAAAACAAATTTTTAATATCTGTCTGCGGAAGAGTATTCCATATTTTTTGTATGCGCAACCAAAGTTCGTCTGTCGAAGCAACAGGACGAAGATCACGAGCGATACGCCGCCCAACGATATCCCACTCATGTTCAATCGGTGACATATCCGGCGAATACGCAGGCCAAGGAAGAAGCTGTACCTGCTGCGAATCAAGATAGGATTTGACAGTCTTGGCGACATGTGGACGTGCATAAACCTGCTGGAATACAGCCCCTGGCAATCCTTGCAAAAAAGGAATATCTTAGAGCTGTAAAACTTCGTTTATGTATCGAGTACTGTTCAAATTTCCCACAATTCGTAGCAATTGTGATCATTCATGATATGCTATGGCACCCCAGACCATAACTCCGGGTGTTCGTCCACTATGGTGTTCGATAATGCACTCCGAATACGCCGTTCACCGGCATAGAGCCTGACTCGAATTCGGCCATCATGGTGCCACAAATTGAAGCGGGATTTGTCAGAAAAGACGACCTGCTGCCAATCAGCACGCCAGCTCCTATGCACATTGGCCCAGTGTAGTCGCAGGGGGCGATGGCTTTGCGTGAGAGGAATCCTGTATAAAGGAATCCTTGCGCGCAGCCCACGCTGCAGCAGACGTCTCCGAATTGATGACGTACAGAATGAAACACCTGTAGCTGTTGACCACTGTGCTGCCAGTTGTCTAGAAAAAGCTGTGCGGTCCGTCTGAGCCATTCGCACCAGGCGTCTGTCTTCGCGAGCTGACGTCACATTTTGGGGTCCACTCACGGATTTCCAAGCTGTCCGACCCTCGCCCGCCCACTGCTTCGAAACACGCATGATTGTGCTACTGTTACGCTGCACACGAGCGGCTACTGCACGATAAGACAATCCAGCTTCACGAAGGCCGACGATTCTGCCCTGTTCAAACACCGAAATTTGCTCAAATTTCACTCTTTCATCGACGAGGCATAGTAAAGATTCAGTTAACGTTTACACTAGCGTATAACCACCGATAATAATACACGCCTCGCTACAGCTGTCTATTTATATTCGGTTTGATCTACCCTTCAAAGGGCGCTGCTCAGCATACGCATGCGCTACCGGTCTGCAATTCTAATCATTTGCATATCATGCCCTACTTTACATTTCCTGAAAATTTCAGCTCACTCGCGTAGGTCCTTCGTGGTGTTGCAATTTTCACAAACAGGAGTATATTATTGTGAAATTATACGTACTTATTTTCATTTTTCCAAAAGTCTTATATTATTAAATGTTTTAAAAAATAGGTAGTCACAATGTTGAAGATTTGATTTGATTTTAATATTAACGTCGCACTGTTCAGCTACACGAGGGCTTTTGGCGACGGAAAATTTTGAACCATGGTCATTAAATGTGGCACCCCCTTTAAAAACCACACCAACGGGAGGACGTAGGTAACGTATCGCTGCCCCCACGGCGGGTCTTATGGTACTGGGATCGAACTCGTGAAGAAACCATACCACTCGGCTACCGCGGCCGATATTAAAGAAAGTAAGAACTTTGTTCGCTTCTTCGCGTAATAGATAATGCTCGTTCTTGCCTATATATGGACGATGAAGGGACGCGGCATTGCATGTTTAAATGCATAAAGTCAAACATTTAATAGTGATTACGCATTTAATTTGGTTCACGAGAAACTATTTGTTTTTGAATTGCTGTGTTGTGTACTTGTTTGATTTTTGAATATGTGCCACTGTGGTTTGCTTTCTAGGTACACTTTAAAAAACACCATTGTACTATATTGTGGTTCCAAATTTTTTATACATCTATACAGGATACCTGTGCATATAGGGAACCTATCTTTTTTTTGGTCGAAGTAGTACATAGTTTTTTTAAAAAAATAGTTTCATATATGAAAAAAGGGGGAAAATTACAAAGTTTTATAATTTTTTTAAATAAACTATTTTAATATTTTACTAAAACATAGGTTCATTTAATTTTGTGAACTGTTTTATATATGTGAAAGAAATATTTTACATATTTAAAAGATAATTTTAAAAAAAATGGTACCTAAACATCAGAATGTATTATGAGATCTCAAAAATTATCAAACTCAAACTCACTGGTACCACAGCCCTTCAGAGCCAGGGCCTACTATACCCATCTCAGTATCGGTGACCATCGGGCGCTGAGGTGCATGAACAGATGTCCCGATCAGGTGGTCATTCTGAAGTGAGACCCCAGTGTTTATATATATATAATCACCAAGCAATCCTGGTTCTCATTTATAGATCCACTGCAGTAGGGATGATAGGCTGAGTCGACTTTGCCCCACCCGGGAATAGAGCCCGGACTTTTAGTGTGGAAGTGCAATACGCTACCACTCGACCACTTGGTCTACCAAAAATTATCAGCAACTTAAATTAAACAGAATTTTTTATTTAACTAAAAAACTATTTTCGTATTTCTACAGAATGATTAGAATATATTTATTTTGTTCATAAAAAAAATTTAGCTCTATTGGAAATTTTTAAAGATGTATGTCCCATAAAAAAAAGTCTTATTTTTGGTATTTTATTCTTTCGAGCATGTCCTGGTATTTTTAAAGTGAAAACTTTTACTTAAGATCCTTCTAATCTCAACAAAATTATAAGCATTTACATTTTTATTAAATAAAATAAAAAAGGGGGAGTTTTCTTGCAATAAAGTCTAATTTAAACTACACACACAAACAAACTTTACATCTGGAATTTTTAATATGGATTAAAAATTTAAGCAATTTATTTAGAGTTTAACCTTTTCAACCAAACAAATTTTTTTTATCTGAGTTAATGTATCCTAAATAATGTATATTTTAAAATCAAATTAAATTTTTAAAAACGATATTACATTCTTACGCTTAGAAGGAGAGAGATCGTGTGATAGAAAATACACATTTAACTTCTGTAGTTAGTGTAAGGCTTGTCAGAAAACCATTTCTGGAATATTATTCACAAAGCAATCGAGAAACTATTCCATTGAGTTGAAATAAAGCATTTCCTGTTTCAGAAGCCAGGAAAACTATGTCTAATTAGTTAAGATTGCTGCAAATGATGAAAACGAAGTGCATGACTGTTCCCAGTTAGAACTTCTTTTAATAGCGGATTGCTTAAGATCTGTTAAAACTAATTTGACAATTAAATCGCTGTTCTTATTCGTATTTACTGTTAATTTCTTCGAATTTCTCATTAACAGATATCATTAGAAAAGATAGGCGTGAGCTTATTTCAATTAAGTTGTAGATTGTAAGTAATTAACTAAAGTAAAATTGTTCTGAAGAATGAGAAAAGGTCATTTGAAAGTGCATTCGCCCAGTTTAAGAAAAATAACCCACATTCAAAAATTCTCGTCTGAAATATCCGAACACGTTCAGAGTACTTTTTAACAAAATAGCACATTTAAACATTATGAAAGCTTTTTTTGGACTCATTACCAATAAATACTAATATTTAACTAATAATTTTAAAAATAAGTTACCTAAATTTTACAAAAATTACAATTATAAGTGAAATTTTAGCAATATTTTTGAAAGACTTCAAATCAATTAGAGAAAAAAGTAATACATTTATATTAGTAAAAGGATTGCTAAAACAAATTAGATGCATTAATCTAGAGAATGTACTAAAAGTTTAATGCTTAATTAAAATTTGAAAATTTTAGAGCAGATAAAGTAAACATTATAAGAAATGTGACATTCTTTATGAGATTATTTAAGTAACAAGCAATAACTCTAAAAGTATTCATATAATAAGAAGTATTTAGTACATCCTCTCTAGAAAAAAATATAAATATCTGGTTCAAAAAACTTTATAGAAATACATTTGCAACATTTTGAGTTATAAGACTCACCATGATAGATTTTGAGCAATTTAAATGTAAAATTCTGGTAAATCAAAGACCCACTTCCGGTTTTCCGAACTTTAAAAAATTGATTGTATAACTTGGCCTCTAGGTGGCGTAGAAACAAAACAAAGTATGTTTTGTAACGCCGTATGATATCTCTATTCAATAACATTAAAAACAAAAAATATCTGTCTTGACCGAATTTGGTCATTTTCAACGTGTTCGGATACCAGAAATTTCCTGATCCATAGTTTGATTTCTAGCAGCTTATTTTAATACATGTGTGGGAGTTTAACCAAAATCTTCCAAAAAAAGTTACGACTCTTCAAACAGCGGGGTTTTAGTTTCACAACTCGAATCAAAATAAAAAGCAAAAGAAGAAGCTTCTTGAATGTAAAATAGTTTGAGCTATAGGGAAAAATTTACAGGGGGTGTATTTACAGGACAATAGGTATTAAAACATGGAGATATTGAAGAACATTAAATAATTCCCTCTAGAAGGACGTTAGAAATCTATAAGAGCGTATTATGTGTCCGCTTGGTTAACGAGCGCAGTTGCGCAAAAGCGCTATACAGCTTCACCTGGAACGGTAGTTATTGGGCCTCTGATTGAATATTATTTATGTCGGCGTTTCTTAAGCCTGCCAGATGGCTTTGATCTGTAATGCTGTTTTAATTAAAATTATCGTTCCCTGGAAAGGGAATATAATCTAACCTTTAACAAAATAGTTCCGTGGGATATCCTACATACATTATTTATACGTGCATTTGAATCTGTCATCTTTTTGCATTGCTTACAATTTGTTAATATTTTCTAACATCCCAAATAGTTTTTTTAGTTTTCCTGGTATAAATGATTCGTTAATTTTATTAAATTTTATTATTGAAAAATTATATTATGTCATTTGTTATGAAAAATTATATATTTCAAGTTCTGAACAGGTCATTTAATGAATAAGAATATCCAGTGACACAACAGAGAATATTATGGGCCCCTTGCAAAACAGGTTTTGGGACCCAAGCCGGATCTTACAAAAGAATGGTAGAACATAACGTAGGCTTTAGTCCCCCTAGTATACTGCCCCCGCACGATACGCCAAAATAAGTGTACTTATTTTTTGTAATTACCATTAGTTAAATGAAATTTTATATAATGTACCTAATCATATATATATATACCTTGCCAAGCTATGGTATAAATGTATATTGTAATGCGACGCTGGTTAAACCTAAACTATTTAATTTATTCCCATTAAATCCATTTTAAATAAAACCTGGTTCTACTCTTCTATTAGCGTCACATTATAGCTTAAGTTTAAACATTAGATCTTTTAAAGACAAATAAACTGTACGCTAAAACAAAAGACATTCTTAAAAAAATAACCATTAATTTATTTAAAACAATAAGATTGAAATTAAGTTAAAGCATAAAGAGACACATAACAGGATTTTACTTAACTCTGAGAAAGAGGCGAGGAAGAGGAGTCATGTCGCTGTTTGGAGTCCTGCGGTGGCTTAATTGGAAGGGACGTGTCAGACCAAGTGGGTGTGAGAGAATGCGTCAGAGAGAGCCTCTAATCAGGGTGCATCTCGTTTTTATTTTGGCGGCAATTTACACCTATGTGCTAGAGCGGATTCTTTACAGTGTCTGCATAATTTTCTCTCATTGGTCTAGAGTCAGCGGATGATTACCGTCTCACGATCAGTGACATCCCCAAGCGCGGAAATCCTAATGACACTCCCGATACCACGATATATTTATGAGTACAATGCCTTTTTCTAGGCGTGGAACATGTCACCCTTTTGGTGGGGTAAGAAAGATGCATTCCAAATTCCGTTTCTTGTAAACAGCAAGAACAGGGCAGATGTAAAAATTACAGTTGTAACTTTAGGACCGGCGACCTCCCATCAATTGTTTTCAAGTTATTGATATATCTAAATTCTAGCATTAAGCATTTTTTATATTAAAAAACATTCTTGTAGCACTCCCTCTTTGATTTAAAAAGTAAAGAGATGAATTTATGAATATATATATATATATATATATATATACACACTGCTGGACAATTGCTAAGGACGGATCACAAATTGCTATGTAGCATAACATTAAGCGAGACATGAGGCCTAGTAGGATAACATATAGTTGCCACACTGTTCAGACATTAGAATAAAGAATATTTATTGTTCTGGAAAGTACAAAAGCTGTGAAACTTATGAAAGAAAAAAAATGTTCATTTGATCTGCGTACGGAGAAATGGAACAATGCATCTAAAAGTCAGCAGGCACCTTAAAGAAAGGTATCAGTACGGGATATGTCCACCGTGGAGTGTGATGCAACATTCCACACGTCGTACCATACTTTGCACAATATTATCCAGCAGCTGTTGAGGCAATTTATCCCTTTCCCTCTGTGAGTGCACGGATGAGGGTGTTCTTGTTTGTCGGAGGATAGTTTCGACCAGCAACTTGCCTACCCAAAGCATCCCACACATTTTCAATGGGGTTTAGATCTGGAGAACCCGCTGGCCATACGAGACGTTGAATACCCTCGCTGTCTAGACAATCCTGAACAGCGAGTGTTCGATGACATGTTGCGTTGTCGTCCATAAAAACAAATTTATCACCGACAGCACCACGGAAAAAGACGAGCACGAGGAAGTAGAACTTCATCAATGTATCGTTGGCCCGTCATAGTCCCATTCACAACCACATGTAGGCGCGTGCGGTCATTGATCATGATGCCGGCCCACACCATGATAGTGCATGTCGGATATACTCTTATATAGTTTCTCATATTATTATTCTTATATAGTTATCTATTATAGTTATTATTCTTATATAGTTATCATATTTTTTTCATATACTCTTATATAGTTTCTAGCTGTACCCTGCCACGCCTTTCTGTGGCTCAGAGTGGTTAGAAAGAAGTAAAAGAGAAAGCACATATTTTTAAACATTTGCATTTGAGGTAGGATTTTTTTATAATAAAAAAATTATAAATGTAGTTGTTTCTAATGCCACTTGTCCGACAGTGTCAGATCGAAACCCACGAAATTCATCGTGGCATAGGGCTAAGATGTATGCCTGTCGTTAGCTGTAACTTTGATCATCATGTAGGTGACAGTCCAATTTGACTTGGTTGCACCCCGATTTCGAGGGAAAACATCCGTAGGCGGTCTGGGGCCTCTCTCACTTCTCTTCCCCTTTCAACCACCTCACGAGATGACTTGAGGACTTGCAGCTCGAGGGCTATTCAGAGTACCCCAATGCCGCAAAGGCACTATACATTTATAAACATTTATGCTTTCTCCAGGATTTGAACCCAGGCCCCACGACACAGCGGTCAGTGTCACTAACTACTATACCAGATGGGCGGCAAAATATATACACAAAACCATCCTGAGCTGGTTTCATTTGTAACTTGTTAACCAAAGTCTTGAAGTTATTAGGGCTTATTTTCATTTTTATGTTAGGAACCCAAAATCATTTACATTGCCTTCATAATGGAGACGTCAAGCTCAAGCATAGTTTTTAAATGGCTCTACTTTAGATTCCTCAAGGACAAAGGGTTAGTTTTACAATGCTTATGAGTATCTCTGTTAAATCAGAGGTGTGTTTGCAAATGCACATTTCTCCAAACAATGTCATTCGGAAACATGAATTGTATTTCTGAATGTTATATAGGAAATGTTTTGATTCCGCAGTATATCTGGCACGCAAAGCTTTTAATGGCTCTGGTGGTTCTCCAAGTTGAAGTAGTTTAATTTTTCCAGTGGTGCAAAACACTCCTTTTTTTCTCCCTTAAGTTTCAGAGTCTCGTAATAATGACTTTACATAGCCCCGCAGAAAATAGTCTAGCGGTGTTAAATCACAAGATCTTGGAGGCCAATTCACAGGTCCAAAACGTGAAATTAGGCGGTCACCAAACGTGTCTTTCAATAAATCGACTGTGGCACGTGCTGTGTGACATGTTGCGCTGTCTTGTTGGAACCACAGCTCCTGGACATCATGATTGTTCAATTCAGGAATAAAAAAGTTAGTAATCATGGCTCTATATCGATCACCGTTGACTGTAACGTTGTGGCCATCGTTTTTGAAGGATTCCACCAGCCCATAAAGCGCACCAAACAGTCAGTTTTTCTGGATGTAACGGTGTTTCGACATACACTTGTGGATTAGCTTCACTCCAAATGCGGCAGTTTTGTTTGTTGACGTAGCCATTCAACCACAAGTGCGCTTCATCGCTAAACAAAATTCGCTTATGAAAATTGGGAACAACGGCAATCTCGTTTTGGGCCCATTCGACGAATCCAGGCCTTGCTTGATCATATTTAAAATGTAATGCCACAAGATTATCTTTCGAATAAAAAAATTCATGTCAATCGAATAATACATCGTTGTTTTATTGCAATTTAAAGTTTAGTTTTATTAAATTAATAATCTTTATTTTAAATTAACAAATTACTGATTTAAATTTATCATAATAAGGGGAATGACATCTACAATATAATTAAAAATCATCTATGGATAGATAAATTCATTTTCTATTTTATGAATTCTCAGAAAACAGTACATTTTTCATGGATCTACATTTTCTACGCATTTATTTTATTCTACTTGGAAACTTTTTCAGGCCTTAGGGAATAACTTAAAGTAGACGGTCCCTGCAAGCATAAAAACAAACATTCTCGTGTTGTCAAGATATATGTTTCTTTATAATTTTAAGGCGTATCCATTATTCTTCAATAAAAGGTTTAAAAAATATATTATCAAGAATTGTAACAAACAAGTTTGAAGAATTTTTCTATAATATGAATTGTTAAGCCTCAAATATTATGTCTGGATTACATACTCTCTTTGCTACATGTACCTCGCTTGCAGTGAAATAAATAATTTATTTTACTCTCAAAATTTTACTAATGACACACACTACTGTGACTATTAATTAACCTGACTAGTATTAAAGATATTTATTGAAAAGAACGTACCGATACCTTTTAATCACCTTCAACATATTCCCCTTCCTTATCAATACGGTGGCCGCAGTAGCCGAGTGGCATAGGTATCGGATCGTGGCTGGCTTTGTCTCGAGTTCGAGCCCAGTATCACCCACCAAAACCCACCGTGTTGGGCAGCGATGCACGCTAAATCTGTCGAGAGCTGAAACGTCCTCCTGTTGGTGTGGTAGTCAGGAGAGGGGCACCAGATCACAGGTGTCGTCCACGTCACTTGACCATGGTTTCAAATTAGGTGGTCTGTCGCCAAAAGCTCTCGTGTAGCTGAACAGTGCGACGTTAATATTCACTCACTTATCCATATATGGCTTAGTGTTTCTCAAACTTCCAGTATTGGTGACCCAATTTTCCATCATAGTTTTCATCGAGCTCCCCCCGCCCCCATACAATAACAATGCATTGAATGCAATAATAATGTACTTTAACGCTAAAGCTGCAATGCGATCTAAACTAAAAACCGTATAAATTATCAAAATAAATAGAGCAAAGTTTGCATACGATAAGCTCATGTGGAAGGATCACTAGCAATTATTAAACTTGTTCTTAGTATCAAATATATTGTGTCATGCTTTGACGCATTTATAAATATAGTATATGATATACTATCAGAGTAAATGCGTATTTTATTTTTTATTATGTCAGAATGTATTTTGTTTAGTTTCCTTTTAGTAAATTCGTAATTTTTAAATCTTTTATTTTCGACATGCTTGCGCCCTCCTTGTAGGGTTATCATGCCTTCTTAGGGGAGTGCGCCCCACGGTTTGAAAAATACTGATGTAGCTGAATGAAAAATTTCCACGTTCAAAGCAGTGCTGCAGCTCCTTAGGTGTCAATATCTTCAGTCAGTGTGCTATTTTTCCTTCACCTCTCCCACAGACTGAAAATGTGTTCCCATCAATGCATTTTTCACTTTAAGAAACGAGTAGAAGCCGTGTGGTGCATGATCCTGTGAGTATGGTGGAATGTGCTCGAGCACAGTCATGCGTCTGTTCGCCTAGAACTGTTTCACAGCAGACGTAATGAGCACCAAGGCGTTGTCTTTGTTCAAAAGTCAAGTGTTGTTGCTCTACAGATCTTGCCTTTTCTTTCTCACTCCTCAGAACCTCAATGTAGTACTGCTGTTAAACTATTTAGCCTCGAGGTACCATTTCAACTATGACGATGCTATCCATATCAAACAAAACCAATGAGCATCACATGCTCTTGCTGTCACAGATCGACAAGAACGTTCATCAACTTCAACAACCTCCCGATCTTCCGAAAATCGTTTGTGCCATTCAAAAGTTTGACTGTGTGACATGCAAACCAGGGGTGTAGCTACCGACGTATCGGCCGTATCATTGATACGGTGCCACAAAATATGTAATTACAGTCCCACTAACAGGGCTCTTATATCTGAAATGGGCCCCCAAATAAATCCTAATACAGGGCCAATTCAGAGCTAGCTACGCCTGAGCTGTTCGAGCATGCGCATTGGAAATCGCATGTTCGCTTGACGCAGAGATTCGGGGCATCCTATATTGATTACAAATAAAGAAATTAGATTAGAAGTTTCATCTGTAGTAAATCCAATCTGCATCTGGGTTCGAGTAATCAGTGCTGCGATTAACAGACAGAATTGAGCTATTTTTCACACGTAGCCTCAAATCAATTTCTGCCGTGTCTTCAACCCTATTGATTGCCAAGAGCGCAATTTTACATGAAAAAATTGGAATAAAAGCTAGTTTTTTATTTTGGTTATTAGTTTACCTGAACTTCTCCGAGTATCAGTGTTGATTCGTAGATAGATAATGAATAAAAATAAATAACATAATGCACAGTAAACCACAAAAGTGTTCGTACACTTACAATTTACAATAAAATGTAATGTTTTAGACAAATAATTAATAAATCGAAATTGTAATTTTTTAATAATATCTACAACTTGTTTTTTATGGAATGGTATAACTCAAAAAAGCATAGCTATTATTTTTAAAATTAACAGTCAGAAAGCTATAAATAATTACGCCACGAAAGTCTTTGTTCAATTTACAAAAATCTCAACATAGCCTTAAATATTGTATTTGCTTCTTAATACTACTACATAGTATATCCTTTAGTGTCCACAACAACTTTCGAATGTCTTGGTATAGATTCAATCTGTTTTTTTTTGTAATGTCTGCATCGATTTTCCTCCGCGCTTCTGTGTGATTATCGTTTTTACTTCACTGTATGTGTTAAAATGTCATGTTCTTTTTTTTTCTTACCAAATATGTTCTACTGGGCTAAATAAAGTAAACGAAGAGGTGTTTTCAGAATTTAGGGACAGAGAGACTCTAGTGCCTTAAAATGAGAGCAGTGCGCTTAGCGTCATTATCTTGTTTGGCGTGTTATCTTGTCCCTAAATATTTTAAAGATAATTTTTAAAATTATCCACTCAAAATTTGGATATTAAACAGAGCTCATTATTCACAATATTATCAAAAATTCCCTAATCCTGAAGCCGATTTTTTTTGTCTTTCAACTAATCGTTTTGGGGGTACGCAACTAATGTTTAGAGACTACTATTCTAGACACTAGTATTCCTATGTCACTGATCGGATATGGATTTTATTTTACGACTTTTGGCTACTCTTTATCGTACTGAAATAGAGAGTTTCTCCCGGAGGTTTGAAAAGCGAGACTAGGTACTCTAAAATCAAATTCAGTAATTTCGTATTCAAATCAAATGGAAATTATTTAAGGAATCCGCATGTCTCAAAGCTTTTATTTTCCAAGTTTTGAAATCAACAAGTGTATCATCGGAGTTTAAAGAAATAGGAACAAGTGCAGCGGGATTAAATAAATATTTTCGGGTTATATGATCATGCTTCAAAGTTGAAATGGCAATTGGTTCATTTGTGGCTTTATAATCAGATGGGGTTACCAGCGATATTCAGTAATTGGCTTTCGAAATTAGATTTGTTGGAAGTCAAACATATACAGTGAAACAGAATGCTGTGTAAGAGTTAAATACAACCGATTAAAAAAATTCAATTTCCCTTCTAATATTATTTAGGAAGTTTTACTGTGTAAATAAGTGTTTGTTAACATTGCCCTACAAAGCAACACGAAGTTTATTGGCAATGAACCTCGTAAAAACGGTTAAGTGACAAAGACTACACCTGAGCTAATACCCCCCTCCGAACTTCCACACCATGCCAGCATAAAAACTTTGCGCCTCGATATATTTAACGTGCATGAGCTCTTCTACATGCAGCTCGCGTATCATCTTCGTCATTTGACCATGGTTCAAAATTACGAGGTCCGTCAAGCTCCGGGGAGCTTCATAGTGCAATGTGTTAATATATTGCAGATTTGGACCAACATATGTTTGTGTGTGAACAAATGTTTTCTATTATGAACAAAAAATCTAATGTTACTCAAAATTAACTGATATATATGCACCTAAACACAACCTTATTTTATTATACATCTATATTAGGATTAGTTCTCTTAAAGATGCTAAGTAAAAAAAATCTACGAATTCCAAAACCATATAAAAAAAGCATCGATTGTTTCATAAAATGTTTCCAAGTTCTTTTTATTTCCTACCTAAATTAAGCGAATGGACCAGTAAAAATTTATTAACAATAAAACTCAAGTTTGAATTTGTATTTTTTTAATTTTACTTTCAAAGTTCCACTACTTAGACTTGTTTAAAAAACTAAGCGCCATTTGCGTAAGAATTCCATAACAAGCCTCTGAAAAGTTTGGAAGTTTTTAAAACAAAAAAAAATATTAAAAGGTGAAGTTGTCCACACACATACATAGCTTTATCATATAGTGGTACATTTCCCAAAAAAGTTTGGCAACACTTAGAATAATTCAATGATAATCTTTTAAAATAAAATTTGATAGCCAGTCCGAAGAAACAAGAAGAGTTTCTGCTTTTTCTTCGTTTTTAAAACTGCGAACATTCTTTTCTAGTAGAAATCAGACAAACATAATTACAGAATCTGAAAGATCACTTATTTTGCCACGATACAGTATACATTTTTTTTTTACAAAATAAAGAAATTGTGCATTTACGATTTTTTCTAAAATTAGTCAATATTGATGAGTGTTTATGAAAATAGTATTTCAACCGTTCAGTACGAATTTCTTACCATTGTTATGTATCAAAATTCTTCAGTCAAAAAAGTACATACTTTGTTCTTTTAGAATCAATGATTCTAAATATAAAATACCAAAAGATTTTTTTTTAGGATTGAGTATTTTTTGAAAAATTGCAACTGTAAATAATAAAGTTTTATTTTAAGTCTCTTTAAAAGTAATCTCATGGAACTCCCCTCCCCCAAGTGTCAAATGTTATCCATGTTTGGTTAAAAGATGGGAAAAAATTGCTTTAAAATTATGGATTTAAAATTACGGATTAAACATTTCTATTCTCATGAAATGCATAAAAAGACATTTATTGTATTTAAGATTTTTTATAACAAAACCTTTCGTTAGATCAGCGAAAGGTATTTCACAAATCGCAATTACTACATCCAATTTTTTCCTATCCAAGTTTATGAGGTTCCTCATAATAATGAGCAGAAAACTATCTAAAACATTTTAATATCGAATCATTCAACTAGGTATAATACACAAAAATCAAAATCGTCGAAGTTGTCAAAGAAAAACCATTAAAAATTTAAGCATAGGTTTAAAAAACTACATTCCAATTGAAAGGAGTTTCCGTGATTTGACGTGATCTTACAGTCTTTTCATCTCAATAGGAGAGTCGCTTCGAGTAGTCAAAGTCAGCACCATATCTTTTACTGATAGAAACGCATGCGTGCCCAAGCCGAATTTGGGGGGTATCTGAAAAACATTTGAAGTATATATAGATCTGAAAATTTAGTTACAAATTCTGTTTGTTTAACATTAATATAGCCGATTTTACATACAATTTTGAGCTAAAATCTAGCATATGCATTTACTTGAAAATTAATAAGCTACGCATTAGTTTCAAATTTAAATTTGTTTTGAAGGAATTTGCTTAAAAATCATAACTTAAAACATATATTCAATTTTTTTTTATTATAAAATCATTTAGTCTAACTCAGGGGTACTCAATCTTTTTTCTGTTGGGCCGTACACATATGTCAGCTATTTCCCGCGGGCCGCTACATGAGGATAAATGGGAAGGGGGAGAAATGCTTTAAGACCAAGATAACAGTGGAAATTTAAAATGTTGAAAATTGATCAAAATATTTTAACTTCTTTTACTTCTAATTTAGAGTTAGTGAAAATATATAAAAAAAAATAATTAGAATTTAAGGAACACTCCTTCACAATTTCTGCATCAATGAACGGTTTAATATGATTACCAATGATACCTTCAGAGGATACCTTTGTTACCGGTGTGATAATACCACTGATAAAACATTTTGTTGCTGTTATAAAGATTATTCAAGAAAGCCTATTTATCACCTCTTGAAAGATCTTCGAGGAAAAGTGTCATTGAACGAGTCCTGTTTATTGATATTTTTTTTAAAATACAGCACTTTCGTGACAAATCAAGCAATTACTCCAAGTTTATTTTCCCTACAAAATAGTCAACCTCTCAATCGTCTTGCAACGATATTTTTTCTCCGAATATTTTTCACTTGCAAGATATCAGAGATAGTTACAAATTAGTACCACCAAAAAAATTGTTGCTACTCCTCTGTTGTCTGTTATCTCACTTACCGCAACCATTTTAAATAGAAAAATATCAATTCGTTCCCATACGATACCGACAGCAAAAGGTAAAAATGATATTTTGATTTCTTGACAAAGAATTTCCCATCAAATATTTAACATAATGTAAATTTGTTAGTTCTTCAAAGCAATGGACCATGATTGGGCCACTTAAAAAGGCTCGGTGGGCCGCAAGTTGAGCATCTCTGGTCTAACCGAATTACAAACACACTTCGTGCATCATTCTAGGGATCAAGAGGTATTTTGTCGTATTGATGAATTGAACCATTGCGGGATGCGCCGTAATAACAAAACGGAATAGTTACATTTGGATGAGTTTGAATATGTTGTAACTAAATTATTACGCCGGTTCTTTTTTTGCATTAGCACATTTGTAACAAATATCCATACATTTTGTTATAGAAAAAGTTCGAAAGCTAGAATGTCTAGATTCTTCAGACAGTAGAGTCTAAAATTCTGATGATAGTTCGCAGCGTAGATTTTCTATCATAATAAACTGAAGAATAATGCTTCCACCTCTACAATGAACGATTTCAATTCACTACGAGTGAAAACAGGATTTTAGTGAAAAGGAAATTTCAAGTGTACAATGTGGCATCTTTATCAACTCATTTGGTTGCTGCTGACTTCTAATTTAAAGTTTTATTCTTAATTAACCCTTTCTTTTACCTCAACATTTAATAAAATTTGATAGTTAAACGCCCATCTCGTGTCTAGTTCTGTCCTGTGGAATTATAATACTGGATTTTTCAGCTCTTCACTAACAAAAAATAAATTGATAAATTATCCTAATCCAATTTTATATTAGAGTTTATGAATTATATTTATTGGGTTCCTTATTGGAATTTAACTATTTAAATTCAATGAAAATATTTAAAGATTGTATTGGGAGTTCCTGAAGGAAGTACTTAAGCTCTAACCTCTCAATGATCTAAATCTCATTTGAGTGATCAAAATCCAAAAATCTATAGAAAATCAAGCTCCCCTTTATAAGGGTGTACTTTTAAATCCCTAACTCTGATATTTTCAAACGTAAAAACTGTGTCAGTTTATGTGAGTCAAATATTTTGAAGTGCTAAGAGGAAAATTTGTGTGTGAAAAAACAAACATCTACTTGAGTGGCATAAATTCTTTGTTTGAAATTCACTGATCTGTGGCACAATCAGCTTACAGAAATATGCATAGCAGATGAAGGGCTAATGTTTCGGGAACGGTAATTTTTCAAAACCTTCTTTTGCCGTTGCGTTCCTTTAATAACCGATTACAATCAGCACCGCCACATACGGTCATGTTCGTTTGATCCAACTGCCTATTCCTTCAAATCATTTCACGCGTAATCAGATGATATGGAATCCATGAAGTTTCTGAGAAGTCACCCTAGAATCCTTAAAATTGACGAGGGCGAGAAAAATTTATAGCAATCTATTTGTTAACTATTTTATAGTACGAGGGACGTTCCAAAAGTAAGTTCCGCATTGCCCTTCAACCGCGAAAACTTAATTGCCAATAACCAGGACATCATAAACTATCTTGTGCCATTTTTCGACATAATGACCCCCGACATTGAGATATTTGTCACTGTGGGCGATAATTTTGAAGAAACCACTCTGGTGAAACTGTGCCTTTGGATGCAATGCATTGTTACAGTCTTCATCTCGGCATTTTGAAAGTTTCATCCCGGGAGAGTAACTTTTAATAAAAGGAACAGGTGATAATCCGATGAGGCAATTAAGTCTTCATTCGTGGATGTGGAGGGATGCCCACTTTGACCAGCTTCCACAGTCAACCTTCCTTCTCTGAACAAGCAACATCAATGCCCGGCTCTGACCAATGAGCACAATCTCTTTCCCGCACACGGTCTGTAGGCGTTCATGGATGACGCATACAATAGTCTCACGTGCCCAATCATACCGCATAACAGAACGTGCTTCCATTGACGACCACATTGGTAGGCTGTAATGGTATGACACTGTGACGAGTATTCTTAAATCCTTGGACACGCCGGTCTACTGCTGCGCTCTCTTCATTACTATGCGCAATAAGACTTTCTTCCTACGTTAACGCTCGTTAGACCAATAAAGGATGTGGCTTCTAATGGCATTCGGATTTTTCACCTGTTGTACAATTTTCATTTTCAAAAACATTGGCGAAACTTTCTGTTGGCACGTCCCTCTTATATCAACTACGTAGTAAAATCGCAAACCAAGAGCAAATAGGATGTGTGGTTATTTTACTTTAATTTTGTCAAGATAAAAAGCTGCACAATGGATCCCTCTAAATCTATTTATTTAGTAGTTTACTTTTGAGTGAAAAACGCATCTCTTCATTATAAAATTGTGTAACGATCGCATTACAGGTTGAAGATAAAAGTTTCATTTAGAAGTAAAAGCAGATCTTGCCTTCTATATATTTAAAACTTTACGTGAAAGCTCATTAAGAACTTCGAAATATTTTAAGCAATTCCTTTCCAGCAGAACTAAAAGTTCATTAGAATAGAAATATATCAATTCACCTATATCCTATTAAAACAAAAATAGGAACAGTTTTCCCTGCATTTTAGGCACAAAATTGTGTTTGTGTTTAACATACAAAGATTTTCTCGCACTATATCACATTACGATAAGTGGAAGAGAAACCAGAAAACGTTAAAAACCAAGTTCCCTGATAAATTGATTCAAAAATGGCCAGAGAGGTTATCTAATAATGAAATGAAATAAAGTCTTACCTTAGTGTGAGGACAAACAGCAATATCAAAACTTCCGACTATATACACGAGCATGATTTTAGTTACCATCTCCGCAAATGTTTGTCCAATACATTTTCTGTTTCCCATACCGAATGGAAGATATTTCTCGACAGATGGGGGATTTCGTAGGAATCTAAATATATAAAAAAGGACTTGAATAAAAAGTTATGAAACGGGACAAGGATGCATCTTGAATTCAGACACTATATTTGCTTCATTTTGCTTTCAATTAACGATACCAGAGGAAAAAAAAAATGTCCAAATTATATGATATGAAGGAGAGAGTTATGACTTAAAGTTATCTCAAGGAGGAAAAAAATGAAATTTGTTTCACGCAGATATAAATCCTTTTAAAATTATGTATATCTTTTGAAAAGCCCTCTACAAAAAATAGCTTAAAGTTATTTAGTGTAGAGTACCGTTCAAAATCAAGGTTCTAAAGGTAGTCAGCTTAGTGAAATTCGAGAACTCTATTTCGTCTTTTACACTAGCGGTTTATTAGACCATTCCACTGATAAAAAGCTCATCATTTTTTTTAATAGTTTTGTGACGGGCTCACGCGTCTTTTCTTTAACATGTCCTTTGGGCCAGAATTAATGGCAACTTTTCCAACCAAATCAAAGGAGTGAAGTGTGAACTAAAGATGCAAATAAACAAGCTTTTAAATATCGGAACTTAGAGTAAGCGAGATGGCAATGTATGGGAATTTGTGATAGTGGATGGAAATTGACAGGTAGCTGACGTCTAATAGAGGAATCGTGGTTCAAGTCTGAATGAGTTTCACGTGACGTTAATAGAAATTATTAGTGATTGAATATATGAAGGTCAAGTTGCACACCAGTGCATATAAAGACAATATTAAACATTGGACAAAATTGATAGTTTCTCCAAGTTGTAATAGGGTAGGATTGATTACTTAATATTAGAATCGGGGATTAGGCGGTTCACTTATTGATAGTGGTCCGATTAAGTCTTATTAGAAATATATATATATATATATATATATATATATATATATATATATATATATATATATATATTGCGTGTAGCGTATTTTTCATCGTATATTCTCTCGCATTAATTATTATATTTTAATATGTTAAAGATTTAAGTTGAATATCTTAATAAAGTCATTAAGATAATGTTTGATTCTAGTTCTTTCGTTAATCCTACACCTCTAGCTCACGCTGATACTTCGAGAGATGTTCTTCCAAGGGGAGGAACACCACAGTTTAACAATTCAAATTGTACCCTATTTTTGTTAAACTACATCATCTATAACCTCCGACAATAAAGTTCGGTGAATGAAGTCAGAACAGCCAATCTGGAAACACTGGCGAAACAAAACTCTGCACATGCGTAGTGGCATGTGTTGACCATCTGCCCCCATCGTTGTTCAGATAAGCGCCGTTTGTGTTCCACATAAGACTTGTCTCACTAAGTGCTTGTTTAAAGCATTAGTTTTTAACTGATAACAGAAAAATGAAGGAACAAAAGGTAAATTTAAAGTTTTGTTTTAAGCTTGACAAGGCACAGGAAAAAATTATTAGATGCTGGTACGTGTTTATGAAAATCAATCACTGTCCATGAAGTGTGAGTAGGAGTGCATCACCCGTTTTCTAGAAGGCAGGGAAAGAGTTTCTGACCATCCCCGTATCAAAAGACCAGCGACTCCCGTCAGTGACGAAAACATTGAGAAAGTGAGCAAATTAATCACGAGATATCGTCGATTAACTGTGCTAATGATAGCAGGTCGATGAATGTTGCAAGAGCTATACATTGAGATTATGATCCGTTTTATGAAACATCTGCGCAAGGTACGACTCCAGTGCGCACAAGGTTCATTGTTTTTTGTTCGCGACAATGTTCGCCCTTCACACAGCCAATATCGTCATACAGTTCCTGGAGGAAAAATGGATGGTACAAATTGAGCAACCACCACTCTTCACAAATCTCAATCCTCCAGATTTCTTCCTATTCCCACAACTCAAACTCGCTTTGAAAGGAAAGAGAATGAACGAAACGTGACGAGGCGTTTGAACTCCAACTCAAAAACTTCTTGCAATGTTTCCAGGACATGCAAAGCAGATCTCAGTGGTTCACAGCTATAGGAGGTGACCGTTTTAAAGGACAATAAGGCAACTTTCGTTAATATTTCATCTGCGTGAACTATACGGGACTGTTCACCGAACTTTACTGTCAGAGGTGGCATTTAAAAAAAATATAGAATGTTAAGGAAGTTTTGAAGCAAATCCGACAATGACACATTCAGCAATGAAAAGGTAATTGTCAAAAGACTTGTTCTTTAAAAAATGTAAGCGGACAGACTTTACGTTATTTCAGGTCTAATTTCGTTGATTGGTGATTTGTTTATTTGCATCGTACTTCGAAGCAATACCAGGGCTATAAGCGACGAATTTCGTAATTTTAATCACTTTCAAGTGACGAAGACAATTTATTTTCCCCTCTTCTAGGATTTTGTATATATAAAGGGTATTTTTTTAGAGGTATAGAACTTTAAATTGCAATAAAACAACGATGTATTATTCGATTGACATGAAATTTTTGTATTCGAAAGATAATCTTGTGGCATTACATTTTAAATATGATCAAGCAAGGCGTAGATTCGTCGAATGGGCCCAAAACGAGATTGCCGTTGTTCCCGATTTTCATAAGCGAATTTTGTTTAGCGATGAAGCGCAATTTTGGTTGAATGGCTACGTCAACAAAAAAAACTGCCGCATTTGGAGTGAAGCTAATCCACAAGTGTATATCGAAACACCGTTACATCCAGAAAAACTGACTGTTTGGTGCGCATTATGGGCTGGTGGAATCATTGGTCCGTATTTCTTCAAAAACTATGAAGGTCACAACGTTACAGTCAATGGTGATCGGTATAGAGCCATGATTACTAACTTTTTCATTCCTGAATTGAACATTCATGATGTCCAGGAGCTGTGGTTAAAACAAGACGGCGCAACATGTCACACAGCTCGTGCCACAATCGATTTATTGAAAGACACGTTTGGTGACCGCCTAATTTCACGTTTTGGACCTGTGAATTGGCCTCCAATATCTTGTGATTTAACACCGCTATTTTCTGTGGGGCTATGTAAAGTCATTGGTCTATGCGGATAAGCCACAAACGCTCGACCATTTGGTAGACAACATTCGCCGTGTTATTGCCGATATACGGCCACAAATGTTGGAAAAAGTCATCGAAAATTGGACGTCCAGATTGGACTACATCCGAGCCAGCCGTGGCAGTCCTATGCCAGCAATCATATTTAAAATATAATGCCACAAGATTATCTTTCGAATAAAAAAAAATGACAATCGAATAATACATCGTTGTTTTATTGCAATTTAAAGTTGTATACCTCTAAAAAAACACCCTTTACTATTAATTTATGACACACGCTACATAACATTACCGTTTAACAATGAAACCATGCTTTAAATCTTCCCTTCTGTTGCTGCATCATAAGTGTAAAATCATAAAGTAATTTTTACAACAGATGTAGGATTGTTATGAATGTAGCTTAATATTTAAAGATATGGGATTATCCTTACGCAAATTACTAAAATGTACTTTCATAGAAAGACTCTGAAATTAAAAAAAAAAAAAAAAAAAGAATCTAAATTGTACAGCTTGAAATTCCTGACCAAAAATAGATCAGGATCTTCCAAAATAATTGATACTGGTCTAAAGTAAAACAAGTTATATTTAATGATGGAATAGCTAGTCGCCTGGATATGAAACGTCCGGGTTTTAAAAGAATGTGTTTTATTAAATATAAAGTATTGTATTTCTCCCTTTCATACGAACAATGCATGTGAATCAATGTTTATATTTCCTACAAATAGGTTCTGTTCGAGCATGTGCAGTGGGCGCCGAGCGGCGGTGGTTAAGTGTATTAAGCGAAACGCGAATTAAGAGTTTTCAGAGTGTGTGTGGGGAGATCAGACGAGTGAGAGCGCGGAATTACGGTGCCCATCGCAAGCGTTCCGACATACTCCCTGAGCAACCGAGTGAAAATAAAAGAGTTGTGTCAACATCCTCGTCTGGTTTCCTGAGACAAAAACACATAGGGACCACTTCTCCAACATAGTCCGTCCAGCCGAGCCGGAGAAGTGAGCTATTCAAGGTGACGTGAGTAGTGTGTGTGTGGCCTTTGTGTTTTTATTATTATAAATTGAGGACTAAATTAATTTTAGAAAAATGTTTAAGAACTACCGTAAGGAAGATCTTCGGATAGTAGCTCTTGAACTTGGTGAGACTGTTTCTGAAAAAGTAACTATCGTTGAGTTAACTGAAATTATTAAAGAAAATAAATATTTTAAAGAGGATGTTGAATTTGTTAAAGAATTAATTCAATATACGATCGAGGACCGTAAGCGAGTAGAGGAAGACCGTAAAAAAGAAACGGAAAATAGGTTACGAGAAAAGGAGCTTGAACTAGCACGTTTAAATGTTAGTTAATTCAGATAACGAGAGAACAGGTGAGGGTTGTAACACGCTGGATGCGTTGGTGAAAAGTGTTCGAATCCTAACGGTGAAGGTGCGTAATAGACCTGAAGGTTAGGCATTCTTTTTCGCTTCGTTAGAAAGAGCCTTTGTATCAAAAAATGTGCCCGAGAAATTCAAGTCTGAGATTTTATTAAATTTGTTGGGAGAAAAAGCTTCAAATCTGTTAACATATGTTAAAGATGACGAGCTTAACAATTATGAACAACTAAAATCAATAATACTAAGAGAATATGAGCCAAGTGTTCAAATCAATTCCTTGAACAATTTAAAAAAGCTACGCGTTATCCAAATGAAACATTTATTCAATATACTTCTCACTTAATTACAAATTGGCAGTATTACTTAAAATTAAGGAAGGTCTCTGATTTTGACAACTTAAACGATCTTATTGTGTCCGACAAAATTTTCAGTTCCCTTGAAAAAGAGGTAGCGTCACACACTTCCGTTCGAGCAGGAAATGATTGGTTTCGCCCACTAGAGCTTGCCAAAGAGATAGACTTGTATAATACTTCTCGGGGAAAGAGCTTAAACCCTTTGCAGAATGTTCTTACTAGAAATAATCCAGTGAAAAACGCGTCAAGAGTATTTTTGAGTGAGATTCAAGATTCTAAATGTATTTGTTGCGCTGAATCGCATCCTTTATATAAGTGTGCAGTGTATTTAAAACTTCCCATAAATAAGAGAATTGATCTGATTAAAACTAATAACCTTTGCTTTAATTGCCTTTCTACATCTCATAGAGCGAAAGACTGTAAATAGAGATTTGTTTGCTCCGAGTGTCAAAAGAGACATAAAACTATACATTATACAGCCCAAAACCAGGAAGTAACGAATTCCACCTTTGAACCTCTTAACACATCAGCGCCAGTCTTCAAGCCGCGAGTAGAAATGCATAACTTATTAACCGCAACGAGTATAAACAGAAAAAAATGTGTGTTGCTAAGCTCAGCAATTTGTTATATAAAATGTGAAAATGGTTTATTCCCAGTCAAAGCAATTCTAGACAGTAGAAGTACCTCGAACTTTTTAACGAGGAGCTTATGCGATTTAATTGGATTGAAAAAATACAAAACTAATGTTTCGGTTTCGTGACTAAACAAAACAGTAATTCCAATAGACTCGCGTGTTTCAGTATCTATTAGCAACAAAGAAGGGAGTTACATTAAAACATTAGACTTTTTTTGGTACCAACAATAACGAAAGATCTTGTTCTAACAACGAAAATCGATTGTAATCTGAAAATTCCCAATCTTAAATTAGCTGACAAAAATTTCAATATTCCAGAGCACGTGCAAATGCTATTAGGTGCAAAAGTATTTTATGAATTAATGTTACCCGGACAGTTCAAGACGGAGGGTTCTAATGTAATTTTTCAAAACACTGTTTTCGGATTTATCGTTTCCGGATCTACTTCTTCAGACGCGCAGGGAAAAGAACATTGTGAGTTTATTTAGGCTGTGGATAATCTAGAGCATTCAATTAAGTTTTGGAAAATCGAAAATGTAGAAATCGATTCTGTTAAAACCAGTGAATTAGATATTTGTGAAGACCATTTTAAAAACATTCATTCGAGAGATGACCAGGGTAGATATACGGTGGCGATACCATTAAAAGAAGATCCTTCATGTCTTGGTGAATCCAAACAAACCGCGATTCAGAGATTAAACTCTTTGTGGAAACGACTAAGTGGAGATAAAGAATATATGTCCCTGTATGAAAATTTTTACAGGAATATGAGGATTTGGGCCACATGAGAGAAATCAAGGCGGATGGATCTGGAGTTTCATTTTACATGCCACACCATGGTGTTTATCGCCCCGAAAAGTCTACAACTAAACTGAGAACTGTTTTTAATGCATCAAGTCTTTCAACGAGTGTGAAATCTCTAAATTCATTTCAATTTAATGGCGGACTGGTCCAAGCAGACCTCTTTTCCATTATGGTTCGCTTCCGAAAGCACAAGTATGCCTTTACTACGGATATAGAGAAAATGTTTCGCATGATAAACATACATCCGGAACAAACGTGTTTGCAAAGAATTCTGTGGGAGAAAGGCATAGGAGAGCCAATAAAAACGTACGAGTTAACTACAGTCACCTAGGGCACAGTTAGCGCACCGTATCTCTACCCACGAGAACTTTGAAACAGTTAGCGATGGATGAAGCTAATAATTTTCCTTTAGCAGCTCCTGTGGTGCTGAGTAACTGCTACATGGATGACATACTATCGGGATCCGAGAGTATAGAAGAGGTAATCGAGTTGCAGCATCAATTAATAGAAATGTTCAAGACCGCAGGGATGCATCTTCATAAGTGGTGTGGAAATTTACCCGAGATAACTTCCAATCTACAGGAGTATGCTTTCTTGGAGTCTTAGGATTCCAAATTATTCCTAGCGCTTAAGTCTCATAAGTTACTGTTTTCTTTTCAGAATAGAGCAACAAAGGCCAACTTCATTCACCAAAAGAATGGATTTGTCTACTATTGCAAGAATCTTTGACCCTTTGGGTCTCCTCGGATCGATCATAACTTGGGCAAAGATTGTAGTTGCTGGAATTGGGATGGAGTGATGAACTTCCTTTTAAAGAAAAGGAGTGGCGTTGATTTATTGACTCTTTGGAAGCCGTAAATAACATCTCTATCGACAAATTTATTGTAATTCACAGAGCGGAGAGCATTGAGTTACATGCATTTAGCGACGCATCGGAAAAGGCGTATGGTTCATCCATTTATCTCAAGTCTATATCTGCCCTTGGAGAAGTCAAAGTGTGTCTCGTAACGAGTAAAAGCCGAGTGTCTCCTCTGAAGCAGATTTCCATTTGAAGACTTGAACTTTGTGGGGCAGTTCTTGCCGCTAAATTGATGAAGGTGAAAGAGGCATTGAATCTTCAGATTACAGCTGTGCATTTTTGGTCGGATTCGACTATTGTGATTTCATGGATGCATCGAGAATCAAGAGAATTGAAGACGTTCGAGGCTAATCGAGTGTCTAAGATTCATCAACTAAGTTCCTGTGACCAGTGGCATCACATTGCATCAGAACAGAATCCTGCAGATGTGTTATCTAGATGACTACTTCCTGAGGAGCTTTGTGACCACTCTATGGTGGCATGATCCTGAGCTTCTACAGAGTACTTATTCAACTGCTGTCATTGCAGAACCAACCCAGAGAGATGACTTTGACTGCGAACTAAGGGTGTCTGAGAGAACTCTGGAGACTTCATTGCTGTGTTCCAAGAACTTTGACTTTTTCAACCATTTTATGGACCTTTTTAATAATTATTTTAAAATAATACATATTGTTTCTTATATTTATAGATTTATTGAAAATTACAGATCCAAGGTGAAAAAGAGGGGACCTTTAACTACAAGTGAGGTAAATGATGCAGAAACCTGGCTTATTAAACAGGACCAGAGAGAGAGAGAGAGAGAGAGTGGCATTAACTTAAGTGACCCGTCAGGTAATCTTAAATCTTTGAATATATTCCAGGATGATAAAGGAATCCTGAAAGTTGGTGGAAGGCTGGAAAAAGCTTCCATACCCTACAGCCAAAAGCATCCAGCTATACTGGCTAAAAATTCTAAATTGAGTAAAATATATTTCATAACTTTGCATAAGAAATTATTTCACGTTGGTCCACAAGGACTTCTGAATGCAGTAAGATTGAGATTTTGGGCTTTAGGAGGTAGAAACCCAGCTAGGAAAAACGGTTCATACTTGTGTGGTGTGTTTCAAGTGTAAACCAATTCCCTCTTCTCAAATAATGGGCAATATTTCTTATGAAAGAGTAAATATGGCCCCTCCATTCAGTATAGCTGGACTAGATTTGGGAGGTCCATATTTTGTAACTTACAAACACCAGAGAAAGGGCGTTTTGAATAAAATTTATGTTTGTGTTTGCATTTGCTTTGTGACTCGTGCCATTCACCTAGAAATTCTTTCCGATTTGACTTCGGATGCAATAATTGCGACCCTTAAGAGATTTATGTCTAGGCGAGGAAAATGTTCCAAAAATTTTTACGGATAATGCAACAAATTTTGTTGGTGCGAATTCTCAACTATAGGTATTTTATACGACCCTTAACTTTCCAGATCAAATTCTAGCGGCATATTTCACTGAGGAAGGTATTGAATGGAATTTTATTCTACCAAGGGCCCCACATATGGGAGGTCTTTGGGAGGCGGGCATAAAGTCAGTGAAATATCACCTCAAGCGAGCACTGGGAAGATCCCGACTCGCATACGAGTTTGAAACAGTGATTATCCAGGTAGAAGGAATTTTAAATTCCAGACCCCTTACACCAATATCCAATGATTTTGATAACTTTGAGGTATTAACACCTGCACATTTCTTGATTGGTAGATCAATTAATTCTATTCTTGAGCCCCCCTAGTAATTAATATTAGAGACAATAGATTAAGCCATTGGCAGAAAACAACAAAGGTAATTCAGGTAGTTTGGAAAAAATGGAGTACCGATTATCTGAATACTCTCCAACAGAGAGGAAAGTGGATGATCGAGAAGGACAATGTCATGTGTCGTACAATGGTAATTGTAAAGGAGGATTTTACACCAGTTTGCAACTGGCTTTTAGGGCGCGTCGTTGAGGTCTATCATGGTTCTGATGGTAAAGTGAGAACAGTCAGAACTAAAACAAAGACAGGAGAATTTAAGAGGCCTATAACTAAGATTTGTATTCTACCTATAGATGTAAATAGTTAAGGTCAATTTCCATTTAAGAAATTATGTGTTTAAATTACAATAGCACACTTTAAAGATAAACTTTTTTTACTGAAAATTTATAGTACCTTATATACACATATATATAATAATTTTGAAAACAATTGTGTATCTTTTGTGACACTTGTTGTGAATTGTGAAACTGTATTGTGCTATTGTTGAATATTAATATTGCAAGGCCGGGGGTATGTTCGAGTATGCGCAGTGGGCGTCGAGCGGCGGTGATTAAGTGTATTAAGCGAAACACGAATTAAGAGTTTTCAGAGTGTGTGTGGGAGACCAGACGCAAGTGTTCCGACATACTCCCTGAGCAACCGAGTGTGAAAATAAAAGAGTTGTGTGAACATCCTCGTCTGGTTTCCTGAGACAAAAACACATAGGGACCACTTCCCCAACAGGTTCGTAAGACTCTACGAATGAGAAAGCATATGTGTACGAATCCTTTAAAAGGAAATTAAGGTATCGACTACTTCGGACAACTTAAGAAAAAATAGAGATTGCTTTCTGGTTTTTAAATTTATTTAGCACATTAAGAAAAAAAAGGCTAAAATTAAGAGAATAAATTATTAAAAAGGGAAAAATGGATAAAAATTGACAAAAAATTATAAACGAGGCCCCCTCTGTTCATATAGTAAATGAACAAATTCTCAATTTTAATGCATTACTTTACTATTCCTTTTTGAAATGGCCTTCAGGATAAGAGATTTTAATTTTTATAAAAACAAGAGCCCTTTATCTTAAATTTTATGTGAACATAATCACTTTTTTTCAGCAATATGTATGCAACTGTAAATTTCGTAATGAAACGGTGATTGATAAATCTGAAGATTAAAACACTTCTACTGTTATACAGAACATACACATAAAAAATTTCAGCGAATTTTATTAAAAACTGAGCAATCGCTGTCCCGGTTTGAGCTTTCCGAAAAAAACTAGCATTTTAAAGTTTGACATTTTATGTAAATTTATGGCATCCGCTTTACTAAAACACTTGTAGTTTTTGTTCTAGTGAATGGAAAATACTTTGTATTTTATTAAAGATAATAAAATTGCATATAAAATAAAAAGTTGTCAATTTTTCAAAAGAAAAATAATGGTTTTAGGATAATCTGATACCTTAAGGCCCAACATATTAAATGGTTAGAAGCCAAGAGTAAAAAGGATTTTTTCAATGCAAAATAAATAAATCTTTAAACTTGATTTTCTCAGTTTAATTTCACACTTCTCATGATTCAAAAGATTTTGGTTGTAGATAATTTTATATGCATAGTATACTTTTAGATCTGTATTCAATTTTTGGGGATGGAATCGGTAGATTTTATTTTCTAACAAGGGAAAAGGGGAAACAAAGCGATTTTAAATTGTTTTAAAGTACGTTAAATTTGAAAATACTGAAAAACGAGATAAAATTTAAGATATACAGAATATAGAAATTCAGTAACTTTGATTTTAAATAAGAATGCAGGCTTTATTGCCAGTCTTTCGAAAGTAATAGAAAGAAAATTAGTTTATAATTCGTTTCATACTTTGTGCTATTTAAAAAAATAGAATTCCCCATAGAGCAAAAATAGTTCCGGTATTTTAAATGTACATTTTATTGCACAAATGTAAAAAGCTCGTATTGAAAATGAGCAAAATTTATTCGTTTATGAGGAATCTAAAAATTGTCAAAATAAGCAATTGTAGAGCTTAAGATACTATCCCACCCTCTCCTTAACCAGTTAACTGTGGCGCTCCAGTTTCAGAGTGCGCAATTGTGTGTCACGAAAATCAAGCGATGACGAGTATACTCGTCAATCAGAGTAAGTTGCGCTGTTAAAATATTGGATAAAATGGATTTTATAAAATTGCCAATTTTGTTACTAATACTTATTATACTATGGGGAAGGGCTATAAAGTAATTTAGCTTGGTCATGGGTTCCCGAGACCATGGTCCTTCCGACCGTAAGTTTTTATGCATATTTATAATTTTAGAGGTCATCAAAATTCTCTGAATGAAACCTAAGCGCACAGATTTACTTTCTCCTTCACTGACAAGGTATTTACTACTTGTCATGACACTAAAGAAGTTCTGGAGAGGTGCTGTAGCGTAGATCATAGTCTTAACACAAACCATTCTTCCTTTTCCCACCTCATTAAAAATGTTCTTTAATTAGCACGGCATTGGGCTCTAATGTCAGCACATGGTTCTAGAAGTAATCAATTGGCATTTACACCTCTCGATAGCAACGTAACTTCAGACCAACAGCTATCAATGGGCTCAGCTCCTGGTAGGCATCACGCATTTGTCCCACGGCTGACCATACCTGAAGAAACTCTATTTCAATCAACTTTTTGACGCTTGCTCTTGCCCTTTTTAGGCTAACATCTAACAAACATTATCATTGCACATAAATTAGTTATGTGAACTTATAACGAACTTCAGGCAGTGCAATACGGAACGCAGGAATCTTAACATTTTCATACTTTATTTGTTTTACTCCAGAATAGCCTGAAAATATTCTAAACATCTTGAAATTTTTCAGAATATATTTTGTTTTTCTCAAAAATTACTACAACTTCTCCATGATGAGTACACTCGTCAAGATTACCATCCTTCTCTGAAGTTTCTACTATTGAGTTCATCTGATAACTTCTGAATGTAGAGAGCATAAATTTTAACAGTTTCATATATATATAATAAAAAAATAATAAAAATTGTAGCCATTACCTGCTAGGGTCAAACTCTTCGGGATTTTCATAGAAAGGATCTCTGTGAATGCCACATATAGGAATGGTGACGTGTGCTCCTTTGGGAATATATCTGCAGGTGTTTTTAAGTTTCAAGTTCTTCTGCATAACGCGCTCAATTCTATTGTAGAAATTTAATTGGTTAAAAATGAGACGGCAAATTTTAACTACAAGCAAACTCACTAACTTCTAACAAAATGGAAAAAAAAAGGAGTCGAGTCCAACAAAATCCTTACAAAAAGTGCGTGAGGATTATGACCACACGATAGAAGTGATAACTTCAATTTTTGTAATTTTATTTCATTTGAGGGATTAGTTCGGTGAATAAAAAACACGGGGATATTAGTATTGTCATATAAAATTATTTATTCATATGTCTGTACTCATAAAGTAATATTTTTGTTTGAACTATACAATTTTGTGAATTGTATTCTAAGAAGGACACAATAGGTTTATGGAAGCTGAAATAGGTTTATACTTTAGAGATACAAAATTTTATTTAAATATCTATAAAAAAATTCCGTCAAGCGTTGTTCCGTACTTCCTCGTGCTTTCATTTGAATTTGACAATTGAATTGATTTAAAAAAAATCAACTATAGGTTTTCATTTGTCTGGAAATCTACTTTAAAATTCCCCACTTAAAATCATAGGTAACTTGTTCAAAAAAACCCGATCCAGCTTTGTGAATTTTGTTTAGCTATATTAATGTTTCGGACCTTGCAACAATGAACCATGGTCGAGAGACTATGACAACACCCGAGCTGGTACCCCACTTTAACTTTATCATTACGCCAATGCAATGACTTAGGAGGGTCCCAACAGATTTAACGTGAATCAGCCCCTCAATAGGACGGGTCTTCGGTGTGTCACAAGCACAAGCCCCTGACGAGATGATTTTCATAATTATTCATATCCGCGCGAATATCTCTAGGATTATACTTTAACACTGAAACCTATTCAGATAATTCCAGTTCTTTCATTTTTTTGTTAACATTCCTCCTAAGTCTCACGCTTCGTTATTCAAGACTTATTTCGACACACTAAACTACAGGAATTTCACATTGGTGTATCCAAGCCTAAGCGTTTCTAGATCTAACTTTAATAGATTTAAAGCCAATTTCAAATTTTAAGAAATTAGACTATCTCAATACATGCATCATGAAAATCCAAGTAATCTTTTCTACAAATTGATTTGTGAAGTAAAAATAGTTTATTACCGGAATACATGCATTTGTATTTATAGACGTTCTAATTATCTTAAAAACGCTGTCATGACTTTTAGAATGTCTCGACGTGCCTCGCCATTGTCAAACTATTGGAGTTTGCAATCTTACGGTGCAAAGTCAAATCAAGACACGCCAAAGAAATTCAGACTAAGAATTATCTTTGGCATTTTCTACTAACATGATTGTATTAATTTTATAGTACAGCTTATTTCCCATAATGGTATTTATGCATTATCATGCAGGCATCAAATTGTACCAAGAAAATTTGAAAAAAAAAATAGAATATTTGAAAAGACTTACCTTGCTACTGGAGGGTACATACGCAGAGTTTCATCGATAACCAAATCCAGGTATTTTATATCGTCAAAAGAGTTGTATGGAAACACTCCCTGAAATAATCAAGAACGAATTTTTAGCTCAATGGCTAATTTCTTCTACACTAGTAAAACAGCAAAATGTTTGTTAGTCATTTAATTTTAAATGGCTAGAGAATTCCCGACGACATAAGTCGTTACTAACGACCCTCAATAAGAACGACATTCTAATATAAAGCTACGAAATTAGTAATATTTTCGGTTTGGATGAAGACCAGATAGCAAACTTTATCCACATACAACTCGTAACTCAGTCGACTCGTTCCAAAAAAAGGGCGGTAGAATCCATCTGTATAATTTTGTTTTGAGTAGAGTCTACCATTCTAAATAGGTCTCAGGGGTGTTAACTTCGTCTCGAGGGGGTGAAAATACAATTTTCAAATAGAAGTAATTCTTTGAAATTAAAAATATATTCGAATTTTTTGCACATTTATAAATGAATGTTTCAAAAAGAAAGTACAAAATGTTTAAAATATAGTAAATTTTAAAATTATAAGCATATGCAAATAAACAATTCTGTAATAAATATTAAGTAATTTTAACGTTACGCGTGCTATTTTCTCAAATACACTCATGGACAAAAAAAATTAGCGCACCAAGAAGAAGTCTTCCAAATGAAACGGAATTTTACATACGTAATGGCTACTTTAATATACGTAAACGATTAGAAAATAAAAGAAAAGGGATCATTTATTTCAGAGAAAAAGTCAAAAGAACGGATGATTTATTATCTGTAGCGCGAATGCACGATGCGATACGATCGGCCATTGAGGCATACAAGTTCTGTATGATGTCTTGAGACATTTCTTTCCATATTTGCTGTAACCTTGCCTCTAGTTCAGTGCTTCTCAAACTTTCAATATTTGCGACCCAGTATTAAAACAATTTTTATCTCCTCCCTTCACACAAATGAAAATATATGAAATCAATACTATGCTTTAACACTAAAGCTGCATTACGACTTTTCTTAAGTGCCGCCTGCATATATAAGCGCCACGTGCAGCCAAAGTGTTAATTGTTCTGAACGTATATGTACGTCTTTACGAAGTGCGATCTTTTCTTTGCACTGGTATGCATAAAAATTTTTTTATGAAGGCTTTGGAGTGCAATAAATGTGGACCTTGAAAGTGATTGCGAAGGATGTACTTATTTTAGGGGATTTAATTATTCCTTCCCCCATACATCACACACGCTTACCTACGTGGAAAATGGTGGCATTGGGGAGATAATCACGTAACTTTTAATCGGAAGTTCAGGGATTATAGGACATACCAATTATCAAGATAAGTGTTAATTTTTGTATATAATTCTATGTATGACAGGCCCATGCGGTAACATATATTGTACAGTACTGTTGCATTTATAAGTGTATTATATCAGCGCGAATATTAATTTTTTTTATTATATCGGAATGTATTTTGTTGGTTTTAAAAATTAATTTACTGAAGATAAACAATCTTTTGTTTTCGATTTTTCAATAAGCTTGCGCTCCCTCCTCGTAGAGTTATAACGCCTCCTCAGGGAAGCGTGCCCCACAGTTTAAGAAATCTGCTCTAGTTCGTTCAAACTTGTAGGAGGCCCAACTCTCCGTCCCAGATATGCTCGCTTGGAGAAATATCTGGGGATCGGGAAGGCCAAGGAAGGGTAGTAACTGTGCAGAGACACTCTTGTGACACCCTTGCCATGCAAGGCCGAGCATTGTGTTGAAAAATGGTTCCTGGGAGCCGTTGCATGAGTGGCAACACACGTGGTTGCAGGATGTCATGAACATTCTGCTGGGCTGTCTTGGTACGACGGATCAATACTAGGGATGACCATGTATTGAGGGCAATGACACCCCATATCATCAAACCAGCTGTGGGAGCGGTGTGTCGCTGTAAAGCAAAGGCAGAATTGAGGCATTCACCACGAGGTTTCCACACACGAACATGATTGTCATCAAAACTGAGATTAAATCTGGATTCGTCACTAAGATGACCTGGTTCCATTCCACTGCGGTCCAGTTTCATCGTCTGTGGTACCACTCCAAACGGAGGTATCGATGGGTGGGCGTCTCAAGGGCGGCACACTTAATGGGAGCCGTGATCCCAAATGTTCTTCCGCCAGGCGCCTTTGTATGGTTCGAGAAGACACAGGGGCCCCTAGTGAAGATGCCGCTTCTGCCTGGATGGCGCCCGATGAAGCAGTTGTCTGTACGCGTGCATTTCTTAAGATGTTGTGGCCTTCTTGACGACTGGTCTATCGAGGGCGTCCTGAGCTTGGTCTTCGCGTAAATGACATCTCTTGGATACACTGGTATCAACACCTCACAGAACAACCAGAGCGGCCCAATTGACGAGCTACTCGCCTAGCGGACCACCCAGCTTCCATCAAGCCGATGATTCTTCCCCTCTCAAACCAAGACAGCTGCTCATATTGTCTTCCAAAACGGCGTAATGGCATGTCTACCTCAGCTCTTCCTTTCTGAACGATTTAGTACACTCAAACAAGCTTTGGTTACTCGTGTTATACTCCAAGGAGAACTACGTTAAATGCCCTCTACCGGCTATACGTAATGCACAAGCACGCTCTGCATTTCTAATTATTTGCATATCTGCCGGTTGTGTACCTTTATGCCAAGTTTCGTTACGATCCTGAAATTATTTCTTGTTGCGCTAATTTATGTCCATGAGTGTAGTAGCCTTGGATTAATAATACTTTATAGAATTTTAAATGGTAGGGTCTGTTTATAAACCCTACCTAATTTTACAATTATAAATCTTTTGTATTTCAAAATATTTGAAAAATATTGAAAATTTGTTTAAAAGTATAATTTTTATTTAAAAATATAACTTATTACTTTATTTTTATAGAAATACAGTGCAGTAAGAATACATTTAACTTCATAAATCATCTTTTTGCTCTAGTAATTAAAGCTACTATTTTAGAAAATATCATGCGCAACGTAAAACGTAATATTTCTTACAGAAATGTTTCGTATTTTCATATGCTTTTGGTTTTTTAAAATTATATTTTAAACATTTTGCACATTTTTGAAGCCCCATCCCTTTATAAATGTGTAGAAGATTTTAATTATAATTCTTCGAAATTAAAATTAAATATCTATTTGAAAACTGTTTATATTTTCAGCCTCCCCGAAACAAAGTTAACCCTAAGAAAATTTTAAAACATTACCCGTAGGAAGCATGGATTAGTTTTTGAAATTAAACTTAAATAGGCATTTCCTAATAGCATAACCGACATAATTTGAGCCTATTTCTTCGGCGGACTTTTCATTAACGTAGGATTTCGAAGAAACACGAGACTAATAGTGATAGATCTGGTAAATATGAACCATGGTCGATAAAACAGAACGGCAATTACCTATTACCCCATTCTCCAAACTCCTATACCACTCCAACTTGAGGTAATGCAGGCTTGCAGAATTTAACAGCAACATCCCACTGCACAAAGACTTTCGTAGATTACTTACATGAAAACAGCAGCATATAATATTCCCTCTCTCCATTTGATTTTCTCTGAATTGAGAACTTTCAGTCAAGGTAGATTTAACGAACATAGTCTGTTTTTCCAGATACCCAAGTTTCGTCTTTGTAAAACTGGGACGACGTCCATTATTCAATCAGGTATTCATGTTGATAGAAGTTTGTGTGTTTATTAAAGTCACAATAAAAAACACCACAAGGGTTGTTGGCAAAGGAAATCGTAATCTTGAACAATGATCAAGTGATGAGGACGACACCTCCAAATACTTCTACATAACGCAACGCGAGGACTTTGATCACGACAGATTTCATATATATGTAACAGCCCTTTCACACGGTGGGTCTTCAGAGTCATTAGGATTCCATGAATTAGATCACCACGAATTCGTGACCATAAACACCAGACGACTACGATCGAAACCGTAGTACAATTACATCGATCAATTCTTTCTCAATCTTTGTGCATCTATTAAGTGTTTACATGCAAACTGATCAAAATCCAATACTTTACATATTTATTTTCAAATACAAAAGTTGATGCATTTAAGATCATTCAATAAATTTTAATTCAACAAAATAAGATGCGAGTCACCAAGAGGAAGGCTCTCTGCAATGGGGCCATTGTAGGTGAAATAATTTTAAGAAGCAACAGCTCCATTGAACGGATTCTTAATTTTTGCAAACTTTATGGGTTGCAATTGCAATAAATAAAACATGTAGGAGGACTTCTGCAAGTTGTATCTGTAATGGAGTTCGAATTTTTCACGTTGGATAGTTTTGGAATTTGTAAGAGGGAGGATCCAGTTTGAATATCACAATATCCTCGTTAGCCGACGATTGATAAAAGCTTGATTCGAGTTTCTGCCTCCCTGAGAATGAGATAGACACTTTAGCTATCCGAGGGTAAATGGTCAGATATTATATTCAATTATTAAAAAAAACTCACTTTGTCCCGTATTATAACTTCATATATCTCTTTTCGTAAGTCATTCTGCACCTTTTCATGTCTGGCCAGAAGGTAACATGCCATCGTCACAAGTGTCGACACCTTTTGGGACCCAAAGACCACGTAATATAAAAACTGATGCGTCGTGTCTTCTAATCTAAGTCCTAAGGTAAAAGATTTACAATAAATACACATTAGGATACAAATTGGACGAAATGGCGATTCAAAACACTGATTTTGGAGTTATTGTTCATCTGATACCCTAAGTAAGGACTTCCACTTCATGCGGAATGCATTTCCAGTATTCTAAATTCAGTGTGTATATAATAGTGTAAATAATCTTTATATTCTAAAAGTATGTAGACACCCTTCTCTATTTTGATCATATACCGTCTACATAGGGCATCTGCTCACTTGTAGCTCTAAGCCAATCTACCAAAGTAATACAGAATGCCACACAGAACATAACCGAAACTGATGTAAAATGTTAGTAGCTACTGGCATTGTGTGTGGGTGTCATTCAAATAATTCAATCAAGTTGGTATTTTCCAAGATTTATTAATAACATCCTGTAAACTTCAATAAAGCAACAATCTTAACCGAATTGCCAGAAGTTGGCTGCCTTTTAGCTGTGGCGTGCCAAACCAATCTTCCAATAGGATTCTGCATGTCACATAGGAAGTTTTTGAAACAATTCGATTCCAGTGATAATGCATACAGAATAGAGAGATCAATAATTTAGAATTGTAGTTTTATTACATTAATTTTATATCATTTAAAGATATTTCTTAACATAAAAATAAATAGCATACAATATAACTTTTTTATTCTTGTTGACAAAAAAGTTCAAGTTGTAAATGTGCCATGTATTTTTTTAAACATATGTATTGCAAGTTTATTATTTGAATAAATAAGAATTTCCCTTCATTAGAGTTAAATAAAAACTTTAATGTGCGACCCTAACGCTTGCACCGCTCTACTTTCATATCGCACAATCAAGGGTATAATGAGCGACTTTAACTAAATACTCAGAATAGAGTCAAATTTAAACGTTTTTTCCTTTTGCCAACTCTAAGTAAAAAATGTTTCCTCATATGAAAAATATTTAGATAGGTGGAACCAAAACCGGAAAGCAGTACATTCAATTTTCTCTCTTCAAACACAATTAAATCGCTCCAGATATGACATGCAATAATTACTAAAGTGTAAAGGAGGTGAGTAAAGATCAGCCTTTTTTCACCCATCATAGTCATTCAAAGTATTTATTGGAGTTATATTTATGTGAACTTTAGGTAGTGATCTTTACTTTTATTCTAAAATAGTAAGAAAACAATATAGCAAGTCGAATAAAAAAGTCAAACTTGGAAAAAGCGCTTAAAATAAAATTCAACGAATTTGCCACCTTTTATTTAAAAAAACTGTTAAGAGCTTTAAGCACCATTACATATTTTCTTCTCAAATACTACGATAATAAGGCTTTAAACTATCATTCGTTGGTTTTGGTGCATCGAGCGCGTTGATGTGATACGAAACAAAATAGCTTCACCGCAAATCGGTCAGATTTTTGGAGCTTTTAAAAGAAATTGACCTAGTACCTAAAATGCCTGCATTCTGGACAAACAAGGACAGTTGTCTATAGAAAAGGCTAAAGAGACATTTGGTGATATCGATTTATTCACGTGTTCAAAATAAGGCACTTCATTTCTTGTACATCAATTTAAAAAAAATAATTAATTGAAATTTTTTTATTTGAATTTTCATTAATTTTTTCTTAAAAATTTTCGTGGTGTGTGTTGCAACTGTATTTAATTTTTTTCTCTAAATTTCTTAAAGTTAGTATAACTTCAAAATTGAATATTTTTTTATACCAAGTAAAATTAATTTTGTAAATTTTTATCAGTTTTGTACTTCAGTATTTTACACAGCGCAAGATTCTGATTTTCATATATTTTTGAAGAACTGTCCAATTTTTATTTCTTTACAACTTTAAATTTTCCTCACATTCTCTGAAAATTTGAGAAATAAATTTATGTGATTAACATGTAAAAATTTCAAATTATTGTTTTGTTTTATTTCTTATTTACATTGATTTGAAGAAGGATGGTTTTTTTCGAGAGCACTGATTTATCTTAAGGGTTCCGAGGGTTCTTAAGAAAATTCATATGCTTAGAATTCAATTTTTCCTTTTAAGATATGAATTCAAATTTAAACGGTATTTAATTTTTATGGTTTCTTATTCTATAAAAGCCTCGGCTTAGAAGTATCGGAATTCTCAAAAGAAGATTTATGAATATTTCCAACAACACGTCAGTTCCCGGGAAGCTTTCTTTTAAACACGAACTGCGCAGTTCTCTCTTTCACAATAGGTAAATCCCCTTTTACACTTCCACCCTTGGAGGAACTCAATATTGCACCTGCAATTAAACGTCTTTAACTGTTAACAGTTCTAAATGGATTTCTTCTCATTTGCTGTGGTACCACTTAAAAGTTCAATGTGTATTATACCATCAACCTGTTTCTTTAAATCAAAAAATGTCACCAAATGCCGCAATGTACAGCAAGTATTGGAAAACCATTCCCACGCGCCTGTTCAAAAACAATCTCGATCACGTATGCTCTAAAAGTGTATAAAATTTGTTAATTATTCTAATCTTATTCCTCTAGTAAATTACTAAAAGTTTTATCTTTTTTTTTAACGGAAAAGAACACTGTAAATATTTCCCAAAATACTATCTTTTTCGCAAGTATCAGAATGACTATGCCGTTTCGCTACAGAAAGACTATGAAGTTTAAACGGCAAAACTGTAAGACAGCCTTTAGCTTCTACTTATGCAAATTTAAGTGGTTTCATCCACACAAAGACTCATTTGTCATTATGAAAACAATTACGGTGTTTGTCACTTGAATAGTATGATCATTAGATCTCATTTCAAGTGTTCGCGTTCTGTATATATAGATCCGGTTTTGTTTAAATTCTAAATTTGCGCTTGTCGCGGGCTAATATGGAAGAAGCATGCGCGGGAGTAAGCTTTCGTTCACGTGAGGAAACAATTGCAGCATTTGGTGACGTTTAACCTGGCGAAATTGTTCGTCAGTATGATACACAAGTACCAAATGTTCTTATTTTAACATAAGCGATGTCATTTCCTTTATTATTTGCAAGTTAACGAAAGTTCAGTGAAATGTTTTAGACTAAGAAATGCATCGAAAACTAATATAAAATTCGCAATTTATCGGAAAACAACGTTTAAAATACAGAGTATACAAGGGAAATTCGCACAGTAAATCTCAGGTTTTCACCCTTCCTGTAGAACTCTGACACAACGATGTGTCTAAAAAATCAGGCATATAAGCTATAGTTCATCCACAATCACTCGCTAGTGAACTCCTCAAAGCTGAAGTAAAATTTACTCAATTTCGGCAGGAGTCTACCATTTATATTTTGCGCGGCTACCTACCAACGCTTTCCCGAAAAACCCGCTTACATCATAGATCGTGATGTTAGATTTTCCAGTAATTTCTAGAGCAGGGGTGGCCAACCCAAATGACCTTACGGGCCACTTTGGAAAAAACATTATAGTCTCGCGGGTCGCACATAAAAAATGTACCTTTATATTAGATTTGGAAACAAAAAAAAACATTTATGAGGGTGAAAATTTGAAACAAAATGAATTATTATTATTGTTTTCATTATTTTTCACATATACAGACATAGATAATAAAATAATGTTTATATAATATAATAATAAAATGATCAAATAATTTTTAAAATATTACGGTGTTGTCTCATTTTCTTGAAAATTACGGAGTTGACTCATTGTTTAAATTTAATTTTGCTGTCATTCTCAAACGATTAAGTATACATTGCCTTTTATCTTAACCATCCTGAATAATTTTTTTATCTTTAAGAAAACATATATGACTCTGCCTCTTGCTTTTTGAGTACTCCAAACAGAAAATGAGAAGTAGAAATGAAAGTCGCACACACAAAGGATCATGTATCATCCATAGTAAAGGATATGCATAATGCAATTCAGAAATTATGAAAAAAGTAATTTAGTACAGTAAAATCAAATGTTACTGTTCAATAAAATATATATTTTAATCTAAAGGACATTTCTATTATCAAAAAGGATTTAAAAACAAGAACAGATAACAGGCATATATATATATATAATTTAAGCCTCAAATAAATTTCAAAATGAAAAAACTTTAAAAACCTGATATTTAAATTTTTAAAAAAAAGTTGGTGGGCCACATGCGGCCCGCGTGTAGGAAACACTCGTTTTAGAGGCATCCATATAATCACCAAGTCGCGAAAAATGATCACCAGAATTCGTCGCCAAAATTTGTGCCAACTTCGCTGCATCACCAATATTTTGCCGAGTTTGTATTGGAACTCCATTATAATATAGGGGAAGGCATTGATTGCGAATGATAGTTTTTATCATAAATACAACAGAAAGTAGTATTAAACATCCAGATATAAATTTCACTATTTTAAGATGAAATTCAACATTACACAATTCACGTAACAATGTTTTATTTTAAAAGTAAAAACACTAATTAAGAACACAATGCAAAATGATACAAGATATAAAATTTAATCTTTGGTCGACGTTTCATTGGCTCGTAATGTACCAAATATTTATGTATTAATTTTAATTTTCGAGTTAATTTCAACATCGAATTTTAAACTTTTATCCAACATTTCTTTAAAAAGTCTAATCCATGTTAAGCCGTGGAGAAAAAAAACAAAATTACTTTGTTACATTCTCACCTGCTTTCATAATTTCATTACCAACTAGCTGAACATCAAAACTGAACATGGCTTGAAGCACATTTTTCACCAAGTAAAATTCCGCCTGTAGACAGAAAAATGATTGTAAAATAAATTTGCAATTTTATTCAAGTGCAGTTGCTCCCTATATAAACTGTAAGAAATGCAACACCATGAAGGAATACACAGAATTAAATGAAGTTTGCAGAAAATATCCATTATACGATGTAACGTAAAATAATAAAGTTTCAGAGCCGTCGCGATGTGCCCTCTGAACTGATGCTGAAAGCGTAAATTAGAAGACTGTAGCGGGATGTTGAAAATAGTTAATGATTATTTGTTAGTGACGTACTTTTAGCGAAACCCAAGTAATCTACGACAAAATAATGAGAAATTCCAACAACTTACGGAGTTTGAATTGGTGGAGGGAATTTTCAGCCTTCGAGAAGGAGGATTTTCCTATCGCGCAACAGGAGCTCGTGGGCAGTGGAACAGTTTCACAGTGATACGAGTTTGGATACAGTGGACCGGCGAGAACCGAAACTAAAAACTGGAAGTGAAGTGAATGTGGGGTTTAGTGGCGCAAGGGCCAACTTTGGCCAAGCTGCGCCAAACACTAGTTAAAATAAATTCACTTATACTTTTAAACATATATATATTTAAAAATTATACATATATATATGTTTAAAAGTATATGTACACACATATATGCATGCATACATACATACATATAATATTAAAAATCCAAAGAAACACACAAATCAAATCATATGTAAAAATCCAATTTTTAAAAGGAAGGCAAGAAGATTTTGGTGGGGAAAACTAACTAAAAACTGGAAGTGGACGATGGAAGGCGACATCAGCGTTTGACGATCGACATCTGCTCCGCATGGTGGTGAATGGCCGTACAGCTTCATCCAGGCAGTTTGCAGCACGTTGGTCTACTGCTACAGGTGTACTAATATCGGCTTCGTCAATTCGTCGACGTCTGATGCACCGTGGATTGCGTGCAAGGATGCCTTTATACAGGGTCACCTTCATGGCAAACCATTGACGGCTGGGTCTGCAATGGATACTTGAGCACAGAGTCTGGAAAGCTGATTGGTACCAAGTTTGCTTTTCAGATGAATCCCGCTTCAATTTGTAGGACCACGATGGTCACATTCGTTTTAGACGCTATACCTGTGAACGCTGCCTTTCCAAAGTGCATTATTAAACGACATGATGGTCTAACACCTGGAAATATGGTTTGAAGTGCGATTTCGTATCATGGACGATCCAATTTGCTACGGATTGATTGTAATCTCAATAGCAACAGGTACGTCTGTTAAGTGCTACAGCCCGAAGTCGTTCCCTTCCTTCAAGGCCCCCTTGGAGCTATCTTTCAGCAGAATAATGCATGCCCACATGTTGCCAAGACAACTGTAGGCTTCTGTTCAGCCCTACACAAGCAGCTTCTTTGGCCTGCTTATTCGCCGGCTATGTTGCCTTTTGAGCACTTGTGTGATTTGGTTGGTCGGTGTCTCGCTGGTAATTAAAGTCCTGCAACTTCAAAAGAGGAACTTTTGCTGCGCATAGAAGCAAGCAATATGAAATTCTCTTCCACAAGAAGACATTTAAAATCTTTTTGACTCAATACTTCGTCGTATAGTAGCACCTATTGCAGCCCGTGTGTGTGTGTTGGCTACACCAAATACTGCTTTACGACACTTAATATTTTTTGATTTGAATATTTTTTCATTGGTACTAATACAAGTCGTTTGTGCATTACATTTCATTTAATTCTGATGATTCCCTCATGGTGTTGCATTTTTCACTAACAGCAGTTTAGCTTTATAATACGACAATAGAGAATTACTTATAAAATTATGGGCTCTAATGATATTGAAAACGACGTTTTATCTCTTTATGCTCCCACAAGGATTTGAAGTGTTATTTCAATTAGAAATATATTAAGGTATTGGAACTGGTCGAAAATGGCCAAATCCAATCAAGATATATTTGTTTTTTTATCTTAATGAATAGAGCTATCTTTTAGCTTTACAAAACATAATTTATCGTGTTCCTAAACGATCTAGAGGCCAAGTTACAATCAATTTTATAAAGTTAGATAAACCGGAGTTGGGTTTTTGATCCAACTTAAGTTGACATTTAAATTACTCAAAATCTATCATGTCGAGTCTGATGACTCAAACAGTTGCAACTGTATCTACTATATAAAACTTTTTGAACGCGATATTTATGTTATTTTCTAGAGAATATACTAAAATATTTCTTATTGTATGAATACTTTGAGTTGTGGCTTGTTACTTATATAATGGTCTGGTCTCATAAAAATGTCACATTTCTTATTATGTTTACTCAATAAGCTCTAAAAACGTTTAAATTTTAGTAAAACATTAAAATTTTAATACATTTTCTAGATAAATGCATCCTATTCGTTTTAGTAATACTCTTGCTAATATAAGTTTATTACTTTTTCTCTAACTGACTTGAAGTTTTCAAAAACACTGCTAAAATTTGCCTTATGATTGCGATTTTTCTAAAATTTCAGTATTTTTTTTAAATATTGTTAAATATTAGTATTTATTGTTATATTGAGTCCTAAAAAGCATTTATGTTTAAATATTCTATTTTGTTAAAAAGTACTCCGAACGTGTTCGAATAACGTCAAAATATCTGTTGGAAAAAAAGGACAGTTTTAGGCATGAAGGAAAAAAGATGCGACACTTGACCTTTTACATTCCTAACTTCAACTCCAAGAGAATTTAAGTCAGTTTACTATTTGCTTAATAAAAGAAATATACATGGTGAAATCAGTTAATTTTAAGAGTCTTTAACCTTTTAAGTGTGACCTAAAAAAAAATTGAAGTCTTATTTAATAGAAAAATTGGGAATATATATATATAAAATAATCCAGAAACATATTTTGTTCATGTTTATTTTACCCACTTTAAAAGGTCATATTAATTCGAAATTTCGCACACTCGTCAAGAACCGATGACAATACAATAACTTCATAATTTTATTGCATTGTCCTGATTAGGATCCTCATAGTTAAGGTATATAAGGATTTCCAGATTTGGAGACTAATTCCATATGCCCCTCATAGATTTGGAGACTATTTCTAGATTTAGTGACTAAAAGATTACGGTGCAATCCTAAAACCTCAAATAGGCTTCTAATTAATACAAGTAAAGCAAAAGTGTTCTTTATGTGCAATAGGGTAGGGCGGGTGGGTGCGTAGTTTTTCTGAAAATTGAAATAAAGATTCGTGCATGTGAATAAGAATTCGTTCTAACTGCTAAAATTTTTTTTTATAAAGCAACACGTTTAGAAGTCGTGATACGAATTAACATTATAGGGATACGTTAAAAAGGTGATAATACGATTCCCATTTATTATTTCTTCTTAATACACTTTTATTAGTTACACCTGTATCTAAAGAGACGGAATCTTTGAAATAACGATATTAGACTCATACGAAGTCCCGTAAACAAAGAGAATACCCTTCACACCCATTAATTAATGTCTATTGAAGAGCAAGACTAATATTTGGAGCCGGAATTATGTAGCTGCTGGAATTAAACTCAAAGATACATTCAACAAAGAATAAATGATAGTTTTAACTAAAAAAAAACAGGCTTTTATTGTAGATCGAACTAAAAAATGAAAAATGAATTAGGTTTTTTTCAACCAATTAAACACGATTTTATAGAGAGTCAGACTAAAAAGTAAAAAAAAAATTCTTAATATAAAAATAGAAGGATTAATGAGAAAATTAATGTAATTGTGGTGAAAGCGTGGGGTGCTTTGCACAATATTTTTACACTAACTCATAATTTCTAACTAGTTCTATTCCAAAATACTAACAATTAATATATAGAGAGAACTCCACTCTTTTACCCTCAATGACATTAATTTTCTCGTTAATCATTTTATTCTTATATTATGTTTTTACTTTTTAGTTCGATTCACTATAAAAGCGTATTTTTTTAACTATATTTTTCTATAATTCTGTTAATATTTACTGGATTAATACATTTATGAGAAAAATTAGAGAGTTAAAACACTCATCTAAAAATTGAATTTACTTTAAGTTGCAACTTTATAAACACTCCAGCTAGATCGTTCAATGTCCCATTAAGAAGTTTGGAGACAAAGTAGAGTTTATTAACGCCACACTATAAAGCACGAGGCCTCTAGATGACAAGCCTCATAATTCTAAACCTAGGCCACTTATTTTAACTTATTTTAGTATAAGTATTATTAAAACAAATTAGATGCATTTTATCTAGGAAATGTACTAAAATTTTAATATTTTCTGAAAACTTAAGAGCCGATCGAGTAAACATAAGAAATGTTACTTAAATAATGAGCGTATAAAAAATGTCACAAGTCATCACTCGAAAAACATTTATACAATAAGAAATATTTTAGTACATTCTCTAGAAAATAAAATATCAGGTTCAAAAAGTTTCATAAAAATACATTTGTAATATTTTCAGTTATCCGACTCGCCATGCCAGATTTTAAGCAATTTAAATGCCAACTTTCGGTAGGTCAAATACCCACTTCTGGTTTTTCCAACTTCATAAAATTGATTGCAACTTGGTCTAGGTAGCGTAGAAACAAAATAGTATGTTTTGTAAAACCAAAAGATAGTTCTGTTCAGTAAAATAAAAAGCAAAAATATCAGTCTTGACCAAATTTAGTCATTTTCAACGTGTTCGGATACCTTAAATTTTGTATATGACTAGCGCATGGGTTCACTAGTAATTATTAAACTTGTTCTTAACTTAATATTGATAAATTAATCAAATAAATTGTGCAGTACTGATACATTTATATGTACATGCGTATTTTACTTTGTATTATTTCGGATTTTTTCCCCTTTCGGTAAATTGTTTAATTTTACCCGTTCCCTCAAGTAAGGTTATCACGACCCCTTAATGGGGCGCACCCCACACAGTTTGAGAAACGTAGCGTTAATATTCTTTATCTGTACACATGAAAGATAAAAATTAACTTACTCTTTCATGCCAATGTTTTTCGCAGATAATGTTACGCACTTTCTTTCTAAAACTTATTAGATCCTTATCAATAGAACGAGATTGGATCCACTTTGCAATTTTGGGAAAATGGCCTGCAAATAAAAATAAACATAAAGACGACGAATCACGAGAAACTTGAAAATTCATGTTCCCTTATGCAAAATTTTTTTCCTTCAAATAATTCATCAGCAGCATGGTCGAATTTCCGAATGAATCGGGCTTGAATTCACCAGCAGCTCAGAAATATTAGAGGTTTGCCAAGTAGAATATTATAGTTTTAAACGCAAAAAATAGTAAGCTAAAGTTTAAAGAAAAACAATGAAAAATGGTACACCTAGTGAAACTATAGCCGTGAGAAACATCTGTTTGTCAAAATGAGGGATTGATTGATTGATTGAATATTACCGTCGCACTGTTCAGCTACACGAGGGCTTTTGGCGACGGACCACGTAACTTTGAACCATGGTTAAGGACGACACCCGAGCTGGCACCCCCTCTCCTAACTACCATACCACACCAACGGGAAGACGTTTCAGCTCTCGACAGATTAACGTGCATCGCTGCCCTATACGGTGGGTCTTTAGTGGTACTGGGCTCGAACCCGTGACAAAGCACGCCACGGTCTGATACCTATACCGCTCGGCTACCGCGGCCGTCAAAATGAGGGAAACATTAGCATAGGGAAAACAACCCATGTACAAAGTAGCAGCAGGCCAGCTTGCTCAATATTAGTACAAATTACGACGGTAGACTGACAGAAGTGTTGACAACGTGGTCACCAGTGGAAGTAAGAGCCGTTGTCCGATATGAATGGATACGAGATACGTTTATTCATCCATTAAGGTCTACAGACTTTGTATTGCGTAGAGTAGTGGTCGCCAAACTTTTGACTTCACGGAGCAGTAAATTATAATTTAAATCCATCGGACTCCTAATAGAATTATATAACTTTTACTTAATTTTTGAATTGAATTATGTTTAACCCTCTGGGTGGTTAGCTTCCTCCTGAAAAGTTATTCCAAAAGCGTTTACTCTTATTTTGCCGTTCGCTTTAAAAATGCAACATACTTCTTTCCTTTCCCCCTTTTGAAACTTTGGAGGTCGAACGGGGACAATTTTATGACTTAGTTCCGTCCCTTTGTTAAGTAAGAACCAAAAGATCAATCGTTTACAGCTAGCTGTTAGGTTGCCTTAGGCAATCATGTATGAAAGCAACTCGGTCGGTTCCCCTATATGTTCAGTCACAGTAAAATTAAAACAAAATGAAGGGGAAAAAAAGGGGGGAAAATGAAATAAAAAGTGTGTTAGAAATTGAAAAATTATATTTTCTTCAAACAAATTTTATTTTTCTGTCATTTTTTTTAAAAATTAAAAAATATATATATTTTGCTATTGCGATTTGAACCAGAAAAAAACATCCTGTATTCATTTTTGGATATGAGAGTAAGAAAACGCGCTCACTTTCCTGTTTTTAAAAAAGTAATGAGGTAAAAAGAGTAAGGGCCCTATCTCTTTTTTAAACAATAAGACAATAAATGGTGCATACAGTGATATACATACGATGGTTATATTTATGAAATAAAACCGATCTTTCTCTATTCAATTATATTTTTAATTTAAAATAACATAGAAAAGGATTTCAATACTTTTATATGATTTTAATTAAAATAAATTAAAAGATATTTTTATGTTAAGTGAATATTTTTCGGAAAAAATTTAAATTTTCCTTCCTACTGTTCTCTTTTTTTCGAACTTCTTGTATTAAATAAAAATTCCTTTTCTACATCGGCATTTGTGATGGACATAACACACATTCAGTCAATAATTTTTAATTTTAATGGGGAATATACTTCTTTAAATGGGCATGACAGTACTTCTAACCATTTTCTACTCAAGTTTAATTTCTTATCTTTCTGTTTCGTTTATTAGAAGGAAAAATGTCATACATCAATTACTACATTTTCACACAATTCAGTCATTACAAATTCTATTGTGAGAAAAGTTCTCCCTAATTAATTTTGTCTTTCAAAACAGTACACTTAAAACAATTTTGTTCAGTGAAGTTAACCGACAGTTCCACAATGTATTCATACCAAATTTTAAAAACAAATTTAACACTTGAAAATGTATCCTGTATTATAAATTTTTCAGTATACACAAATATTTCCTGCTGTAGGGAAGATATAGTATGAGAGATGTGGTGTGCGGTTGTGAAAGAATGTTTTCGTACGTGTAGACTATTTTTGAAAATTTAAATATCACTGAAGCTGATCATATAACTGCAAATGAGCCTTATTTTAGTGTGTGCTAGTATCAAAGTAAAACACTTTACAATATTAAACAGCCTATGGGTTTATACTCAACATCAAACTATTCGCAAAATGGCTTATAACTTCTATTCAAATTGTAAAGAAACTGAAATAAAAATATATTTTACACACACTGCAGTCAAAAATATTCATAATATCTAAATCTTATTCCTCCACTTATTTCAGAAGATTTTAAAAACTGTAGCTGAAAGCAATTTTTTATATTTATAAACGAGGCATAAAAGCTCACACAGTTATAAAAATGTCTTTATCATTTTTAAATATACTACTATAAAACGTATATGGATTGTAGGATCAATTCTAAAATTCTAAAAGCTTTTAGAGGGGCAAAAAACATGTAATTTTGGATGTATGAAAATTTTAATATAATACACAAATATACATATTATTAAGCAAATGCATTTGAAAAATCAAAGTTCCTTCTGAAATAAACATAATTGAAAGAAAAATGATTAATTGCAAATGAGTGGAAATACATGTTTATCTAAGGGGTATCCCCAAAGTGAGGCAATCCTCAAACTTAAAACTCAATCTCAGTGGCACAACAATCCATGAGGGCCAGGAACTACTATTCCCATCCCAATTTAAGTGACCATTGGGCGCTGAGTTGCATGAACAGATGTCCCGATTTGGTGGTCTGTCTGAAGAGAGACCTTCAGTGTTTAAGACCCGAAGCAAGTTTGGTACTCATTTTTCGACCCAATGTAGCGGGGATGAAAGGCAGAGTCGACCTTGCCCAGCCTGTTAATACAACTCCAGACCTGTGGTGTGGAAGCCCGATACACTACCACTCGACCCTAATCGGTGAAAAATAAAATTTAATGTTAGAATCTTATATAAATCCCTAATGAATGAGGGAGTCCAAACTTTTTTTCCCCATGTAAACTGCTTAGACGGAAATGCTTAATTATGAACATTTCACAAGTTGCATAAATTAAAATTAACCGTTATAGTTTACATAAATTTTTAAGGGTACAAAAGGTGTATTTCGGCTGCACGAAATTTTAAAAGAAATACGGTTGTGAAAAAGTAGTACAAATCTAAAATAGGGTTGTTACCTTAGATATTGTCAAACACAACAATGTATTGGAAGCCAAATCCACAATTCGTTGTTATAAGAATGTATGGAAAATTACAAGACTTATTTTTGCATTTGTAATTATATATATTTTTATCCTGAGAACTTTAAATGCTAGAGCGGTATCCATCAAAACCGCGGTTCCCTCTGTTTTTCCAGATCGCCCCTGACTAAGCCGGCTCTGCCACAGTAAGTGAAAATGCCGTATTTTGTTTGTCAAGATCATTTTATAGCAGACTGCATTTTTCATGTATTTTAGATTGTCATTTTATATTTTCTACATCAATATCTTAATGTCTGAATTTAAAATTACATAAAATTCTTGACATTCGCATCAATGACCATGATAATTTTTATTAGTATATGAATGTGTCATCAAACGATTACATGACTATTATTGACAGATTTTAACCATTTAAATAATATTAAGTATATTATAACGCACACAAATTTTCTGATTTTTAAAATAAATATTTCGAAAACTACTTCCGATATACTCAAAATTTTTCATTCCTAAGCTTTAGCTTCTCAGTTTTGCTTCTATGTCAAAAATTTATTGTATATTTGTCAATTTTTAAGTATATTTTTTTTGCTCTTAGCATGCAGTTTTCAACTGAATTGTATGAAATCTTGAAATATATCAAAAAATACCAAAAAGGCTATATAATAAAATTTGAAATTTATATTATACTCAATGAATTGCTAGAACTTATGGTAAATAATTTTTAAATGCGCGATGCATTTTTTTCGAAATTTCTAATGGAATTTCTTGCATAAAATTTCTAACTTTATACGGTCGAGATTTCAAAAAAATATCCAGATTTTAATTACTTATTCAGTTAGCCTTTAAAAAAAGATAAATGATGAGGTATTTTGCATAAACAGATTTTTGAAGAATTCGAATGTTTTTGAAAAGCTCGAATTTAAAATTGATTTTTATGTTTATTTATATGCATAAATGTCTACTGTAAATGTTTCCGTATATTTTTGATTACCATTTATTCAAACATTCAAGTTATAAAAAAAATGTGTGAAAATCTTCATTCATGTTGTCTTTGATTTAAACTGAAGTTCAAGCACTTAAAATTCAAATATAATTCGGTGTATTTTAACAATATATAACTAGGCACTGTACGTTAACTTCCCTGAACACTTGGGCTTTAAAAAAAAAAAAAAAAAAAACTGATAAAAATAATAACGAAAAATTAAAACTAATTAAGATTTATTAAAGTGTAAGAAAATATGTTTCAAATTATTTGATGAAGTTTAAATTTATTCATTTTTAGTGGTTGGAAAGTTGAAAAGGCTTCAAATTTTAAAGTGTTTGGTGTTTTATTAATTTTTTTGGCATCTGATAATGAAATAATCAGGTTTCAAACATTGAAAGCATTGATTAAGATAAGAAAAATGAAGTGAAAGAATATACTTAGACAAATTATTTTTTTTTTAACTATATAAAATAGCAGATTGTCCTGACACCCCATATGAAACAAAAAGGGAATTGTAACATATTTTACTTATGCGTTGGGGCTTTTCAAAATACAAGCTAACAAACAAATACTTCCTGGGGTCTAAAGAAATTTTTTGCGATTTTTTACGATTGCTCTAGGGTCCAAACACGGGGTTCCTTGCGAGCCATAAAACTTCCTATCAGTGTCCTGCTGTGTTGCTTCCACCGTCCCTAATTATCTTTCAAGATGTTAAACCTTTAATAGGGGGAAAGGATTTCAGAAAAGTGCGGCTCAACCGCTTTTGAAAATGTTACTTGAAGGCAAAAAAACCTGTGCAGCGCATTTTCGAAGCATCTTTACAATGACGGAATTTTCCGTGCTAACCGCTTGGAGGGTTAAAAAACACATCTTAAAACACAACTTCACGTGATAGGTATATTCTCGAATTTCTGGAGACCAGAGACATCTCATGGACCACCCCTTCTGGAGACCTCTGGCGTTGAGTACATATCTCTTCAAATATTCGGTCGCTGGTGTTGCATGTTCAGTGAAGGAAGGCAGAGAGTGCAAGATAAAGGGCGATGTGAGCGTAGTTGAGCCAGAGTGGCATACATAAGGTGCATTTTAGCACTGACTTATCACATGCCCCATGCTGCGATGGGTTATAGAAAAAGTGCAAGATAAGTTCGGAGAAACTTTACTCTGGATCACAAGCATGGGAATTAGTCTCGTTTACGTGATGCAGTAGGAGCCGAAAGCGAAATTAGTTCCTCTTCAGAATCATCCCAGACAATGAGACATGGGAGCACCACTGTAACCCAGAAACCGTCTCAATGACGTGGAAACATCCCAGGTAGCTAGCGAGGAAAGATTCCGAAACAATGCCGAGGTGTATCAGGCTGTGCAACAGTTCTTTGCTTTGCAGGGCACGTTTCAATTGATTAGCTTCTTCAAAACTTTTGCATGTTAGAATAAATATAGCTTGATTTTGATGACGACTATGTCTAAAATTAGTGAAAAGGTGTACAGTTAATGATTTTAAAATCCCCTTTCAATCTTTAAGGGGGTCTGGCACATGAATGTTTGAAAAGTTATCGATTTTCTGTTTTTTATATTTAAGAGTTCAAATATTTCTATTTAAAATGATATATATATGAAGAAATACGATAATTAGAAGCATTTTTATTCTTTAAATGAAGCTACTCTCTCATTGAGCCGCATCAAATGAGCTCTGCTAAGGGCACCCATGTTTTCCCTTGTATAAGTTTCTGATGAGCGCTAAACCATACGATGTTCAAGTCGAAACATTCGAGTGTATTGGGAATATCCAAAAGTGTATGGGTACACATCTTTCGTTCAAATGAGTCAGTTAACACCTTATGGTCAGTGATTCCAAAATCTACATTTGTGGAATTGGGTAAATATGCCTATTGCGATGTTTAACACTAGTCATGTAGCAAAATTTATATTCTTAGAAAATTATTATATTGAACCAAAATATAACTGAGTGCCATGCTTCAAAAAATTAGCTGCACGTATTATTAGTGTCGACAAGGGGTACTAACCTTTTTTTCTGCCTAGCCGTATACATATATTTGCTACTTCACGAGGGTCAACATGATTTATAGAGTGGGGATAAATGATAAGATAACAAAAACTTTAAAATGGGAAAAATTCATCAATATTGAAACTCTTATTTTGCTTTTTTAAAATTTTTTTATATCTTTTTGTCACTAAATTTTTTTTAGATTGGAAGCATTTAAGAATCACTCCTTCACAATTCATGTACAAGAGTAAACGGTTCCATATAATTAACAATATAACAAATTTCATAAGGTGTATTTGTTACCGCTGTGACATAACCACCGACAAAACACTACTATTGTAAAGATTAAAAAAAAAAGTCTATTTATCATCTCTTGAAAGATCTTCGAGGAAAAGTGTCATTGTACACAATACCGGTTTACTGGCATTTTTTTTAAATACAACACTTTTGTGACAAATCAAACAATTACCGATCCATGCTTGTTTTTATCTACAAAATAGGCAGCATCCCAATCGTGTTGAATCTATTTTCTAGGAATATTTTTCACTTGCAAGATATGAAAGGTAGTTAAAAATTAGTTAAACCAGTGCTTCTCAAACTTTCAATACTTGCAATCCAGATTTCTATTATAATTTTCATCGCGCCCCCTCCATAGAATAATACATACAATAGCAGTGTTTTGAATTCAATAATAATGTATTTGAAGTAAAGCTACAATTTGTTTTTAATTATAGACCGTTCAAATTATCTAGATATTAAATTTTATATATGACAAGCTTATAGAAGTCACTAGTAAATATTAATCTTGTTCTTGACTTAATATTGATAAATTATCAAATACATTGAGCAGTACTGATGCATTTATATAAATATATCATATCAGTGTAAATGTGAATTTTACTTTTATTATGTCATAATGTATTTTGTTTTGCTTCACTTAACTAAATTCGTAATTTTTAAAAACTTTTCGCCTTTTAAAGTTATCACGCCCCCCCCAGGGGGTGCGCCCCACAGTTTGAGAAACAACCGAGTTAAACCCATAAAATGGACGCTACTGAACGGTTTTCTACTGTCACTCATCAGAAAAAAATATAAATTTGTACCCATACGACATCTACAGCAAAAAGTAAAATTGAAATATTTGATCTCTTAAATAGTTTTCCTCCAAAGCTTCATGTATAAATGAAGCTCTCTGAACAATGGGCCCTGAGCGGGCCACTTAAGTCCCGGTGGGACGCATGTGGCCCACAGGTTGAGTATCGCTGGTGTAGACGAACGAAAGCATTTTGCACCTTTAACCTATTCAGGATCGTGATCACGGAATCGAATTTGAGATTGTGTTTTGCCCATTCTGACGCCCGTAATCATATTGGCGTGTTCTTAATTTAGAATTTATGGAATGAAGTGACTAAGCTATAAATTTCCTTATAATTTATTACCGTAATCGTTGTTTGTGAATTTTTAAATAAAGTTAGGCTTAACTGGAAAAATCGCCTGGTCCTGAACGGGTTAAAGAGGAACGAATAAACTTTGAAATGAAGACTTATTTTACGAAAATTTAAAATCGTTTTCTTACTAGAAATGAAATTTTTTTTATTCAAGAAATGGTTAAAAAAACCCTTCATTATTTAAATTAATCAATTTCGACTTAATGCCACATTGCCGACTTAATGCCACATTTCAAGACAAAGTATCAACTCATTTTTAATGAGTTAAGTGCATATTTTCTATTAAGTATGTGCATGCCATTGAAAATTGTGTAATTGTTAATTTTCACATATATAATTGACATTTCTATAGACTTTAATAATATATTTTAATCTCAAAGTTGGCTTAGAGCAGTCATCCGCAACCCCGGTTCGCGGACCAGTATGGATCCATGGATCAAATAGTGCCGGGTCACCTAAACATCATGAATCTATCGCCATTTTACTTAAAGTTGTGCATATCTCGCGGAAATGTGCAACTTCCCATGGAAATCACTTTATATTTCTCACGTTAAATCACTTTTATTCACTTTTGTTGCAACCATATTTTATTCTGAAGGCATATTTAAATGTAGCTAAATTAAAATTGTTAAATCAAAACAATCTAAAATATAAACAACCAGCGTGCCCCACCCTCAGCGGGTCGCGGTAAAATTATCACGCTTTGACCGGTCTTCAACGACAAGGAGGTTGCGGAGCACTGGCTTAGAGTATACAAATTTTCAGAGTCTCAAGCATGTAATATAACGAGATTCTGAAATATTCTTTACCTGCATATAGATTCGACTGGTTTTGTATTGAAGCCCCTCGATAGTTGGACGAGGGTGGTTGGAAACAAAAGTGCCCGACACACTCTTGCACCATCTTATGTGATAAATTCAATTTAACGTACAATATTATTCTATTGTTTCACCCGATGCCTTTTTTAAAACTCAAAAAAAATACTTATTGTAACCAAACTTTATATAAATTTGCGAGCAATCGTTTCAGGGAAAATTACTTTATTTGCATTACATATGGTTGGACACGAGCTTATAAATTCTGGCAAGTTGATTTAATTTAACACCGCGCTTTGAAGTTATGTGAAGGTTACTGGTGATGGACTTCATAGTTTTGAGACACGGGTAAGTGACGAGGATCATACCTGAACCAATAACCTAGTCTCCAGACTTCTACTCTAGTCTAATGAGCACATTTTGGCTCAGTATCTATACGGCGGATCTCTAGCAGTACTTGGACTCTGTAGCATCTGAACGCTGGATATAAATTCACATTCATGACCGCTTTGGCATCGGGACTCAAAGTTTCCTTGGAAACCTTTAACTAATCTATAGCAAGCAAGAAAAAAAAAGAATACGAAATTTGTAAAGATAGGAACTTACTTTTCAAGATTAATTTGTTTGCGAAATTATCACTGGTATTAATGACTCTTCGAATCTCTTTTAGTATTTCATCGTCAGGATTTTTAATGGTTTCGTATTCGGTGAGCAGTAGACTGTTGCACGTGGCATCAAATGCAAAGGCGTCGAACATCCTAAGAGAAATTAAGAATTTCAAGATGACCGTATAAAAATGAACACACTAGATTTTCAGCAGCCAAAACCCTTCTGATAGACGTAGAACTCCCCATAAAGTCCCAGTCGAAATATTTCCCACATACATCATTACTCTTTAAAATACTTCCCCTCCCCATTCCATCCACTAAATTTGATTATCTCACTTTTATAGATAACTAAAAAGTAAGTTTCCTAAGCACAGCTAATAGATGGCGTCTATGGATGTCGAGCTGATTCACCAAGACGCATATAATTAACGCCTCTCAATTGCTTCCATTAATTTTGTTTCCCTGACTTGAAGTTTAGACCATAAAGGTTTCTTAAACTTGCACAACATAGTGCTGATTGCAGCTCAAATGTCAAATGTACGGGATGGCGATTCCAAACCAACAAATAGCGTACTTTGTTGTCGCAGTTTCCTATTAAGATATCCGACTACTTGCGACAACTTTTTTTGAAAAAAATATATATGGGGATTTTTTGTGATTTTTAGATTTATTTAGTATATTTTAAGGAAAATTCCTAAAATTTGAAAACAGAAAAAAAATTAGTTTTAAAATGGGAAAACATTGGTGAAAATGTACAAATAATTACATAAACGGGGCCCGTTCTGTACAAAAAAATTTATTAACAAATTCTCAATTTTTCCAATTTTGATATGTTATTTTGTTATTTACGTTTGATCTGACCTTCAGGGTAGGAGATTTTAATTTTTACAAAAACTAGAAAACTATCTTAGTGATTATATGAAATTGCTTTAAAAAAAACAGCGATTATATTCAGATAAAGGACTGTAAATTTTGAAATAAAACGGCGATTGATAAATCTGAAGGTCAAAACACTTCTGTTATACAAAACATACACAAACAATTTCAGCAAATAATTTTAGAATTTTTTAAGCAATCGCTGTCCCCGTTTGAGCTTTTCGAAAGGAAAAAAAAACACATTTCGAGTAAAACGCATTTCAAAGTTTGACATCTTATGTCAAGTTATGGCATTTTCTTTTACTAAAACACTAGTTTTTATTCCAGAAAACTAGAAAATAAAAAAAAAACTTTTTATTTTTATTAAGCTAATAAGACGACCTATAAAATAAAATAAAAGAAAATTGTCAATTTTTGAAACAAATCAGTTTTGGGTAGTCTGAGACTTTAAAGCAGAACATCTATATTGATTGCAGTGGGAGGCCACCTCTCGTTGACGACCTCATTAAGTTGCCACGATAATACTTTTGACTTTCTTGCACTTGAAACCCTCTCCACTCAGGATTTTCACAGCGTCAAAAGTTGCTCACATACTGGCAACAATTTTAGACCACGATTATAATCTGCAGGTGAAAGTACAGATAGTGATGTGAGCAGATACTCTTCTCAAAAATTCTACATCGCGCCAACTCAAAGACCGAGCTGCGAAAAATGGTATTTGTGGATAAGATCATTTGACCGCTATTTCAAGCAATAGAATTCACATTAGGTTCATATACATGTCTAACATTAAGCAGGGTGGATAGTATCGGGTGTTTCAAAAGTCGCGCACATCAACCTTTGTGGTTGTGTCTTAAAGATAGATGAATTATGTTAAACAGAATTTAGAAAAAGATTGAACTGTTATCTTTGTTAGGTGTCACATGACAAAACTGAAGTAAATGTTCGAAGTGTTGTCCGTTTTTTTTGGACACGCATTAGAACACTTTACCAGATTAATTGACATTTTACGAAGAATGTGCGATTTAATGTCCAAAATTGCGTGATGTTACACTTAAGTTCATCAAGAGAGAGAGAGAGAGAGTATGGGGATTATTCCTGAAGGTGACATTTTTTTAGATATCCCCAAAGGAAAAATTCGGAATTTACAAGTCCAGTGAACGTTGTGGACAAAGTTCTTTGGAAACCACAATATCATCGAAAAATTCAGTTAAAACTTCCATACTATACCGTGATGTGTGACACGTTGCGCCGCCTTGCTGCAACCAAGATATTGTTCATCAAGGATATAAATTCCGTAATGATATTTATGTAGACGGACGGTCTTTTCTTTGGACTTCTTTGGAAAGCGGTCTCTACATCTGCCATTACGTTTTCAGTATGGACGCTTTAACCGATCGCTTCCTGTCTGCAACCGATCCTGTATCACGGAACCATTGCACTAAAAGTGTTATGCATTTGGTGCTGTTACACCTGGATATTTCTACTGAAATACATTTATCACACCACGGCAATGAGATTTTGTAGCGAAATAAAATACCACGATGGTTATTCTTTGCTCTTGGAAAAATATCATGCACCTCCCGTTTTGCTCAAAAGACTACAACTGACAAGTATTTTGAAATTGATGTCTGCTACGCTCACAACTTACGAAGGGGCCCTGTTGTCACCTAGTGATAGAAATCTCAACCAAACCTTTTCGTTTTTGAGCAACAAGGATTACCATGTGGATGTGTGCGGTTTTTGAAACACCAGGTATAAGTTATTTCAATTAATTAATTAAAAACTGTATAATGAGTTTGTGTAGGTTACAGTTAATTTTCGGGAGCAGGTAAATGGCTCATTAGCGTTTCATCTTCAGATAACCTGGCATTTTTCTGTTAAATTATGAAGCTACAAAATATATTTATGGGTTGTAACCTTGCGAATGTAATATTAACGTATTTAGACTCGTTAAACTACAGTAGTTTGCCTCTAGAAATATAATTATTGCTTCTTTCCCCGTTGATTTGGTCCAACTTTCCGGCACAAAAGAATTATACAATTTCTTAAATACTCTTCTTTCTCGGCAGTAAGTGTTGTGAAGAAGCGTGAGCAAGTGTACCAATCTTAATTTTTCAGGAATTTCTCCAATAGGAAGACGCATGAACCATTTTCTCCAATCCACCCATTTAAAGCAATGGGCAAAATTACGTTTTCTCAATAATATCTATTTTATTACATGTACACGTTTCTGAACGAAAACTCCTTTACGCACGCTTGACTTGGGAGTACGCTGGTGAATGCGTGACTAGAGCGTTACGAAAAGTGTGATCGTGCGAGGCGGACGGAAGTTGAGAGGGAGAAAAGTTAGCGAAGACAGATCTTGAAATCGATTTGAGTCAATTATCATTTGGTGATATGTGCTGTTCACTGCGTTTTGCACGATAGAACAAAAACTGCACAATCATAGTTTACATTTCGCCCAATAACAGTTAATATTATAAAGTGTTTATATAAAAGACTTACGAGATTTAAGGACGAGTACGCTCTGAATTAGGAGAACACTAATACGTTGCCACTAATTTTTGCAGGAGATTTCAACGTTAATTTCGCGTCCGAAAATGGGCAACTCTTGGTAAACTTTCTACAAGATAAATTAGAACTACAAATGAATAAAAAGAATAACCGAGATGAGCCTACAACACAAGACATGGAACAATCGATGCAGTTCTTTAGAGATATTTCCAATTTTCATTTGAAAACACATTCATCTTATTTCTCACACCATAAGCCTATTGTTTCGGTCTTGCAATCAACCACAGTAATTACTGATGTATCCGATAATGAAAATATTGAATAAAGAATCATTCAACAGTATTAATTTATCGATGAAAACCCATAATAAGTTTAAATAATTGTAGAAAATTATATGAATATGCATGTATATATTATACATTTAAACATATACATATAGTTGGAGCTAAAGTAGTTTTACTTCAGTCGTGGGGTCTGCGCACACACGTTTTTTTTTTAAATATTAGAAAATTGGTCGATTGCATGAACATTAACAGATGACATTCAGTATCACCTTTGATAGCCGCAATTTCCCCCATCTTTCTTGCAGCATACAAATATCCGCATTGAATGAATAACTGATCAAGAAAAATCAAAGAATTGATAGCATTTCTTGTAATCTATAGTGTATAAAGGAAACTCTTCTCAGACAGAACACTACACATTGTTTGAAACAAATGAAAATATGAAGGAACATTGCGCTGAAAATACGGAGGGATAAGGTTGTATATTCCCCTTAAGTGTTCCTGATAAACTTTTGACATTGTCTTCGAGCATCGTCTAGCTGAAAGGTCACTTTATTGTGTCTGATCGTATTGCAGCTGTTTCCTCTTTGAGGGGAGTAGTAAACTTCTTTACCGACAATGTTAAATTGGCTGTTTTCGATGTACCTTTTCCAAAATCTGTTATATGTGCATGCTTAAAATATTTCTCGCAATTAAAGTACACCTTTCTCATTATACTGATGAGCTTTTAGCTAATTTTGAATTTTTTTAATAGTTTATGAAATATGTTATCAAACATTGCTGAATTTGACCCATTTTTCACATAAAAAATTTATAAATAAAAGTTTTACAAAAAGCTCATTCCAGTATACACTGGTGTGCAAAAATTAAGGACGAAGTCGAAACATTAGCATATCAGCTGAACGAAGAGGCAGAGAGGACAGAAAGACCAATCAGGAGATTAAGCAAGGTGATGTACGGTAGCACATGCGCAGATATGCAGGTAGACGTAATGGGGGGGGGAGTGTGAGTAGTATAAAGCATGTTGTCGGTGTAAGATCAGTATTTCTGGCAAAGAGATTGCACGCCGTATAGCAGTTAAAATCACACCGAGTTGCTGCCTCAGTGAGAAATGGCGAATAATCAATCTGTTAGACGACATCTGGATGCTTTTACTCGAGGTCGAATCATTGGGAGAAGTTGGAGGAAGGCCGCAGTGTGACAAGTGTGGCTGCAGAAATCGGAATTGCTCACAGCATCGTTTCATGACTTTGGAGACAATTTCAAACTACAGGAACAGCTATCCGGGGGTTCAGTAGTGGTCGTCCACGAGGAACCACACCCGCAGATGACCGGTACATTGTCATACAGGCCAGAAGAAACAGGCGGCAGACAGCGGGTGAAATCGCTAGACACACGACACAGGCGACTGGACGACAGATATCGCGTTTTACCGTGGCCAGAAGACTGCACGGTGGTGGTCTGTTTGCACGACGCCGTGTACGGTGTGTACCTTTAACGCCTGCCCATCGGAGAAGACGTTCTATGGTGCCGGGAACCCCAGAATTGGAGAGACAATGAATGGGGACGAGTACTCTTTACAGACGAGAGCAGATTCAGTTTGAGTAGCGATTCTCATCGCATACTCATCTGGAGAGAGCAGGGAAACCGCAATCATCCCTAGAACATCATTGAAAGGGACAGGTATGGAGGGGTCGCGGTGTTCTCGTTTGGAGAGGTATCATGCTTGGTAGTCGTACAGACCTTCGCATCTTCGACGCAGGTTCAGTCAACGGGACCCGTTATTGTAACGAGATTCTTCTTCCATACGTGCATCTTGTTAGAGTCGCTATGGGTCTGCAGTTCCTTTTCATGGATGACAATGCCCCATGTCATCACACAGTAGCTGCCAAACAGCTCTTAGAGAGTGAGGATATTGAACGTATGGATTGGCCGGCACGATCTCCGGATCTCAATCCCATCGAGCATGTATGAGATTTTCTAGGCAGACGCTTGGCAGCTCGTAACTTACCACCAGTAACGATTCGGGAGCTTCGATTGGCGCTGCAAGACGAATGGGCAGCAATGCCTCAACAACTCATTGACACCCTCATTCTCAGCATGGGCAGACGCTGTGAAATCTGCCTAGAATTTAGGGGAGATCATATCCCCTACTAAACACCGGATGTTTCTTGCTGGACACCCATCACAGGGATGTTTCGGCGTTCAGTCGCATTGCGCTCCATGCTACTTTTTCCAATCAAGCTTTTTTATCCCTCTGATTTCTCTTTTAGTAAGTGTTGCTTACATTACACATGTCCTTACGTATTGGGGATCTTACGGTATTAAATGTGTTGATTTGGAAAGCTTTTAGTACAAAATTATGTTGAAAAAACCGTCTCGTCCTTAATTTTCTCACACCAGTGTATATTAACCATCATTATAAATATATCAAAAATTTACATACCGGATAACAGTAGTTTCTCAGAAAAGGTACATCGAATACCAAAATTAACATTAAGATAAATTTATTTTAATGCATACAGTGAGGCTTTTAATCAGCTAGTAAATAAAAAATGAAACGCGAAATTTGCAAAAGATAATTTTGGTTTATTCCAGACGTTCGACTTTTAAGCAAAAACTAAGTACTTTTACATTTTTCGACATTCAAATGGGCCTGGCCAACTTCAAAGACTTAAAATAGGTTTTAAGGGCTTTTAATTACCCTAGAGGTTAAAGTAAGGTATTTTTAGAAAGTTTTAAATCTATACAATTTGAAAATGTAAAAATCTCAAATTCTCAAATAAATAAATAAGATTTTAGCTTAGCAACACCCTTTAAAAACTTAGTTGTAGTCCTGTACTTACAGACTTTGCATGGTAAAAACATTTTAGAGTTAGTATTTCATATTACCGAGTTGTTCAAGTATGGGCGATGTTGCAAAAGTTGCATCATTTTTTTTAAAGACAAGATAGTAAGCCAGGATAAAGATTCCTCATAAGTACATTTGATGCTGGTTAAGCGACGGACGAAACTTAGCGTCAAACGAATGATGCATAGACAAAGCGCCGAAGAGAATAGCTGAAGAAAGGCGTGCCACAAATCATGGCATACAGACATGGGCTGACAAAATGGTTGCCGATAGAAGTGTGCTGATATCCGGTATGAATGGTGCCCATGAACGCCTACATGCCATGTTTGGTGAAGAGGTCATATCTCGTCAAATGATTGGTTACTGGTGTTGCATGCTCAATGAAGGAAGGTAGAATGAGGAACATTAAGGTCGAAATGGGCGTTCCTCTGGATCCACAATTTGAAACATTGCTGGAGTACAGGATATTGAAGTGGACGAGCGTCGAAGGTCACAAGAGAAGAAAACATTGCTAAGATTGAGAAGACCTTGCATCGCAGGGCACCGCGGTTTTTTTCAGAGTGATTTCTTCGAACTCACTAACACGCGAGGTTCAATGACTCAATGTCGGTGATAACTGGCGAATAGATACTGCAGTTATTAATGTTAACGAGGCAATTCTATTTGGCAATATCCGTGTGTAAAATACATGATGAAATTGTTTTTAGAGTGTCACTTGTGTATTAAGGAGTAAAAACACAGGGTGGCTGTTTCATATGAGAAGTTCCCGACTCAGTGCTTAGTTAGGGAATGTGAAGTTTATTCAGCTTGATATGTAAAAAGTCACAATTAAACCCTTAACTGCCGAGGAAATGTTACGCAATCACCGCCCCCACAACACCAACATCTTTCCACGCTGGCTCGCGTTGTTGCACGGTTTATTGTGAGGCAGGAAAAGGCGTGTTTTCCACCTAAAAATTGTTTACTTTTAACTTTAAACAAGTAATAAAAAATTAAGTCAAATTATACTTTGATAAAAAAAAAGAAAGCGTGCATCAGTGTGAACACGCGTTAGAAGTTAACTTCTTTGGTTTACATGTATTTAGTTGTATAATAAAGTTTTATTTTGAAGTAATCTTATATATAATTAGAAAATTTATTATTATTTCAAACTGTATTTAAAAAATAATTAGAATGGAAAAAGTATAAGTATAGACAAAATTTTCCTTTTCAATATTTCAAGTTTATATATTTACATCTTTAATTTTTTAAAAAATAAATTAAGTTAATTTCCCTTAAAATGAAAAAAGAAGTTTTTCTCAGAAACAAAAATTTGCCTCTAAACAAAAATACAAAATGTTCCATGAGTTGCAATTTTTGTCGAATTATAACAAAAGAAACTTTCCAGAAGTATTCATCTAATGTATAGTTATAAATTCTTGGATGCATTGTAATAGTGATAGGGTGAAAGAAGAAATTAAAGTTTTTTATGTATAGGAAATCATTAAAATTCTTGAAATTTTTTTTATATAAAAATTTGCGTTTACCCATATTTTGTAAATCAAAACATTACATTGCATGCATACATACATTTGTAAAGAATTGCTTAAAGTTATATCAGGTAAAAATATGAAATTTAAAAAAAATTGAAACGCATGGAACGTTTTTAAATTATTAAAAACTATACTCATTTTTTTCTCACCAATTTTTTTTATATGATTTTAGTTCTAAGTTACATAGAGCTAGTAAAAATTTGGGCCATGTTTGCAAAAAATTTTACTGCCCACTGCAGTCTTAAAATACAAATTATTGAAGCACTATATAACACTTCCACAACAATCAAATTACCCCAAAGCATATATGATTTAAAAACTCACTTCTTAAACTGGATTTAGAAATTCCATTCGATTGAAAATTTAGTAAACACAATCTTTTATTGCCAAACTATTGGAAGAAACGTTGTGTTGCCACTAAATTTTAAAATAATAGATTGTTTGTTGGATATACAGTTTTAAAATTCTTTTAAGGAAATACAAACTCTCCTTAAACAACCTTTTGACAGATTTTGAACCATTTAAATGCCTACTTCGGGGAGATTAGACTCGCTTCCGATTTTTTTTAATTCATAAAATTGATTAAAATTTGACTTCCAGGTAACGTTAAAACAAAACAAAGTATGTATCGCAAAGCTAAAAGATAAAAGGCTTGTTAAAGCTGCTGTTGATTGAAGAGAGGGGGGTGCTAGCTCAGGGCTAATAGACGAAAAACAAAAAAAAATTTAAAAGCCGTAATTTTTAATCTATTTTTTTCAATCTTTGAACAGATTACGGATAATACTATTCTACGTATGGAAAAAAAGTTTCTCGTTAGATTTCTATAAATAATAAAGTTATTAAATATTTAAAATTTTGAGTATTTTTTGAAAAATCGAAAAAGAAAAAGATTGTCATTTTTTTTTATGACTGATTCTAAAGAGAAAAGCATGAACTTGTTTAGAATAAAATATCAATTCATTAACTCGAAAGGAAACTTAAAGGGAATGATTTAGAAACTATTTTTATAAAAGCGTATCAATTTTGACTCATTTTTAAAAAATCGTAAATAGAAAATATTATTTTATTAAAAAAATATACCTTATCGTGGCGAAAAAAATCTTTCCGATTCTGTAATTATTTTTTGTCTAAGATAGTTAATATGAACTAGGTGGCGTTTTTTAAAACGGGTGGAAATTCGAACTTCATTCCTTTCTACCTTACGTTCATCGCTAACCGTAACTGGTAACGGGTAACGGAAATTTCTCCCTACCGTGCCATAAGTTAACTTCAAAAGAAAATTTTATTTTAGCTACTTTTTATTAAAAACTTACAATATAAATATGAAAAACATAAGACAGAATCATAACATTAGGTAGTAATTAATTTTATTCATTATCATTAAAGTATCGTATTCCCATCCAAAACAATCGTGTATATAAAATTTCAGTTCAAATGAATGCTTTAAAATGCGAGAAAAATCTTTTAAAGTTTTGACACAAGTCTCTAAAAGTGGCTGTATCTTTAAATAAGAAGTTTCTCTCAGTCAATTTATTTAAATTATAATTTAATTATTGTATTTTTACCCAAATTTTTGGTGCATAGGAAATTTCAGCTCTAATCAGTGCTTTAAAATGCGAGAAAACCCCTTTTCAAGTTTTGACATATGCCTGGAAAAATGATGACAACGTGGCTGTATCTGCAATTCTTTGAATAATTAGTTTTAATCTCTCTCAATTTTAATTATTGAATTACTGCATTATCCAAAATAATCATGTATAAAAAAATTTCAGCTCAAATGAGCGCTTTAAAATATATTTTATTAACGATTGAAAATTCTACTTAAATATATAGAAAGTGAGCCAATAGTAAGAATTAAAGTATAAGATAATACAATGAAAGTAAAAAAAAATAAATCTCTAGAGAGTTTCAATATAATAAAAAATAAATTAAAACTTATCTGTGCATTGATATATCCTGAAACATAGTTTGTTAGTATCGCATTTACACAAAAAAATTAAAAAGCTCCTATTACACAAGGTAAGCAAAAATGACAAAACTATTAACAGAAAAGAGAAAACTCAAACGAGAAAACAAGAAAAACTTCATAGCTATGAATTTCATCATTCCTAGAACATACCCTTTCACAAATTCCTTCCCCCCACCTCTTCTCCAAAATAAGTATATTTAGAAGCACTGTCAATATCATTTAATTGTATTCCAAACCCGTGGGACTGGTTTTAAACAGAGCTACACAATGCTTAAAGTCGTCCTTCGGAAGGACGAGTATACACGCCCGGGGCACTAAAGGTACCAACTCAGCAGGACGTGTATACACGCCCGGGGCACTTAAGGCTCCTTTCATACCAAACGAATCCGAATCATTCACAATCAACACTAACCCCAGCGAATCTGACCGACTAAGATTCGGCTTCGTAATTTCACACTCAAATAAGCCCATAACCAGTTCCTGATCTATCCGTCATGAATCTCCGCCCTGCAATTTTTTAAAGACAAAGTGAATTCAAACAAAGAGTGTTGATTTCTTATGTTATTAGTGATTATATCATACAAAATTTGTCTAAGAAACTTATTTCATATGCGTTGAGGATAACGATATAATTAGGGTTAGCATGGTTTTGTTTTTATGCCAATAGATTGCGCTTATATTTTTGGTATTCATAGTATTCTTTTTCCATATGCAAGTTAACTCTTGATTAATTCAATTTTAAAAATTTGAAAACTTTATTTAATATTTTAATGTAAAATTAGTTTCTTTGGGGGGAGAGAGGTAATACCCTGAAAGCTGTTTGAAATAGCTTTAAGAAATTTAATAATTTTTTATAGAAATTTATTCAATTTCGGGAAAGAAAAAAACAATATTTATAAGAAAGCCAAAATAAAAACACCAATACTGTCGATAGTTCAATTTTCTTAAAACGATTCCCTTTTATTAATACATAGATCCCAAATTTTGTTACACGTTAGATAAAATGAACGAAATGTAAATGACATAGTAAAACTTTTGATTAATGTATTAAAATTATTTAATGTGTAAAAATTTATTTTAATTAAATTTATAATTAAAATAGTTATATGCTACAATTCATTTGAAATGCCCTTTAAAAACATTATATGTTATTTGTAGAAGAAATTGCCTTTTAATACAATTACAATACACATTTCTAATTTATTACTTCTTTTCTCAGACTATAATTACAAAATATAAAAAATAAAACAGTTATATGTTTTGTTTCATGTATTTCAATTTCGATACAAATTAAGAATACCTTTGTGAAATTAACAGCTTTATACCTTAATCGTCTTGAAACATTAAATACAGCATCCATGTGCGGCAGCAACTGATGCAAGGATTGACTCGTATTTACTTCCTTGGTGGTGTGAAAGCTAATCTTGGTTCATTCAGAATCGCTGCGATTTGGATTGATCGCGACAGAATGGGATTCGTTTGGCATGAAGGGAGCCCAAGTTCAGATGATGAAATAAAAACCCAGTTATTTAGTTGGGTGTTAATATATTGGACAAACTTGCCTTTTTACATCGATAGGTCTTCCATTTCCGAAATCATTCTTTATAATATTCACCAGCTTGTACATCTTTTCGACGACGTCTTCAAATGCATATCTCTAAGAAAAAACGTGATAGAGAAGTAATGAAAAAGATCATTAAAGAATTAAACGGATAAGACAAAACTTCAGTACTTAGAGGAAAGCAAAAAGAAAAAAAAAGAAACTCACAAACATCCCATTTTCTCTACTTAGCACTTCCTCGATCTTATCCCTCACATTTTGCCAGCGATCCGTTTCGAAATAACGTAATGTTAAATCAATGGTCTCGTTACCCGTAGTGAATACCTAAAAATTAAACATACAAATATACATTTCTGTGATTTCAAAAAAGAATGAAATATTTCAGTAATAATGACAAAATAAGATCGTAGTTTCTTCCATCTTTTTCAAAAGGAAAGCTAACGAAGATCTACAAAACTGATGGGTATTGTTATTTTGTATCATGTTCATGAGATTAGAATACTTGTTGGTAATTTACTAACTTTGTCACTAAATTTTAATAAGTATTATACCGTGTGTCTAGAAAGTGTATGACTGCACTTCCAAATACTAATTACATGAAACCCGAAGACTCATATGGGTTTTCTTCCACAAGGAAAACATTAAATTTTTCAGTGTATTTTGCACGATTTAAATGCGCGTACTAATTACGCGCATCCCTACAAGATGTCCAAAGATCTAGAGATCTTTGTCTAGACATCCAAGTGACCATGACGTCGAACTTCTGCTCCTTCTTGACCATGACATTGGTCATCACCCAGAGAACTGTTTCCTTTATTTTTGAACTCTAGCGAAATGATGCCCCCAGGTATATACTGTGCATATGTTGCAGATTTAAATTCGGTAAACCCTGCTACAACTAAGACTTGTTCTTGCGGCGAAGGCATGAAAGGAGAACGTTGAAAAATGAAGATTGTGCGCCATCTAGTTTGCATTTAATGGAACATAAAAACCGTTAGTGAAAACATTTGTTTTAATTTTGGAAAGTGTTTTCATACATTTATGACACCTTATATTCTGGAATTATCTTTGTGAATGGGGCTTATGGTTAACGATATTATTCGTGTTAAGTGGCTTAGAATAAGTCGATAGCACAACACGATTACTATTGGTAACAATAAGCCTCGTTTATGTGATGAAACCAGAACATTAAACTCTTTAGAACTTAATTACTAAGTTGGTAGATTAGATTATTAGCAAGTGTCATTCTCGCCTCATGAATAAGGCTTATGATTACCAAGTTTACTCGTGTTTTTCCGGCGACTTATTCCAAGCCATTCTTTACTTGTTTTTAGATCCTTATACCTCTTGTAAAAAAGTAGTGGAAAGAAAATTTAAATAGTTGTCAACTAATTGTTACAACTTCTCTTCTTTCAGGAGAAAATACAACAAAAAGGCAGTTTAGGGGTACATTATTATTTTCCGATTATTCCAATCTCCATTTCTGTTCATTACCATTAACTGCGCAAACTAAATTACATCTCCCGATAACATTAAGATGAATTCTGCACAATAACTCGAGATATTATGTATTAAAGAAAAATTCTAAAGGTTGTGTTAAAATATGAATTATAACTCGTGATATGTAGCAGCATATCCCCGGAGACCAAAAATGCTACATTGGTGGCCGAAATTGTGGACACTTTTTTTAAAGTGTTACGTTTTTTTTAAGTTTGTATGCGTATAGAAAATTTTACGTTGCACAAAATGCTAAGTATTTTATATCTTTTTAAAGAAAAATTCTAAATTCAATCCCAAAACGAAAATTCAGGTCTGGTTATCCTTGCTAGGAAACAGTCTCCAACTCAATCCTATTGAAACCTTGTGGCACCGTTTGAAAATTCTTGTCCGAATGAGGTACCCATGAAATAAAAAAAAGAGTTAATTGAGGATATAATTGTTTCCTGGCACCATGTAATGAAGAAAGAGCTTACAACTATTTTCAGCTGGATGAAACATCGAAGTAAAACTGTAATAAAGAATAAATGCATCCTCACTAAGCTCTGATAACTCCCTGCTGTCATTAGTATATTATGTATGTAGACAGTTATTGCAGCATAACTTTTTGTGCGCTCTAAATATTTAAGTTTTAGTTTTTGTATTAAATTCAGCATTAAATTGTCTTTAAAATTATATAAAATACTTAGCGTTTTCTGCAACGTAAAATTTTCTATAAGCATACAAACTTAAAAAACAATTTAAAAGTGTCCAAAATGTTGGCTACCACTGTAAATCAGATTCATGACTTTATATAGCGTAAGGACCTCTCACACCACCAATAGATTCGCTGAAAGATCCTATCTAGAGCTCCAAGCACCCTAGATGTTCTGTGGAAGCAGGCTCGGTGATACACTTTGTGGGGAGTGTATAGCTCTTGGCACTATCAGTTTATGTCAAAGAACGAAGATGACTAATGAGAAACCGAGTAAGTGTAGTTTGGTCCCACCTGTTGCAACCAAGTGTCAGAACTATCAGGACGATTGCTCTGATAAAAACACTGCGTTTAAGACCAAGTGGTTTTGTTTTTGCACTTATGCCTGTAAAAGAGCTTAAAATAGGCTAGAGGTCCTGATGATAGAGAGGGATCATAAGCACCAGTTATGGCTGATGTGTGTCTGTAATCTTACTTTCTTAAACGTCAACATTATGAAGGTATCCACTGGAAGTGAATCCGATAAAACGTAGAAAGTTGTTTTAGCTTTTTCAGAATATTCACTCCAATTGGATTCCGATTCGCAATAGTAATACAGGAAGTATAGATGTCTCGCTTAATGCCGATTGAAATATTACGCATAGAATGATCACTTAAAATTGCAAGTACCTATGTATTTGTGAAGGTCCCACCATTTGGATCCTACTCAAATTTATAACACTAAATTACAGAAAATTGAGACTTTCAATGTTTGCCCTCAAAAATCTGAACACATCTTTCCTTGTATGTATACTCTATTGAATCTATGTAAAAAAACAGCCTTTTCCGCCCATTAGACATTTGGGAGACATCATGGTTGTGTGACGAGATCAACGAGGTTAAAGCTGAAGATTCAAAATTTCTAACTATTTTAGGGGAGCAATTAGTGGCCTACTTTACCTTGACGGAGAGATTTCGTACAAGCTTTGACGACACTAGCTCAACCTCTCGACTGTTTATTTTGGCATCGCAATTTTGAGGGATCACCAAGACTATTAACGACGGACCTTGCAATTTGGAACCATGGCCAAGAAGATGACAACCGAGCTGATATTCTACTCTCCAAAAACACTTCCAAGCCAACATGTCGTCGCGCCTCAACAAATGCAACTTGCATCAGCCCCTCTAAAGAACGGGTATTTAATGGATCAACTTCTATTGTCGCAGGAAAATGATAGAATTGTAAATTTCATCAAATCCTTAAGGGTCATGATTAATTGGCGAAATATGTTAAAATGACGTCTCTTGAAGGTCCTTTCTCTGATAAAAGTAATGGATTTGAACAAATCCTTGATATGTTTCAGTGAAATGATAAAATATTGTCACGAGTTTAACCCTCTAACCGGATAGCACGGAAAATTCCGTCAGTGTAAAGATGCTTCGAAAATGGACTGCACGGATTTTTCTGCCTTCAAGTAACGTTTTCAAAAGCCGATTAGCCGCACTTTTCCGAAATCCTTTCCCCCTTTTAAGGTTTAACATCTTGAAAGATAATGAGGGATGGAGGAAGCAACACAGCAGGAATTTTATGGCTCGCAGGGAACTCCGTGTTTTGACCCTGGGGCAATCGTAAAAATCGGGGAGAAATTTCTTTAGAACCCAAGAAGTGTTTGTTTGCTAGCTTGTATTTTAAAAGTTTTCAAAAGTCCCAATGCATAAGTAAAATATGTTACAATTCCCTTTTGGTTTCATATTAATTTCAAACTGTAACAAGTTGGGGCGTGTCAGGGCAATCTGCTATTTTATATAGTTAGACAAATTATCTTTTTTTAAGTATATTCCTTCGCTTCATTTTTCTTATTTTAATCAAACCTTTCAGTTTTTGAAACATGATTATTTTATTATAAGATACCGAAAAAATTAATAAAACATCAAACTCTTTAAAATTTGGAACCTTTTCAATTTTCCCAACCACTAAAAATGAATAAATTTAAACTTCATCAAATCATTTGAAACATTCTCTTACACTTTGATAAAAATAATAACGAAAAAAACTAATTAAGATTTATTAGTTTTTTTTTTTTTAGATTTCAAAACCTAAGTGTTCAGGGAAGTTAAAGTACAGTGTGTGTGCCTGGTTATATATTGTTAAAATACACCGAATTATATTTGAATTTTAAGTGCTAGAACTTCAGTTTACATCAAAGACAACATGAATGAAGATTTTCACACATTTTTTTTATAACTTGAATGTTTGAATAAATGGTAATCAAAAATATACGGAAACATTTACAGTAGACATTTATGCATATAAATAAACATAAAAATCAATTTTAAATTCGAGCTATTGAAAAACATTCGAATTATATATTGTTCAAAAATATCTATTTATACAAAATACCTCAACATTTATCTTTTTTAAAGGCTAACTGAATAAGTAATTAAAATCTGGATATTTTTGGAAATCTCGACCGTATAAAGCTAGAAATTTTATGTTAGAAATTCCATTTAAAATTTCGAAAAAAAAATGCATTGCGCAGTTAAAAATTATTTACCATAAGTTTTAGCAATTGTTTGAGTATAATAAAAATTTCAAATTTTATTATATAGCTTCTTTGGTATCTTTTAATATATTTCGAAGATTTAATACAATTCAGTTGAAAACCGCATGCTAAGAGCTAAAAATATACTAAAAAAATTGATGAATATACAATTACAATAAATTCTTACATAGAAGCAAAACTCGGAAGCTAAAGCGTAGGAATAAAAAAATTTGAGTATATCTGAAGTAGTTTTCGAAATATTTTAAAGTTCAGAAAATTTATGTACGTTATGTTATACTTAATATTAATTAAATGGTTAAAATAATGTGTTAATATTAGTCATGTAATCGTTTGATGTCACATTCATATACTAATAAAAATTATCATGGTCATTGATGCGAATGTCAAGAATTTTATGTAATTTTAAATTCAAACATTAAGATATTGATGTAGAAAATATAAAACGACCATCTAAAATACATGAAAAATGGAGTTTGCTATAAAATGATCTTGACAAACAAAATCCGGCATTTTCACTTACTATGGCAGAGCCGGCTTAGTCAGGGGCGATCTGGAAAAACAGAGAACCGCGGTTTTTTTATGGATGCCGCTCTAGCTTTTAAAGTTCCCAGGAAAAATTATATATATATAAATTACAAATGCAAAAATAAATCTTGTAATTTTTCATACATTTTTATAACAACGAATTGTGGAATTGGCTTATAATACATTGTTGTGTTTGACAATATTTAAGGTAACCAACCCTACTTTAGGTAGATTTGTACTACTTTTTCGTAACCGTATTCCTTTCAAAATTAATTCGTGCAGCCGAAATACACCTTTTGTACCCTTTAAAATTTATGTAAACTATAACGGTTAATTTTAATTTATGCAACTTGTGGAATGTTCATAATTAACCATTTCCATCTAAACAGTTTACATGAAAAAAAAAGTTTGGATTCCCTCATTCATTAGGGATTTATATAAGATTCTAACATTAAATTTTATTTTTCACCGAATAGGATCGAGTGGTGCTTCCACACCACAGGTCTGGGGTTCTATAAACGGGCTGCACAAGGTCGACTCTGCCTTTCATCCCCACTACATTGGGTCGATAAATGAGTACCAAGCTTGCTTCGGGTCTTAAACACTGAAGGTCTCTCTTCAGACAGACCAGCAAATCGGGACATCTGTTCATGCACCTCAGCGTCCAATGGTCCCATGTATTATGATGGGCACAGTAGTTCCTGGCCCTTATGGATTGTTGTGCCACTGAGTTTGAGTCTTAAGTTTGAGGATTACCTCACTTTGGGGATACCCCTTAGATAAACATGTATTTCCACTCATTTGCAATTCAACATTTTTCTTTCAATTACGTTTCTTTCAGAAGGAAGTTTGATTTTTCAAATGTATTTGCTTAATAACATGTATATTTGTGTATTATATTAAACATTTTATCAATCCAAAATTACATGTTTTTAGCTCCTCTAAAAGCTTTTAGGATTTTACGACTGATCTTACAATCTATACGTTTTATAGTAGTGTATTTAAAAATGATAAAGACATTTTTACGACTGTGTGAGCTTTTATGCCTCGTTTATAAATATAAAAAATTGCACATTCAGCTACAGTTTTTAAAATGTACTGAAATAAGTGGAGGAATAGGATATTTACATATTATGAATATTTTTGACTGCAGTAAGATATATTTATATTTCAGTTTCTTTACAATTTGAATAGATGTAAGCCATTTTGCGAATAGTTTGATGTTGAGTATAAACCCATAGGCTGTTTAATATTGTAAAGTGTTTTACTTTGATACTAGCACACACTAAAATAAGGCTCATCTGCAGTTATATGATCAGCTTCAGTGATATTTAAATTTTCAAAAATAGTCTACACGTACGAAAACATTCTTTCACAACCGCACACCACATCTCATACTATATCTTCCCTACAGCAGGAAATATTTGTGTATACTGAAAAATTTATAATACAGGATACATTTTCAAGTGTTAAATTTGTTTTTAAAATTTGGTATGAATACATTGTGGAACTGTCGGTTAACTTCACTGAACAAAATTGTTTTAAGTGTACTGTTTTGAAAGACAAAATTAATTAGGGAGAACTTTTCTCACAATAGAATTTTTAGTGACTGAATTGTGTGAAAATATAGTTATCGATGTGTGACATTTTTCCTTGTAATAAAAGAAACAGAAAGATAAGAAATTTAACTTGAGTAGAAAATGGTTAGAAGTACTGTCATGCGCATTTGAAGTATATCCCCCATTAAAATTAAAAATTATTGACTGAATGTGTGTTATGTCCATCACAAATGCCGACGTATAAAAGGAATTTTTATTTAATACAAGAAGTTCGAAAAAGAGAACACTAGGAAGGAAAATTTAGATTTTTTCCGAAAAATATTCAGTTAACATAAAAATATCTTTTATATGATTTTAATTAAAATAAATTAAAAGTATTGAAATCCTTTTTTATGCTATTTTAAATTAAAAATATAACTGAATAGAGAAAGATCGGTTTTATTTCATAAATATAATCATCGTATATAATATTTATTGTTTAAAAATGAGATAGGGCCTTTGCTCTTTTTACCTCATTACTTTTTTAAAAAAACAGGAAAGTGAGCGCGTTTTCTCACTCCCATATTCTAAAATGTATACAGGATGCTTTTTTCTGGTTCAAATCGCAATACAAAATATATATATATATTAATTTTTAAAAAATAACAGAAATAAATTTTCTTTGAAGAAAATATTATTTTTCAACTTTTCTAACATATTATTTATTTCATTTTTTCCTCTTTTTTTTTACCTTTCATTTTTTAATTTTACTGTGACTTAACATATAGGAGAAAGAAACACCGAATTCCACTACGCTTTCAAAGAAGGCAAAGACGCCCAAGGCAACTTTACAGCTAGCTGTAAACGATTGATCTCTTGGTTCTTACTTTACAAAGAAACCGAACTGGGTCGTAAAATTGTCCCCGTTCGACCTCCCAAGTTCTAAAAGGGGAAAAGCAAAGAAGTCTGTTGCATTTTTGAAGGGAATCGCAAAATAAGAGTTAAACGCTTTCGGAATAACTTTTCAGGAGGAAGGTATCTAGTTAGAGGGTTAAAAGTGTTTATTTAACAAATATGGTGCATTATTAAACGTAGACGTAATACAACAATAGTCAATGGAATCCAAATTATTTATTCGAAACTAATTAACAAATAATTAGAAAATTAGGTGGGTATTTTTTATATGTAACGTCTTTTCTCTCGGTTGCTTACACTCTAAATTATCAATCGCTATGTTAATCCTAGGGTACTATTTTTTAAAGATGTGGAATCTATAGTACTCCCTGTATGGTTAGGAAGTACAAGGACTCGCCCCCCCCATTTGTATAGCATTTTGCCATTGCAAATCCCGATTAGTTCATTTCATCATTTCACTGAAACTGTTCAAGGATTTGATAAAATCACTTTCATCAGGGAAATTACTTTGAAGATACGTTATTTTAACATCTCTCGTTAATTGATCCTCTCCCTTAGGGATTTGATACACTTCCTAATTTAGCCATTTCCCTGCGACATATACGGTGGATGTTCCCAGCATCAAGACTCGGAAGCACAACTTAACTGCAGCAATTGTGGCCCCGAGTTCCTAGCCATGAGCTTTCTGCAATTTCTTTTATTTTCTTCTGTTTAATACCAGGTCTGAAATAGCCGTTTGTAATAAGAAACAAGTATGTGAAATTATGTATTAAACATTTCGAATCGCAATGCATATTTAAGTCTGAGATGATTTACACTAGAATGCAAAAATTTTTACTCCTATTTAAATGAATAAAGTAAACTCACCTCTTTTGACGCACACGACCTAATACCAGATACATAATTAGGCTTGCATAAAGAGATAAATGGGCAAGCTCCTAGAAAATACCTAGAATTGCGAGAAAGTTTTAATTTTAAACTTAAATTTTAAAAATGGGGCTTTTGTAAGGAGTTTACTAGATACATACCCATACAGAACATATTTGCTTAAATTTTTATATCTTTCATTTTCCACTTCATGAAGAGGCTGCAATAAAAAAAAAGTAACTTTATGTTAGTACAACGGTTTTCCTGAGATTGCATTGACAAGAGTCGCACAATTACGAAACAGTCTCATAAATGAGTGTTTAATTGCTAAAAAGAGCTATTGAGTCAACTGAATTTGTATTTTTAAATACCTGCAATGGCATATGTGTTTAATGTGTCCACTGAACATATAGAGGCAAACTTGAGGGAGATCAGTGCCAACAGTTGTAGATTTGGCGATCATAGAACCGAACCCACATGTCTAAGGATTGCAAAACCGGTATACCGGAATACCGGTATGTTGAGACATTTGTATAAATTTGTAATACCGGTATTTACAAGTTTGAATACCTTTTTTCGTTATTTACTAGAAGTTTTTTTAAAATTGTCTCCGCTAAATATTCAGGGATCGCCAACATAGCCAAATAGTACACGTTTTTGTTTTTATGTCTCCCTAATGGGCGAAATTAGACTGAATACTAAGTTACATTGTACAATCAAGAGAAGTGATAAATGTGAATCATCCAAGGAAGCGGACCAAAACTATCATATTACAACTCAGAGCGATACTGCGCACGTGAAGGATTCGTAGTTTCATATTCGTATTTGTGAAAACAAGGTTGTAGTTGTGAAGAAAGTGCGTAATATTTCGATATTTTTTAAATGGGTGAGTTTGTTTATTCACATTGTATTTTTGCATATATTTGAGGCTCAAAATATTTCAGATTTATTATATACATACTCAAACAATAACCCATAAAGAATAACTTTAAACATAAAAAAAATCAATTCATAATTCTTCGGTTTGGCTTCATTATTTATATGACGAAACCCACCGACTGAATAGTGATATTTATTTAAATCACAGAAAAGTGTAAATAAGATATTACTTTTTTGGGATTCTTTTTATACTGTTATAATTTATAAGTTACACATTTTTTTGCGAAATTTACACTCTAGTAAAATTGACATAAAACAAAAAAAAAGCCCGTGTCTTTTTTTTTTACAATTTCTACTACCGGTATCAAGACTTAAAAAATACCGAACACCGGTATTGAACTTTTAGTCCGGTATTGCAATCCCTATACATGTCCAGTTCAGCAGCCGCAGTATGCCATATCCAGTGTATCACGTAGAGTGGTGCAGAATTGCATCAGAGCCCCATAATGAACTATTATTCATTTATCATTTGCTTTATTTGTCTCGTAAAATGGATCGTTCAGGTACAGATCTTTGGGCATTTTTTTCCTTTTATATACACTCCACGAGGAATCTGACTGTGCAGAGTTTGAGTGCTATTCTTGTATAAGTATTTTTCAATACAATTGATACGTTATCATTTCATATGGAAAAAGATGAAATCACACTAAATTTATTTACATCAAGCTACTAACCAAAGCACCATACATCTGCATCCAGACCAAAAGCTAATCATTACACAATTAAACCCCATAAGAATCAAAAACTCATGTCTAGAGGGCAAGCAATTTTGCAATCGGGACACTGAGTCCCCCAGTAAGATTCATTACAATACAGATCCGAGGATTTCCATATCATCCGGTCAGATTCACCTATCTAATTAGGAAGAAAAAATAATTTTATATTTTAAAGCAAAAGTTATAATCGATTAAATATGTTTTCAGATATCACAATGTTTTATTTGTTTTACTGTTCAGGACATCAAAGTTAAATTTGTAATTTCTGTTGCGCATTGAAATAGTATAAGTTAATTTAGGGTTTCATGGCCAAGTTTTTGATACTAAAAAATTACCCAAAGTATTTTCGACCTTGGAGACTGACTTATTGTGTATCCATTATATTCTGAATTAAATATTTATGCCTCATTTGAGCATCAGACTTCGAAACACGTTTTTTAATTATCCGTTTCGAAAAATGACAGTTTAATGCATAAACTTTTTTCTCAATTTTTCCCAATGTCGCAATTGGCAACACGAGGGCCATTGGAAGCGTACTCGTAACTTAGACCACAATCAAACGACGAAGACGACTCCACAGCTGATCCCACTTTTTAAACTACTACATCGTGCCAACTTGGTCTTTGAGACAAGACGGGTTTAACATGCATCATATCCTCTGATAGATCTTCTGTAGCGCGGGTGAGGGCGTGTTTATGTCACTAAAAAGGCAATGTGAAGGTTCTTTGCGACATACCTCATAATTTTGAACCTTAATCAAGTGACGAAGACAAAACCTGATATGGCTTCCCCATCTCCAACTACACTAGCCAAAAACGATCCGATACCTTGACCAGTAGGCTACTGCGGCCACATGATCATGTATGGGAAGTAGTGCATTATATTTTCAGCGAGTACTTTCCGTCGGTGCTGTAAGAATAGTCTGTCGAGAAACTGCACACGTGCTACTTCCCTCAAACTTAAGTAATTAGGTCTCTAATTCTAAAGTGAAAAGGTTGCGAGTAAGTGAGGGATGAACGATGACTGTTAAAATCATAAAAGCTAAAATTGAATAAATACGAGTATGCAGTACTGTTTTTCATTGATTGGATTTTCATAAAATAGTTCAAACGTAAATACTTCTTCCGCAGGTTGGCAGGCTCGTAGGCTTCAGCATAGAGGGACTCTACCGGTGATGTACGGAAGGCTTCCAGACAAAGTCTCAGGGCTTGATGATGTACTGGATCCAAGATCTTCAAAAGAGATTTGCACGCAGAACTAAACCACAGATCCATAGTCTAGTTTTGATCTAATCAGAGCTCTGTAGAGGCGAAGCAAGGATGTTCGGTCTGCTCCCCAGCGAGTATTTGCCAATACTTTGAGGATGTTTAGAGCCTTGGCACTTCTGATTTTGATATCTTTTAAGTGACGATGGAATCCGAGAGACTGGTCAAATATAAGACCTCATTAACAACTTTAATGAGGCTTCTACCAATAGAAAGCTCAGGGTTTGGAAAAACCCCACGCTTTCGACTGAATACAACACTAACCGTTTTTTCTGTAGAAAAAACAAAACCGTTCTGTTTATCCCATTTAGTGAAGTTGTCAATAGTGGTCCGAATGTGTGGTTCTGCAACATTGAGGAATTTAGACGAGTACGATATTTGTACACCGTCCACATATAGAGAACACTGAATCACCTGATTTATATGATGGGTTATGCTATTAATTTTAATAAATAAAAGTACGCTTAAAACAGACCCTTGTGGGACACCTTGTTCTTGGATAAAAATATTAGAATAAAATGAATGCAGGCGTACGTGAAATGAACGATGGTTTAAAAAGTTTGATAAAAACTGGCAAATTTCCTCTGATGTCCATTGCATATAGATCTAAGTATGCCGTACCTCCAAGACATAGCATTTTTAAATGTCGAAGAAAACAGATGTTATACTGTTTCTTGAAAAAGCCTCTCTGATGGAAGTCTCTAGCCGAAGGAGATTGTCTGTGGTCGATCTTGATTTCCGAAATCCACTTTGAAGTGGTGAAAGGAGATTATGTGACTCAAGGTGGAACATCATCCTCGCACTAACTATGCGCTCCATCAGCTTGCTTAAGCAGCTTGTGAGGGCAATAGGGCGGGAATTATTTGCTGATTTAGGATCTTTACCAGGCTTTGGAAACTAAAACGTGGGCATGACACCACTGTGTGGGAAAAACTTGGGTTTCCCAGATGCGATTGAACAATGAGAGAAGAGAAAGGATAAAATTTTCGGACAGATGCTGTAACATAATATAGTGTAGCCCGTCTGGACCTGCTGATGTGTTACTCGGGATGGGATGCTCGAAGTTCAAGGAGTGTTAGCGGGGAGTTGTAGCTTTCGTTTGAAGAGGAAAAATTTAACTTCACCCTCTCTTCTCGACGCTTTAGCGCTTGAAATGCAGGGGTCTAGTTGTCGCAACTAGACGTTTTAGCGAAGGTCTCGGCAAGAGTGTTGGCAAAATTAGGGACAGTATTAACAGAGACCCCATTGCTTACAAACATGGAGACTGGGCTAGCACTATATTTTCCACTGAGCTTACGGATTTTGTTCCTAAGCTCTTTGCTTGAGGTTGAACATGTAATGCTACTTACATATTTTATCCACGATTCCCTTTTACGTTGCCGGTGGATTTTCCTGGCACGTGCTTGAGCTTTATTAAAAGCAATCATGTTATCTGGGGTAGGGTAACGTCAAAACCGATTCCAAGCCTTGTTTTGATCCTTTTTTGCAATTTGGTATTCTTCATTCCACCAAGGTTTCGGAAAACGGGGGAGTCTAGAGGATGGTTGTGAAATTTCATTATTAGCAGCAGATAGGATACAAGATGTTACTAAAGATACCACTTCATCTATTGAGCCAGAGCTTACCATGTCTTCTGTGATATCTGCTTGGGTCCTGAACGTTTCCCAGTCGGCCTGATCGAACTTCCACCGGGGTTGGCGAATAGTCGCACACGCAATTTGTGTAGCGTAAGACATTACCACTGGGAAGTGATCGCTACCTAAGGGGTTATCAAGAACACTCCATGTCAGATCTAATAGCAATGATGGAGAGCATATGGACAACTCAATGGCACTAAATGATTGGGTTGCAGAATGAAAATAGGTGTTAGAGCCGTCGTTTAACAAGGTGAGGTCAAGTTCTGTAAGAAGCTTTTCGACGACTTTTCCCTCTAGAATTCACATCTTGGCAGCCCCATTGTAAAGGATGAGCATTGAAGTCACCCAAAAGGATGAATGGTGATGGGAGTTGATGTATAAGCTCTTGGAGTTCTCTAAAAGCCAAGGGTGTTGGGTGGTAGGTATACATTACAGATTGTAACTGTAGAGAAGATATAAACCAGCACTGCAACAGCTTGAAGTAACGTGCGAATTAGGACGAGGGAGAAGGGTATCGCGTGGTTGATGAGCAGAGCCACGCTACCACAAGCTGTTTCACCCGTATTGCAGTCCTTCCGAAGAATGGAATATCCTCGTATGTTAGATGTGCATGATTGTTTTGAAAGAGTCTCTTGCAGAGCTACGCACACGGGTAAATGTTCATTGATAAGCGATTTAAATCCTCTAAGTTTTTCCAAACACCGTGACAATTCCACTGAATTATTTTACTAATACTCCAGTTAAGGAGAGCCTTTAGGCTTTTCGGAGTTGTATTTTATTGGTGAAAAGCTTCGTCTTGATTTCCATTTTTTACTGAGAAGCTTGACGTCTTCTACTTCTTTGGTAGTTTGAATTCCTGATTCTATTCAAATTGATGGCTTCAGTATTTTGGCAGCTTACTGGACAACGTCAGTAGCTGGCCATTTGGTAGAGAACTTTTGTATATTTCCATCAAAACTTCAGTATCTGATGGCACAGAGAGGTGGGATGTTTCAAGAGATCGTTTGTCTAGGTTTAAGGACTCTAGGTCCGTGGAAGATGTTTCGGCGGGAGATAGAAATGTTTCTTGTTCAATCAAGTTATTTGTTATGGGTTTTTGAGCTATTTGGGAATCTTTAAGAGATTCAGATGCTAAATTGGTAATTTTTGTTGGTGTTTCTATGTCGCTAATTTCTGTTTGAGTTCCTATGTCTGTTTGAGTTGCAGTATCTTTTTTTTTTATTTTGTATTGTTCATCACTGCATTAGCATAAGAAACGGAGGCTCGAGGTGGTAAGATATTGACCACCCGTTTCTTTGCTTCAGAATACGAAATGTTTTCAAGTACTTTAATTCATTGTATTTCTTTTTCTTGCTGCCATTTTGGACAGATTTTGAATAAGCAGCGTGTTCCCCCTTGCAGTTTGCACACTTTCTCCATTCTGTCGTACATTCTTCGCTGGCGTGCTCCGTACTACTGCATTTATTGCAGGTAGCAACGCCATGACAAGAAGCTGTTCCATGACCGTAACTTTGACAGCGAAAACATTTGAGAGGGTTAGGGATGCAAGGTCTTATTTTGACGTTTAGGTAACCGATTAGTATGTTTTCTGGTAATGTTTAGAAAATGTGAGTATAAATAATGGAGAAGTTACAGTTTTACCGTCTTTTATGGAAGTTATTCTTTTTCCATTCCTTCAGAAGCTAGCTCTTCTTCAATTTCGGAATTGGGTAAAGGTATCAGATCTGTGCAGTAAATCACTCCTTTGGATGAATTGAATGCTTTGTGAGGAGTAGCAGCAATAGAAATGTTGGAAAGATTTGTACATTGTAGGAGATTGATTGATTGTGCTTGTGTTGCTGTTTCGGTCAGCAAATCTCCGGATGGCAATTTTTAAATAGATTTAACAGATCCAGCTGAACCTTGTACAGCTTTAGAGATAAGAAAAGGTGAAGCTATCGAATGTTTTCTGTTATCAGTTGCATGCAGAACAATAAATTTTGGAAAGGATTCGGAGCAAGTTTGAGAGTTGGTGGGCTGACCACCATATGTTGGGTAGGGTGGGTTGGGGATTTTAAAGAATGGATTTTTATCTTTTTTCCTTATTTTTGTGCATTTAAGTTTTGTTTTTTTTGAGAAAGGAGGAGGAGAATCCCTTTGATTTTCAGAGGACCAGTTTGGCGGGGCTAGCCCCAGATTTAGCAACCAGCAGTGGTCCACTCTGCAATGCAGGACCCCATCCAGGCACCACCTGGAGCTACAAAGCAGGCGAGGCTATACACCAGCTGATAGAGCAGCCAGAACATGCCCCGGGCTCCTGTACTATCTGGCGGCAAGAGACGCAAAACTCAGCTTTTGTCCGGTACCCTCTACATGACCACTTCCTCCAAGATCCACCTCACTAGTCTAAAGGTCCTCAGAAGTTTAAAATCCCACTCCAAGTGTCAGTTTTCTCAGGGAGCAGTCTGTTGTGTCGTCATACGAGTTGTGAAAAACCATCAGACCCAACTTCATTCCGTTCAGTCCTGGTCTGCCATAGGTCTTCGTTGCAAGTAAAATTAAAGATAATATGTAAGGAAAAAATCAATAAAGCAAGACCCACTAAGGGGATAAACCATAAAATTAAATTCCTGGATATGTATTCTTAGGAAATAAAAACTAGTGTTTCCTTTTTTACTATAGCGGAAAAGGAAGTGGGGAAGTCAAGGTGAAATTAAGGTAAAAATCGCTCGGGAGAGGCGGGTGCGCGAAACCCGTACTCACAAGAGAGTGAGCCCTTGACAAAAGATCACTAGGGCACCTCGGGATTGTGACACCCGAACTCGCCTAAAGAAGGCGAGCCCCTGAGGGGATAAAGTATTACGAACAAGCGAGATTGATCCGTCACGGGGTGGCGGGGAGCACATTCGTTTGTTACTTTCTTACCTCTGTTACTTCGTAGACTACAATTGCTTCTAATGTAAAGTCTATCTACACATATCAGACAATTTCACTGAAACAACTGTACTTTTAAGTTTATCTGTGTTACATTTACGATTTTTAACTGTTATTTAACATTAATAGTTCAGCAAAAGAACAAAAAGTACAAGATAGTAAGAGTAACCATTTCAAATTTGATGGACCGATCACACAACATGGCATTATATTAATATAATCGACAAAAATGTGCGTGTTTTATGTTCTGGAATATTCGTATGCAGAATATAGTCTGTAAAAGCCAGGAGCCGTTTGCCAGTTGACTCCAAATCAGCCTGTATTCCACAAAAAGTAACATCTTACAATCCTAATACAAGTTATTTGTCATCCACAATCTGCAACAACAGAAGTAACACAAATGTTACTTTACGTACATTATACGTATAACATTTATAACTACAGTGCAAAATGTATTTTTTCGTAGTAAATAGATTTGTGTTGTTAGTACTTGTTTTTATTATTTTCCAAATAATTACAAGTAAAAATTATTGGACGGAACTTCTATACCTCATTAAACATTTTAGAAAAAATGGCACATTGATCCATAAAGGTTCTCCACCCCTGCCTTAGGCTATCGTGGCAAAGGATCTTCTGTGACGCCAGAATCTTTTTTCTCTATAAAAACAGACTTTTATACATGAATGACTAAGCACTATTAGTCAAGAGTCACCTAGAGCACGATTTCAATAAAGTAAGTTCATGCTAAAATTATTGAAATCTTGCTTGCGAAAATAAACGTACTTATCAAAAGTTCTTCAAAATTACCCGGATCACAAACAAGAAATCCGCCTCAACATGAGAAAACAAGAACGACCAGTATATATGTTGCAGGAAAATGACGGAATTATGAATTTCATGAAATCCCAAAGAATAGGACCAATTGCCGGGATGTGTTAAAATAACGCCTCTTCAAGGTAATTTCCATGATGAAAGTAAGATTTTATCAGACCCTGAACCATTTCAGTGAAATGAGATTAGGATTTGCATTGGCAAAATGCTATGGGGGGGGTCAAATCCTTGTATTTCCTAACCATACAGGGAGTCCTATCGATCTCATATCTTTAAAAAATAGTACCCTAGGATTTACATAGCGATTGATATTTTAGAGTGTAAGCAACCGAGAGAAAAGACGTTATATATAAAAAATATTGGCCTAATTTTCTAATTATTTGTTGATTAGTTTCGAATAAATAATTTGGATTACATTGACTATTTTTGTATTGCGTCTACGTTTGATAATGCACCATATTTGTTAAATAAACACTTTTAAACTCGTGACAATATTTAATCATTTCACTGAAACATATCAAGGATTTGTTCAAATCCGTTACTTTTATCAGGGAAATGAACTTCAAGAGACGTCATTTTAGCATATTTCGCCAATTAATCATCCCCCTTAAGGATTTATGAAATTTTTAATTCTATCCTTTTCCTGCGACATACACAATCGGCAGCTTGCCCTCCCAGCAAAAGTCAGCGTAAAATTGTAAAATAGTACTTTTAAAGACCATTTGTGACATAATTACACCAAGAATTTTATAAGTAATCGTAAAATTCCGATACGATTTATTAAGGATTTGAGATTTTGAATGCTTGTGCAATACCATGGTATGCAAAAGAATAGAGATGTGGATATTTACTTATTATAAAAATATGATAGCCCTTGAAGCACATTTGTATCGTTCTCAAGTTATGAATGTTTGTATTGTTTCATGCAATAATCGGGTGATATTGTGTTTATACCATTTGGGAATTTACGATATTAGAAGAATCAGTAAGCGTATATTCAAAAATGATCGTTGTAGTGATAAGGAAGATTACATGAATAAGGTGGTAGGTGTATATAGCATTTCAATTCAATAATCACAGACTAGTTAGTATTTTCTGACCATTTAAAAAGCAGCAAACAATTTTAGTTACTTACTCTTTTTAAGTTGTCCTTGTACGATCCATACCAGAATGTTCGCTTAGCCCATGCAAATTTCGAATTTATCCAGGGATTATATACTTTACTGTAATACCTATAGCAAAAAGATTTCGATATTGAATGATTCATTTTAGAAAATTTTGGTGGGCTGGAACAGAAGTATACTTCTTCAGTTTCACCAAGTCATAATGATTGGTTTGACTTTTACAAAAAACAAATTCGATCAAGTTGCGTCGAATGCGTTTTAATTTACAAAAAAGTTGTTACAGAAATCTGAACTAAATCCTAATAATAAAGGGGAATAAAGAGGAAAATGGCTGTCAAGTACACGGCTCAGGAGTGAACAAAGACTATTTGAACATCCAAGGAACAATTCGTGTGGATCAGATGGACAATTCTGAATAGGCACTTGTGTCATACACCCTAAGTTTCAATTACATACAAAAAATTAAAAAAAAAAAAAAGACTCAAAATCTCTACAGTAGTATAAAATTAATAAATACCATTAAAAGATATTGTATTACAGATGCAAGCAGATCCGTAATCGAACCAGTAAGCGAGTTTATTAACGTCGCATTGTAAAGCAACACCAGAGCTAGCGGTGATGGACCTCATAACTTTGAGCCACGGTTAAGTGACTAGCAACCGAGTTACCCTCTTTGCAAACTTCTGCATTAAGAAAAGACGAATTTATCGTGTATCGGTTCAGATAGGTCTTCAGTGGCACTAGGACTTGAACTCAAGACACTCTGGCCAAGTATCCGTGACCATTCGGCTATCACGGCCTCCAGTAATCTATCCAAGACAATACGATAGATTAGTTAACTCAAATTAATGTCGTTTGAGTAACTGGTGCTAGTTTCATATGACTGTACAAGGTGCAAAGCGCCGCTAGGCGCGAAAAAGGAATCGCTCCAAGCAGCAGTTATTGACGCTGAAAAGGAATCCAAGATGGCAGCCTAGCGGTATCAAATCGTCAGAAATATAATTTTAAAGTATTATTTAGAAATACAATGAAATATATTTCAAAAGAATGTAGAAAGATCTAGAATAACCAAGATCAATAAATAATGAATCTTATTGTTATACACTTCCAAACACTAGACACCTTCCAAACAAAAAATAATATTTCTAAATATAATAAAAAAGCAATAATAAATAACTAATATTATGATTACATATAACGATTGTATTTTTATACTATCTTAAAATAATTACATTATATAAATTTTAATATAAGGAATATCAATTAAAAAGTACTGTGTGTGTGTAAACTTGAATATCCCAAAAACTGCCAAAATATCAAGGTAACTATATAGTAATATTATCGCCCACCTTAGCGAACAAACGTTTTGGTGCCTGCTCCGGGATAGTAAACTAGTTCCGAGTTAATATACTTATTTAAAGAAGGTTTGGTCAAAATGAAAAAGAAAAATTTTGGTGCCGCTTTGCATGCAGTAAAACTGTGCTAAATTGACTCATTTGTATGCTAGTTTTCTGCAAGTATAATTCATGCAGGTAGCACTGTATGTTTAACATTCCAACTATACAACATTGTAGGAATAAAATTTAGGTTTGAATACAAACTAAAAATCTCTAAGTGTTTTTTAAATAAAAATTATTTTGAACTAAATCTTAAATGTCGTTATTTTCATTATTTGCCATTGTTCTGATATAGTAATTAATGTTACGCAGTACATCAACGAAAGCCATTCCGAAGATGAAAATATTCTGACAGACTAATTTTAAAGCAGGCATCTATTATTTTCAGTCTTATTTCAGCTGATAGGTTATAAATATTGGTTATATAATTCATTGACTTATTAAATATTAACACTCAATTTTTTTCAGTTAGTTAAACAATCCGTCAAGATAAAGGAATTTCAATACGTTTCTCACACTTATCTCGTATATTTTAATCATCAATGAGATACTAGCTCCGCCTGATCACTATCTCCGATGTATCTCAATTGATATAAAGCCGAAACAGATTGATAACGTGTTAAGTTATATTTTCTTTCTTATTTAAAAAAGTATATTTCCAAAGTTATTCAAATAAATAACTTTGGAAAAAGATTCTTAAGAATTAACTGTTAAAACTTTACCTGAGCGATTGAAGCTCAAGGAAATTTTCAGCATGTTTTGTGGAGTTCCTGCATTTAACTCAATTTACTACTTGAAACTAAGATGTGTTAAAATCTAATATTTACCAATTTAAGAATTCTGAATTCAACGTAGATTACCTTAAGAACTTTGCTTTGAAAATTATTTCAAAAACGCAATCCCTAATGGTATTTGTAAAATTTTTTTCAAATAATATTTTCCATAAAAACCATACATCTTTCCCTTTAACTTTAATCATTTTTTTATCCAAATGAGCTCATAAATATTATGAAATAATTTTTTTCCTACGGAATAATAATCACCGATATCTTAGAGATGTTATACAAAGAACATTGTTAGCTAGACATAGCTGCAGTAGGGGATAGAAGAGTTCAAGTAGATTTCAAACTTGCATAAAAAGTTCTAGTGAGATAAAAGTAAAAAAGCATTTTTCTAATGTAGTTAGTTCAAAGACATGAAGTTAATAATGCATATTTATCTTGTAGTTACTTTTAATTATGCATGTTAAATGAATTCTTAATGTTTCGAATTTAAGAAACTTTAATAGAATTTCAAAGCTCTAAATTTTTCTTAAAATCTTTCCGAAATTCATAAAATTTATAGGTATTAATTTGATAGCAGAGTGCTATGCGCCAAGTAGCTGTAGCTGTCAATTAATATAGAATCCAAGAAAGCAGCTTAACTGTAACAAATCGTCAGGAAAATTTTAAAGAATTGTTTTTCCTAGACAAATGTTTTTAAAATGTTAAAGTAGACTAGAGAGCACACTCGGGAGAGTATATTGAAAAGCAGGTCTTCGATCTCACTACACATTCTAAATGCCTATCGCACTTCATCTAAACCAGTAAATCCAAACCAAAACACATACATAGAACCTGAACTCAAAAACTTATTTAAACAGAGGGACCAAGCAAGAAGTACTTGACAATTTACTAGAAACCCGAGAGATATAACTCTAAACAGACTCCAAAACAAAATAAACAGGAAAGTTTATGCGCACACACAAAAATCATGGGAGGACATGCTCACTTCTCTAGATCCGGAGGACTGTTCCTTATGGAAAACGGCCAAAGAGCTTTTAGGAAGAAGAGATCCCATTTCAGCCCTGACAGGCCACACCGGAATTGCCTACTCAGATACAGATAAAGCCGAAACTCTAGCAAATTCGCTGGAGAATTAATTTAAGCTAAATGACATCTGAAATCCAACCTCAGACAACATTCACACTAGGCTGGTTACTAGGTTTATCAACAATGAAATAATTTTGATGACACTCCAATTAACCCCAAACCCTCTGAAATCATAACTTATATTAAGAAAATTAAACTCCGGTAAACTCCGGGTAGAGAGGACATAACAAATAAAATGATTAAAAATGTTCCTCTGTCATCTTCCAACTAACAATCATAATAATATACTTACTATCGGATATTTCCCACAAGTGTGAAAAATGGCTTCAGTAATCCCGATTTTAAAACCCGGGAAAGACTCAACAAAAGCTGAAAGTCATCGACCGATCAGCTTACTCCCGATTTTAAGCAAAATTACAGAAAAGGTCATTCATACTCTGTTGAATCAACAGCTCACCGAAAATTATATTCTCATCCCCCAACAACATAACTTTCGAGCCAATCATTCCACATCACACCAACTGTTGCGTGTTTTGTGGAATATATTAAAATAGGATTTGCTAATAAAAAAGTCTACTAGAGCCGTTTTCCTCGACATCGAAAAACATTCGATAGAGTGTGGCATGTGGGATTACTATACAAATTAATTAAAATTAACACTCCTCCTTACCTAATTAAACTAATCAGTTCTTGCCTCTCAAACCGTACTTTCGCAGTGCGGGGTAACAATATTCACTCTACTAACCGTATTATATGCGCAGGACTGCCTCAAGGTTCAATTTTGGCTCAGACATTGTTTAATATTTATGTTAACGACATACCTAGAACCAGCCAAACAGCAGTTTGCATGTTCGCTGATGACACGGCAATTCTGAGTCAAAAAACCCCACTACAAATGATCACGCACTCATTTCACAAACACATTGCGAGACTTTAAGAATGGTTCTCGACATGGAAAATACAACTTAATGTGACTAAAACGAGGCAGTCTTCTCGTATCACATACGCAAACAACCACCTGATTTATATCAACATGACACACTCCTCCACTGGTCTAAAAACACAAAATACCTTGGAGTTATACTTGATAAAAGGCTAACGTTCAAACACATTACACAAATTCGAAAATATTTCAATATTTCCGTGGCTAAAGTCTACCCCCTTCCCTAATTTCCCGGAAACCTGTTTTATCAATTAAAAACAAAATTCTTATTTATGCTCTGATCCTCAAACCAACTTTAATTTATGCAGCCACAGTCTGGGGTCATGCAGCACGTACTAACGTTAACTGCCTTGAAATAGCCCAAAACAAAATAATCAGAATGATTACTAATGCAAATTGGTACACGAGGAATGAAGACCTCAGGTTTGCACTCAAAATCAAAACCATGCGAGAGTCAATAAAAACCCTCGTCCTTAACTTCTTTAATAAAATTGATAACCACGAAAATAGAGTAATCGCTCGCATAGAAAAATACCCACTTAATCCCCTTTTTAATAGACCAAGAAATATCTTATACTAGTTCATTTTAATAACAAATCTCCACTTCAAAATTCTTCCAGATTAACTATTGACCAAACTCGCTCTGCTCCAATGGGAGCAGAGCAGGACGGCCAATAGCTCTTTTTCCTCTGATCACGCTCAGACGTCCAGAGTCGATCCTCCAACTTCACACCCACCAAACCCAACTTACAAGTCCAAGTCACCTGATTGGTCGACCGTCGAGGCGAGATAATCATGATAAAAGTGCCCCTTTTGGGCAACCCTTCAGTCCTCCTTTCTCCAGCCTCCCCCCGCAAGGGGGAGTGAATTCAGATATCTCTTCGCGGTCTTTTTCATCCTTTCTCCGAGATTCTGGGTATAAGCGATTTATTTCGCTGGTACCCGTGTCATCTAATTTTCGTCCCTTCAGTCCCAGGGCAGTTTTCGACCGAACAGGTTCACTGTTTCGGACATTTTCTCCCCTCTGTACAGATAAAATCGTACGGGTCGCTTCGGCTTGCCGAAGCGAACCGTTCGATAGATCATTCCACCCACTCATCTCCTTCAACACTATTTCTACAATATCTTCACACTCAAATTAAACATCACATAAATACCTTGTCACTTCTAAAGTAATTTGATACATCCTAATGATTTTAAATTCCAATTAAATTAAATTAATTTCTTCATTCCAATTCCTTTCTAAAATTTAATTTCATACTTCTAAACAGAACTGGGCTATAATTTGAAAAATAAGCCAAACTCAAGCTATCCCACCACTACAACTGATTGGAGGTTAAGTTTCCCTGCGGGAAACAGGAACTCCTATCAACATTCTACATTCAAAGTGGACTAGATCTTAAATGAAATCAAAGGAGAAAACAAAAAAACTTGCCGTCTCTTTCCAAAAACAGTATGGAAAGAGATTAATAACAAGATCTTTAAAAAAGAATGATTTTAGAAACGCCGGAGGAAGTAAAAATAAGTAAAAGATTCAAAATTCATAGTTTCAAGAAGGAAATTTAACAGAAGAAAAAAAATTAGTATCAGAAAAAAATTGATTGAGGAATATTATGAAATTGATTCATTGAAATCTTAATTATAAAAAAAAAGAGAAAGTCACTTTTAGAAGACCAAATAGCCCAAAAGGAGGAAGTTGATCCATAATAAAAGTACAACCCTCATTGTCTATAAAATATCCTAGTATATCCTTAAGAAAAAAAATAGCTAACACTTTCACTCGTTAATGGCATTCCTTTGTCCCATCTGCGCTAGGAGTCTGCGCTGCTCTCCACAGCATTAAAAATGAAACAAAATACAAATTTCTTTAAAATTCATCTGTTTTATCTTTAAAAACAATCAATTGCAATCAATACCAATTCTCAATATAAGGATTTATTTGTGGATCCTGGAGTACGAGTAACCTCATCTCTTGCGATCAAAGCGTTAAAATATTATTCAGATGATATTAGAAATATCCATATTCCAAAATAGCACAAAACGCAACAGAAGACTGAAGCAGTAGCTTGAAAAATTAATGCAATGAAAATGGTTAAATTTCTAATAAAATTCAATTAAAACCGTATGAAATTAAGAAAATAGGTGTTACCGAGAAACAAACCAATAAAAATTAACATACAGTGGTACAAACAATTGAGGATACACCTTACTTTTACTTGATAAATCCAACTTTCAATCGAAATAACACATTAACTAGAAGTGCAAACATGTTTTTATTTTCACACGTAATAAAAGGTTAATTTACAGTAAAAATAACAAAAGTCAACAAAAATATATCTAAAATTAAAAATTTCACAAGTATTTGAAATAAACATAGGCAGATCTTTAGCTCAAAAAATTGAGGATACACCAATGAAATTTGTGTGACAGATCACATACAAAGACCGTCAATATCTGGTTGCATGTCCTTTGGCTTTTATAATGTCCTCCAAACGTCTTGGTACCGATTCGACCAATTTTTTGGTGATATCTGGAGATATTTTATCCCATTCTTCTTGTAACACTTGCTTTAAATGGGCTTTGTTTCTTATTTGGTGTTTTTGGACCGCTATTTCGAGTGTGGTCCACAAATTTTCTATGATATTGATGTCAGGGGGACTGTGGGGGGGGTGCAATTGCTGTTTACAATGAAAAAGACACCACAATTTGACATTACGTGCCGTATGTTTGGGATCGTTGTCTTGCTGGAAAATAAAATTTCCATCTAAACCCAATTTTTTTACTTTTTCTTTAAGATTGTTGAGTATATCTATATAAAGCTTATGATCATTATATGCCATCTATAAAAACTAAATTTCCTACCCCATTTGAAGCCATACAACCCAAACCATGACGGAGCCACCACCATGTTTAACTGTAGGACATAAATTTTTTGGATCCAAAGCGGTGTTCAGCTTTCTCCAAACGGTGCGATGGCCATCACTTCCAAAAATTTTGAATTTACTTTGTCACTAAATATAACTTTCTTCCAAAAGTTATCTGTCTTCAATTGATGAGTTTTTGTAAACTCCAAAAGCTCTTTCTGATTTTGCAAGCTTATGAAAGTTTTCTTTCTAGCTACTTGATTGCTATATCCAGCATGTCTAATCACATTTCTTACAGTTTCAGCACTTACACTTCTGCCCATTATTCGAGAAGTTTCTGCAGCTAGTTTGACTGCACTTAGTTTAGGATCAATCTTGATATCTTTTAAAACTTTCCTTTTGGTTACATCACTCTGAATACTTTTCCTTCCTCTTCCACTTTTATTTTCAATTAATCCATCGTTTTTAAATCTTCCATTGATTTTCTGGACACACGAGTGGCTTCTATCGACAATTTTAGCTATTTCATGATAATATATTCCTTTTTTTAAATAACCGTAATATAAATTTTCTTGCATCAATACTGGTCTCTCTCCGAGGACCTATTTTCCATTTAAAATTGCGACTCTAAATTCACATAACCAACTTCAAAAGACAAAAGTAGCAGTCGAAAAAGTTTAAGATAAAATTGGCCAAACTTAGGCTATTATAGTAGCAAGCAGAAAAAAATCTAGCGGTAGTTAAACATTTCATTGGTGTATCATTAATTTTTTTGAGCTAAATATCTGTCTATGTTTATTTCAAATACTTGTGAAATTTTTAATTTTATATATTTTTTTGCTGATTTTCGTTATTTTTGCTGCAAATTAACCTTTTTGTTACCTGTGAAAAATAAAAACACGTTTTCACTTCTAGATAATGTGTCATTTCGATTGAAAGTTGTATTTATCAAGTAAAAGTAAAGTGTATCCTCAATTGTTTGTACCACTTTACGTCATTCCATGGCTACCACATCATACACGATAAAAATGTCAGGGTAAGTATATGTAATGTTATCGCCCATCTTGGCGAACATAAACTTGGCACTCCGATACTGAATTAGAAAAAAAAAATGTTATACCGATTTTTGATCACTTCAATATTTTTTAAAATATTACTTTCCTATTTTTCCTGTTTATTTAATAATTGCACCCGGAGTTAAGTTATTAGTTTTCATTGAAACCAATACTTTTTGCAGTCACTTTCAGATTTTTCCCATATGCAATAATATTAAAAAGCATGATTTTAGGAGATTTACAATTCTCGAATTTCGGAACTAATTTGATATCGGGGGTAATTGCGCCAAGCAGCGTTTACTTTAGTTTTAATAGAATCCAATATGGCGGCCTAACGGTAATTTAATGAAACACAATTATTTTAAAGAATTGTTTTTAAATACATTGAAATGTATTTCAAATAAAGTATATAGGAAGAGATTGAGAATAACCTAGATCAATCAATAAATAATGAATATCAATAATATGTAATAAAAATTAACATGTAGTAAGAATAGTATTATAAGCAGCATATAATCGTATAATATTATTCTATCGTAATTATATGTAATATTCATATAGTGCGATTTAATAACAGTTATCAGAAATAATAATCATATAATAAAATTTAATAAGAATTATAAAAAAGAAAAATCGGCGAATGGTAAAAAAATAAAAATTAAGATTACTCGTATTACATAATTATAAATAAATATTATAAATAAACAGTAATATTTATAAATAAATATTAATTATAAATAAAGAAAATATGTAATGATATATATAAATAAATGTTTAAAAAGTTATAAATAACAAATATTTGATTATTAAAAAAGTAATTGCATTTTTGTATTCAATTATGAATAAAATAATTGCATCATGTTTAAATTAAGAATTCTAATTACAAAGTAGTGAAAGCGTGCATTATGAAACTTGCACTGCAAGTGCCTTCAACGAACAAAGAACGTAAAAAAAACATTTTTAAAAAGTAAAGTAAAACCAAAGTAAAAACGATTTATAGCGATAATTAAACGAACACTTATTCTTCTAAGAAAAAAATATTTTTGTACTCGCTAATATTAGAAATATCTATATTCGTAAATAGCACAGAATTATACAGAAGACGCAAACACTAGAAAAATTACACTGAAAATGGTTCAATTTTTACAGAAATTAGAAATTTTTATTTTAATCGTCTGAAATTAAAAGGGTCAGAGCGGAAAAAAACCAATAAAAGTTATTTCTTATATACGTTATCCCCATGGCAACCACATCGACAGACGATAAAAATATTAAGGTAACCATATTGTAACGTTATCGCTCATCTTGGCGAACATAAACAACAACTCGGCGCTATTATCCCCGATAACAAACTGGCAACCGAATTTCTTTTGTTGACAAGAATATTATATAGTTATAGAAATAGCCAACAGAGGAATAAAACTAGAATATACAACAGGAATTTTAAAGCTAGTCATTATAAGCTTTAAAAAAATTCGCATTATGTTGTACCAATTAGACGAGACATTTCATTCCCCGGAAAACTTATGGTATTCCAAAACAATACATTCGACCCAATACGTCTAAAATGTAATGCAGACAAAGAGTATACATGTATATTTACATATCCTTTTCCCTTACAATTTCAGATGACACGAAAACCTCGCCATCTGCATCACACATATAGAATTCCTTTATAAAAGAAATTGAAATACTCAATTAGACTCGTAACCAAAGCATATTTCAAGGGAAACTAATGATTTTTTTAAAGGATCGAGAGCCAAATGATTACCTATAAGTTCAATCAACAAGTTTCTAAAAAAGTAATGTAGTATTTGATGCGTACAATAAAGAATTTTTCTCCAAATAGTTTTAAAATTTCGCCAAGTTAGGGCGATAGCATTTCAATACGGTAATCCATTGACGCTAAAGGTCCATTGAGCGCAATTTCAACACACCAAAAAACAAGTAGCGTATCAATACTAAATAAATTCCAAACTTAATGATTTTTAACTTTTTTTTTGAAAAAAAAGTTGAATATTCTGTTACTGAAGAAATAATGTTAAACCATTTTCATCAGGAGGGTAAATCCGGCTTATATTAATTGCATGTAAAAGTCAATGAAATAGAACATTAAATATGGGTTTCCCTATTTTTACATACTTAATAGATAGAAACAGGGTATAAATAGGGGGGAATTATGGATAAAAAGTTGACTAAAAATACAGGTAACTTCTAATAATTATATATAATAATATTTCTCGTCTGGTTTCCTCCTAAAATTATTGGCAAGAAGAAACATTTATAATGACGGAAAACAAATAATCTTGATGACTTCGAAAAGAAAAGCATCTAGATATATACACTTTAAGTAATTTAGGAGAGGGAATCAAAATAAATAACTTATTTCTCCACTAGCTTTAAAGGGGACTTAAATAACTCGTAAAATGACTTTTCTAATTTAATTCCTTAATATGCTTTATGAAAATAACTCACCAGATTTTGGAGCACAAAAATATCACTGCGCCATTTGCAGCAACTAGCACCAACAATTCAGGTTTAGACATTTTCGAGGCAGCATCTACAATCTTTTGCCATATGCTACCTGCAGTCAATTTTACATACTTGGACTCCATTCCACAAAATATTAAAATTTAAAAGCTTGATAAAGTTCCAAAATGGCTGGGAATATATTGAATTAGTATTTATAGATATAATGTCTAATATTAACGAGTAAATTGATCTTCAGTACACGAACTTCAAGCGGTTAAAATTATCCAATGCTTTGGTTTGATTTGGTTGGACGATTTTCGATTTGGTAATACCAGTGAGAACATGCTGACGAGAATGACACCTGAACTGGCATCCCTCTCCGAACTTCTACACCACACCAACGGAAGGGCTTAAGTCTTGACAGATTTAACATACATCAGCCTTTCTGCGGGTCTTTAGTGGCGTTGGGGCTTGAACTCATGATATGCCCGCTACGAGACCGTGACCATGACCAAAAAGTAAAGCGAACCCCAGGGAATCTACAGGAGTCTTTTGTTCAATTTCAGCATCAATGTGCAACGTGTTAGGGATTTCTGTACTGTTTCTAACAGAAGGAATATCTCTGAAAACCCGCCGTGTAGAGGAGGCGATGCATGTTAACTCTGTTGAGGCCCAAATGTCCTCCCATTGCGCATAGTGAGTTATTTGGCAGAACATGATGCCAACGCAGAGGTGTCATTTTCATCCCTTTCCATGTTTCGAAATTACGAGATCCGATGCCAATTGATCTCGTGTACCTTTATAGTGAGACTTTAATATGACTCTCCCTATACAAAAAAAAAACATGAATTTCAAGTGTTGTGCTCAATTAGATTCACCCTAGACCTGTATAATCTCGCTCTTCTGCTGAGTTCATCTATTAATTACATCGCTTTTTTTTAAAAAAAAAACTTAGACAAGATGTAAAAGAATGTCGATATAAATCCTTATTCACACCAAAGCAAAGAAGAAATACGGACAAGTGAAATTTTTTTTTCATTACCCAAATTCTCCATTCATTTGTGATTGTGGTAGCCTAGTGGCTATGAACACGAATTTGAAGCTTGCCTGTTGCGGGTTCGAAGCCTTGGAGTAATTGAAGTACCACCGTATAGAGAGGTTGATGCACTTTAAAAACCAAAGATAAAATATTAGAAGATATTTTGGAATGAATAATTTATTTTTATTATATGGAGCCTATTTATTCAGAACACAAATTTACATCATTGAAATTTAGAATAGTTGGGTCATCAGCGATAAGTTTTAATCTTTACAGTGAAAAGTTTAAATTCTCAGTAATTGATATTCATCTTAAACTTATCAAAATATTAAAAAATAAAATGAGGAATTTGTGGTTGATAGCGAGTGAGGGAGTACATCAGAAAGATTATAAATGAAATTATTCGTAACATTTACTGTGCAAAGATGATATAATTGTAAAAGATTCGAATTCTCTTTCTGATTCCGAATTGAAAAAAAAAAAAATTTAAAAAAAACCGATTCACACATTCGGTATGTATTACTTAATATTAAATACCGAAACTTATTGTTAAACTATAAAACGTGCAGTGAAATACAAAGGAAATTATATAGCACACAAGGAGTGAAAATAAAGAGTGTTTTTTTCCAGGTATAGAAGTTTAAGTTGGCATTACTTTCCAAGATGGCGACAGATTTAACAGCTGTCAAGTGATTTATTCTTAGTTTGGTTTAAGATTCATCAAAACGATCCTCAAGCAAGGCGTAGGTTCGTCGAATGGGCCCAAAACGAGATTGCCGTTGTTCCCGATTTTCATAAGCGAATTTTGTTTAGCGATGAAGCGCACTTCTGGTTAAATGGCTACGTCAACAAACAAAACTGCCGCATTTGGAGTGAAGCTAATCCACAAGTGTATGTCGAAACACCGTTACATCCAGAAAAACTGACTGCTTGGTGCGCCTTATGGGCTGGTGGAATCCTTCTTCAAAAATGATGAAGGCCACAACGTTACAGTCAATGGTGATCGGTATAGAGCCATGATTACTAACTTTTTCATTCCAGAATTGAACAATGATGATGTCCTGGAGTTGTGGTTCCAACAAGACGGCGCAACATGTCACACAGCTCGTGCCACAATCGATTTATTGAAAGACACGTTTGGTGACCGCCTAATTTCACGTTTTGGACCTGTGAGTTGGCCTCCAAGATCTTGTGATTTAACACCGCTAGACTATTTTCTGTGGGGCTATGTGAAGTCATTGGTCTATGCGGATAAGCCACAAACGCTTGACCGTTTGGAAGACAACATTCGCCATGTTATTGCCGATATACGGCCACAAATGTTGGAAAAAGTCATCAAAAATTGGACGTCCAGATTGGACTACATCCGAGCCAGCCGTGGCAGTCCTATGCCAGAAATCATATTTAAAATGTAATGCCACAAAATTATCTTTCGAATAAAAAAATTCCATGTCAATCGAATAATACATCGTTGTTTTATTGTAATTTAAAGTTTTGTACCTCTAAAAAAATGTCCTTTATAATAAAGTTTTGGAACACACGCTACCTTATTCAGGTAATACGTATAAAACTTGTAACGCGAATACGGAAAAAAAACTGATAATGGTAACTGTTTCTTTTCTCTGTACGGTTATTAAAGTTACAAATTAAAAAAACAGGCACACACATGTATTTATGTTTTTATAGTATGAAAGAAATACCTGGGATGTATGAAGAGTTATAATTCTTTTTTTATTTATATACATATTTGCTTAATATAATGTGAGAAAGTACATTTCATATTCAGAGATTAAAAAACGCTGATTAGAGCCTAAACTACAAAATTCATCTAACGCAAAAAAATGAAAGAACCCCACCTTTGAAATATTAAATTTCCATCTAAACTAATTATGACAAATGGTGTTTGATATCGATAAATCGAAGAGTGTCTTTAGAGCTTAAATTTGATTAACTGGAATTGCAGTTTTATCAGCCAAAATGCCGCTATTTAGAATCACCTAGTTTGATTCAGGTGAGAAAGTGCTTTTATAATGCATTATTATTAAATTAATTTTTATGGATGAAGCACAAATATTTGTAAATAGTGATGAAGGGGAATCACACAATCATGTGGGACCAGTTCTTGACTTTTGGATTTATGAAGCGAAGTTTTTGACAAATCATTTCATATTACATTGATGTATTATATATAAATCATATTTTATGGGAAGTATCAAAAAGTACTTTATTTAGCAGTTTTACTTTCCCTTGTTTTTTACAGTTAATTTTCTTACAATTAATATTCTCTGGTAATTAGTCACTAAATTCATTTTCTTAGACTAAGTTTCGATATGAATATACTATACTGTACGAATTAATTGGATAATTTTTTTTTTCTTATCTGAGTTTCTATGTGATTACCAGTTATGTCCCGAACCACCTCAAAACCGGTTATATCTGCTCAGAAGTAATATCGGCTTTGAGTATAATTTACTCGGTTGATAAGAGTTAGTACATTTGTGGCTCAGTTGTGCGCCTTTGAGTGTGGTAACTGGAGGTTATAATTTTGCGTTCCACGTAACACGTGTTACTTTTGCTTGTTCAGTGATGAATATTGCTCCGAGGCAGCGTTCTAAGATAATCGCTCATAATGGACACACTTCTATGACTGTGAGAAATATATAGCTACGGTAGTTGGTGTGGACAAATCAAGTGTTTTCAATAATTTTAACCTTTTATCTACCGACGCTATTTATAAGTACATCACTTTAAAATTACATAGAGTAACCATTTTTTACGAATCCTCTAGGGCCGTGGGTAGCCTAGTGGATAGAGCATCTGACTCCAAACTGGAAGGCCTGGGCTCGATGCCCGATGCCTCCGAGTACACGGAGTACGTGCTCATTAAATCAGTGGGTCCGAAGTCTTATGGGCTTAGTCCCGAGCGCAGGGACTGAAGAATATTTCCCTCCCCTTCAGTTCGTTGCAGTAATTGTGGAAGTGGAGATAGGTTGTGTCGTCATCTATCGTCCCTTCGGGAAATTTCGCCGAGCTAAATCGCACTGTCACCTGTATGGTGCTCAAGGCCAACGACAGACGTACTTCTAGCCCCTTGCCACGATAAAGTTCGTGGGCCTCGATCTGATTACGTTAGACAGGTGGCATTAGAAACAATGAATACTCTGACGATACTTAGCAGGAATACTCTCTTAAATCTAATCTTTAAAGATACATGGTAGCATGGTTCTCTATGATGAGTATTTTAGCGGGGAAGATAATTAGTTTTATAGCGGAAATTGTGCACTTTAAGTAGACGTTTCAATCGGATTGCGAAGATTGTCATTTTTGTCCCGAAAAAGTAGTTAATGTCAAAAGGTAAGTGCCTTATTTTTTACATATATTAAGGAAGACTCAATCTTGAAGCTCATGTATCCAACCCCGATTGAGTTAAATTTTGTATACACGTTTATTTTGGATGACAATGTTTTGACCATTTATATTCCGATATCACAATTAGTTAAAAAGATATTAATTAAGGTAATTTGTTCAGGTGGAATCTTGCAACTCAATTTTGAAGCTAATGTCTTCACCGATTGAGTTGAAATTTTGTATACACGTTTTCAGTTTGGATGACAATGCATGTTTTGTCAATTTATATTCCGATATCGACCTAGTTACAGTAACGATCATGTTCAGGTGTTAAGGCCAGCATGTTTACAATAACAAAGGAGACCGGGCGCTTAGCTCAGATGGTAGGGCGCTCGCTTAGCATGCGTGAAGTACGGGGATTGATACCTCGCGCCTCCAATTAGTATTGTTTCGCGTAAAATATTTTTGAAATTTGTTTGATTTGTACAACGGGATATTTTACAATACTTCCACTCAGCAAACGGACAAAATGTGCTATATTTTACACAAGCTTTTATTTAACTTGCAATGTAAAATGTTCGGGTAGAATCTTGCAACTCAATTTTGAAGCTGATATCTTCCACACATTGAGCTGACATTTTGTATACATGTTTAGTTTGGATGACAATGCATGTTTTGACCATTTATATTCCATTATCGTGATTAGTTAAACAGACTAGCAGCATTGCCCAGCGTTGCACGGACATTCTTTACTTTTAAAACTTTTCCCTTTCCTTCACAAAATCAGCACTTCTAATACTCTTTTTCAAAATGACTCCAACCCCTCGTCCTCCTCCACTTAACCCTGCGTTGCTCGTGCTTTTACCGAGCGTATAACTTAAAATTCCATGTTTCGAAATTTTTTCACTTATTTTCTTTGTTAGACAGGTTTATATCCCCCCCCTCGGCATTGCATGAACAATTTTAAATGCATAACATATTGTCATGGAAATTCCCCTTCCCCTCTCGCTATTATAGCTCTCGAGTAAGTGATCATTCACCGATTCTTAAGCAGGATGACACGTGCAGCCATATAGTGGCACAAAAAGTGATGAAATATTGCGCAAATGAAATTCATAAAAGAAAGTTTTCGACATTTTATTTTTTAAATCACCAACTGTAAAAGATCAATGTATGAGTTTTTTTAAAACTCATTTTCATACAAACGCATCGATATTGATTAATTTTAGATAAAATCATAAAATATGTGAAGTATCATTGTTTTGATGGAAAAAATACTGTATTGTGACAAAATAAATTATCTTCGCAGTTACAAAATTGCTGGCGATGTTATTAAATGCACAAATAAAAATTTCAGAATTTTTTTTTAAAAAAATCATAAAAACGAAGCAATGATGTTGTTTCGAACCCGGATACAAAAGTTACAAATTCAGTGCTCTCAGTGACCAATCCACGAAATCTTCGAAGAAAGTTAATGAATGACTGTTGAAATAAAAAGGAAGAGATATTCAATTTCACATTGCGTTATTTGTTAAAGTTTAATTTTTTTCCGGGCTTCATTTTTATTTAATGTCTTTTTAATATATTGACTACAAACGACGGTAATTTTTAAACAAAAAATGTAACAAAAATAATGCTTAAACATTTCTTGCAAAAAGGGAAAAAAACGAAAAACATTTTTTTTTTTTTTTTTTTTTTTTCATACCGTAATTTTTAAGCAGTATTTTTCAATCTTTGTACAGATAATATTGTTCTACACGCGGAAAAAATGTTTAATGACATTATTTTGATAAATAAAGAAATTATTAAGTATTTAAATAAACTTTTGAGTATTTTTTTGAATAATCGTAAAAAGAAAAAAAAAAACTTTTTGACATTTTATTTTTCTAAGTGACTGATTCTAAAAGATAAAAGCATGAATTTTTTTTATTAGTGTAGAATGTCATTTCATTAACGTAAGAGAAAATACAATCGGAATGATTTAGAAATCAGTTTAATAAAAACGTAGTGATTTTTACTCATTTAAGAGAAAAATCGTAATCAATAGAAAATATCATTGTTTTGTAAAATAAAATATACCGTATCGTGGCGAAGTAAATGATATTTCCGATTCTGTAATTATTTTTTGTCTGAGTCTCAAAAAAAAAAAATTAGATTGTGTTTTAAAAACGTCAGGGATAAGAAAAAATGTCGGAAAATTGGAACTTCGCCGCCTGGCGGGAAAAAATGGCAAATATTATGCGTTTAAGATTTTTAATCAATATCTTTTTAACTAATTAAACTTTTCGAATATAAATGATCAAAACAAATTCCTTGGATCATTCCCAATCTTTTGGCACCTTCGTCGAGCTTTGCGTAGTGTGGTTCTTGAGAAGATACACCTAGTATTGTAATCGCATACGTTTGTTTATGCTTCGAATTTTAATAGTGTAGAAATTAATTAAAGTAATTTTTTCGAGTGGAATCTTGCAAATGGTATAATTCTTTTTTAAAAATAATGATGTTTTCAGTTTTTTACAATTTTTTTTTCTAAAATGAGTCAAAATCGATGCGTTTTCATGAAAAGGATTTTTGCTAAATCGTTCCGTATGATTTTTTTTTCGTGCTATTGAATCAATATTTTGCACTAAGAAAGTTCAGGCTTTTCTCTTTTAGAATCAGTCATTTAAAAAATAAATCACCTAAAACTTTTTTTTTACGATTTTTCAAAAAATATTTAAATTTTTAATAAAACATTTAAAAACTTCGTCATTTTTAAATATAATCACACGAACATATTTTTTCGTTTGTAGAATAGTATTATCTAAATTCTGCACAGAAATTGAAAAAAAAAACTGTTTACAATTATGGATTTAAAACAAAATTATGTTTTTAGTTTTTAATATAGTATTATAATAAAAGCAAAAAAAAAAGTCGCCCAGCCAGTATGGTGGCTATGACCCTCGGCTTGTAACCGAGTGGGTTCGGGTTCGAATCCTGAGTAAGACTTGGTTGTATCTTTTTCGGGAAAGAAGTCGGTCTTTCGCCTGAAATGGATTCCAGTCTCGAAAGGAACAGCAACGCACCCCTCTTCTTGTTCTATGCTGGGATAATCGTTTGTAATAAAATCTGTATTCTTCTGTGGTTGTGTTATAAGTTTCTGTTCATCAATCTCCCGTCTTTCGTATGTATCCCAGTAATAAACACACGACAAGAACAACAATAAAAGCAAAAAAAAAAATAGTTTTAATATTTTAATTAATTTTGCTTTGTCTAATGTTGTTTTGGTCTAACAGTGTTTACGCCCCTTCCTTTCCATTATCCTCTTGTTGCGGCCCAAGAGAAATATCTATCACATGTGTACGTGGCCTGGCGGGCAATAATGCAACAATGATGTTTTGAATGAGATGAACAGACTGAGAGAAACCTGTCCAGCGATAACTAAACAGTAAAAACACTTTTTTAAAAACAAGCTTTTATTTAAATGCTCTAAAAAGAATAAAATAAACTGTTCTTTTAAATTTTTTTTTTGCTATCAACTTATAAAGTCGTTACAAAATTTATGATATAAAAGCTTGTCGCGAGATTTACCTGTGTAGATAAACAAGCAAATTAAATAACTTGATGTGATTGATTTTAATTTTTAAAATTTTCACACTAAGTAAATACGAGTAATTAAATCTCGCGACAAGCTTTTATATAATAAGTTGTGTAATGACTTTATTATTTTATAGCAAAAAAAAGTTTTAAAAGAAAAGTTTATTTTATTCGTTTTAGAGCATTTAAATAGAAGCTTGTTTTTAAAAAAGTTTTTTTACTTTTAATTTATTTTTCGTCCGTTTAGCTTATTATTGATTTCTGTTGTGTTGAAGCGTCATCACTAAAGTGCAATAGAGTTATGACTTTCTTAGCATTTATTTTTGCTTAACTGATTTATTTTGCTTTTTTATTGTTTAATTTTAATTTTTTCAAAGAGCTGCGGTAGCACAGTGGTCAAGGTATCGGATCATGACAGGCATGTCATGAGTTCGAGCCCCGGACCAATAAAGACCCGCCGTGTAGGGCCACGATAAACATTAAATCTGTCGAGGGCTGAACGTCCTCCCGTTGGTGTGGTAGTTAAGGGAAAGGGTGCTAGCTCAGGTGTCGTCCACGTCACTTGACCACGGTTGAAAATTACGCGGTCCGTCGCCAAAAAGCCCTCGTGTAGCTTAACAGTGCGACGTTAATATTCACTCACTTAATGTTTTCAAAAAGTTTATAACTTTAAATCCGATCTTGTATTTTCTTTTTCCGCACAATTAAATGAAATATGTATTCTTTTTTGAAAAATTATATAACATCATTTAAATTCCTTTATGTGTAACAGAGATTTAATAGTAGTTGAAGATTCTCTCAAGGTGCTATTATTATTTTTATTATTATTTCCTTTTCTTACAAAGTTTGTAAAAAAAAAGCCCAGGCTTCAAGAGGCTTTGGATTAATTATAGAATCTACCATCTGAAATCAGGGATGATCAGATCAGATGATTTTTCTGATGAAGAAATCTCAGCAAATTATCTGCTGGAATTTTCGTTAGAATCTTAGGATGACGATCAAGAAGCTGGACTCAAAGTGCAATAATTCATGTTAAAAAAATACAGCATTTCTTACCCCAGGATACAGTGCTTTAAAAAAAACATTCAGCCGAAACCTGACTCAAAATGTACAACGTGTAATGAATTTTTGTGTATTAATGAAAAAAAAATGTTTCTTCGAATATCATCAAATTAAATTTATGGAGGAAAAAGTAAATAAATTTTACAAACTTAATAATCGTTAAAAATAAATATTTTGTGCTGCAAAATGGTAGTATTCTTTGTGGTTATTTAGCATTTTTCAGAGTTAAAAAAGTCATTCGGTCTTTTCGTTTTATGAGAATATTTGAGAGCTTTGTGTGCTGACGGTACTTTAAAGTAACAGATTGGTTAATTAGCTCTAACGAATTAAATTTCTCAAAGTTCAGTATTTTATTTATGTGTATCCCTTAATTTTCAATGCAGTGATCGGAAAAAAATATTGCATGAAAAAATTTGCAGTAAATCATAATGCGTTAGATAAAGGGTTAAGAACATTTCAAGAAAAGGAAAGGAAATGATCTCAGAAAAGGATAAAAAAATTAAATTAAATAAAAAAAATAAAATAAAACGTTTAGCACACACAAGACAAAAATACCGATCCTGGACGGTTAACGACTAAAAGGAGGTGGCTTGCAGTGATGAAACGCATTTATTTGTGCAGGGATACAGAAGTTTTTTGGGGAGGGGTAACAACAAATGACATTGGAAGCTTAGTTCCTTTAAAGGCATGATGAATTTTTTCAAATACTTAGAAATATTACGTAGTAGAATTGTTCCATCCATGGAAATATTTAACGGCACATTTCAACATGATTTGGCTTCTTGTCCCAATTCGATAATGGTCCAAACTTTTATTTGGGAAATAAAATAAAAGTGCTTAATCGCCTTGGTAATTCACCGGACTTAACTCCTATTCAGAATATATGACATATTCTCAAGAATTGTTTACCTAAGATGAGTTGCACGACAACGGAACAAATGATAAAAAGTGCAATACATGTGAGTTTATTCGATGATGAAATTAAGAACATGTGCGCTGCACAAGTAGAGTCAATACCAAAACGAATTGAAGAGGTCATTTCTGCTATAGAAAGACATAGTTCGTAGCAGTATAGAGATTTTTCTGTCTATTTAAGGTATCCGACTACTTACGACAATTTTTTTTTTGAAAAAACTAGAAATATGGGGATTTTTAGATTTATTTAGTATATTTTAAGGAAAAAGTCCCCTAAAATTGAAAAGAGAAAAAAATTTATTATTATTAAAATTGGAAAAAACCGGCGAACATGCATAAAAAATTACATAAAAAGTGCCCACTCTGTACAAAAATTTTATGAGAAAACTCTCAATTTTTCAATTTTGATGTGTTTTACTTTGTTATTCATGTTTGAAATAACCTTCAGGATAAGGAGATATTTTAACTTTTACAAAAACTAGAGTACTTTATCTTAGTGCTTATACGAATTTGCTTAAAAAAACAGTGATTATATTCATATACAGGACTGTAAGTTTTGAAATAAAACAGTGATCGATAAATCTGAAGGTTAAAACACTTCTGCTTTTATACAAAACACATACACAAAAATTTTTAAATAATTATTTTACAAACTTCTTCAGAAATCGCTGTCCCCGTTTAAACATGTAAAAAAAAACCACGCGCATTTCGAGTAAAACGCATTTTAAAGTATGACAACATGCTTAAAGTTATGGCATCTGTGTGCTTTTACTAAAACACTTGAAGTTTTTGTTCTAGTAAGTGGAAAACAAAAAACTCGGTATTTTTATTAAGCTAATAAGATGGCCCATAAAATAAAATCATGAAAAAAATTGTCAATTTTCGAAAAAAATCATGATTTTAGGGTAGTCGGATATCTTCATGCATGTAATGATTAAGAGCTAGAATTATAGAAAAAACCAATTTTTACCATTTGTCCCAATTAATTCGAACATCATAGTATGTCACAAAACAATGTATTGAACTGCAGGAGAGAGAAGTCACGCAATCATTCGAATTCAGATTTTTAAATAGTTATCTGGGAAATATATGAACAAATTTGGTTTCCTATGTATGTACAATTCGAAGATTTCTCTTTAGTTAACTTCTTAATGCCGAGGATTGGAGTAATAAAGCTCTAATAAAGAACCAAAAAAAAAGTTTAAATAGCAATTTTATTTAAATCAACTCCTCCACACCAGTGCTCTCCAACCTTTCTATCACCGCGGAAATTACGTGGTCCGTCGCCAAAAGCCCTCGTGTAGCTGAACAGTGCGACGTTAATATCAATCAATCAATCAATCTATCACCGCGGACCGGTCAATGTTTGATAATTTTACGGTGGTCACTGAAGGAGGGTACGTTGATTGTTTATATTTTAGATTAATTTTATTTAATTATTTTAGTTTAATTGTATTTAAACATGCCTTCAGAATAAAATACGGTTACGTCAAGAAATTAACATCAAGTGATTTAACATGGTATGTAAAATGATTATCACAAAACCCTAGAGGAATACACCATAGTATATAAAAAGAAAATAATTTACCGTAAAATCGGGCGTAAAGCGCACACTTTTAACACAAAAAAATAAGATCGACACTTAAAGGTGCGCGTTATACGCCGGGTATACAAATGATAGCTTTTAAAATAAAAAAAGGAGCATAGAGGGAAAAAAATTAGACCTCTACAAAGATTGACATACTGTTTCAAAGAAATGACATATCTTTTGAACTGAAATGGTTGTAGTTCTAGAAGAATACTATTTTTTTCTTCGGCTTGGATACCTCGAATAAATGACTTCAAAACATAGCAGCATTACGCATGTATATTTCAGGTGTCTTCGCAAAAAAGCGGGTGCGCATTACACGGCGAACATACCTAAAAATTAAAAATTGCGCATTTTACGCCGAATTTTACGATAATATTCCTTGTGTAGACCGGCACTATTTGGTCCACGGACCAGTACCAGTCCGCGGACCGGGGATAGGGGGTCACTGCTCTACACGATTTCCTAACTTGAGATAAATAAAATAAGTAGGCTTCTATTGTGAGGAACACATTAGTGAATATCTAGAAGACGTGGAAGTAAGGAATCCTGAATAACTAAGTTCCGGACAAATCATTAAGTATATTACATCCACTGTTTCGGGGAAATTCCGGAACTCCCTTCAGAAAGTGTACAGTGATGAGAAAATCCGTTTATGTGTAGATCAACTAAGAATTCTCTTGAAGTAATGTGACAAATACCGTTGCCAAATTTGACGAAAACAAGCAATATAAAATGTTTTTAAAGTCAATTCCTACTTAGGTCAACAAAAAGAAAAATGTTACTTTTTATTAAATAGTTACAATTAATATAAATATGTATATGTATATTACAGAACCACAATATTAAGTGAAAATTAATTTTTTAAAATTAAAACTTAAGTATCGTATTGTCATTGAAAACAATAGTGCATATAAAATTTTAGTTCAACTCTATGCTTTAAAAAGTGAGAAAAAAATATTTTAATGTTTTGACCCACATATAGCTAAGAATGAAGCCAACGTGGCTGTATCCGTAATTCTTTAAACAATTAGTTTCAGATAATTAATTTTAATTAATTATAATTAAATTATCTTATCTCTCTCGTCACCCAAAACAATAGTGCATAAAAATTTCAGCTCAATTGTGCACTTTGGAATGTATTTTATTAACGATTGAAAATTTCAACAAGATATAGGGAGTTTGTGAACTAATAGTAGAAATAGAAAAATAGATTCACCTTGAAATATTCAGTTATAAGACGATTGACGGAATTTTTAGAAGATCATAGAGGATTATCTCCTTAGTCGAGGGCTTTTCAAAATTTCAATATTTGTGACCCAATATTTAATCATAATTTTCATCGCCTCTCCACCCCTCCACACAACAACAATGCATTGAATTCAATAATACACTTTGACACTAAAGCTACAATACATCTTGAGTGCCATCGGCGTATATAAACGTCTCTCTCAGCCAAAGCGTTCATTGCCCCGGATATATATATATACGTCTTTCCGAAGTACAATCTTTTCTAAGGACTGCTATCCTTAAAATTATTCCGAAGACTTTGGAAAGCATTAAAAGGATCTTGACAGTGTTTGCAAAGGATTTACTTATTTCGGAGGATTTTTGCTATTTATCTCTCTTTTTTTCTCTTCCCCCCTCTCTCCCAATACATCACATACGCGCATTTGTGCGAATAATGGGGACGTTAGGGAGCGAATCACGTAATCTTAATTCAGCAGTTAAAATAATAATTATAAATCGTACACATTATCTAGATAAGTGTCAATTTTTGCACAGAATTTTATACATGGCAAGCCCATTGGCTTATTGGTAATTACTAATGTTGTTCTAATTTTGTATTATTAAATTAACTACAAGATACATTGTGCAACACTGTGTGATATCCCACCCCCTTGGGAGAATATCTCTCGGAGTATCAGTGTGAGTTAGAGGCGTAGGATTAATGAAAGAATTAGAAGGAAACATAATCTTAATATATCTTTATTAAGACTTTCAACTTAAACTTCTAACAAATAAAATTATAATAATTAATGTGAGAGAATCTACGATGGCAAAATACGCAACACACAATATACACTGGTGTGCAAAACTTAAGCAACAATGTAAAAATTTAGCAAATAGCCATGAAATTGCAGAAAAAGAGGCCTGGAGATCAGTACAGTGAACACGTAAGTCAGTAGAAACGTCATGCGTATGCAAATATCAGGAATGAAACGTCAGAGGCGACGTGAGCGTACGCAAAACGCGTGATGTCGGCGCGCGCTGCTCAACAGTAGAGCAAAATGAAGGACGCAGACGCAATTCAACATATTCGCTGCAAGTGCCAGTGAGTCAGTTCATGAAATATGGCTAGAAGAAATCACCTGGACGACTTCACACGTGGAAGAATAATTGGAAAGCTGGAGGAGGAGCGTATCGTCACCAGTGTATCTGCAAAGTTCGGAATCAACAAAAGTGTCGTTTCGCGTGCTTTGAAAGCGTTCCAAACCATAGTACAGCTGTAAGAAAGATTAGTGGTGGCTACCCGAGGACGACAACTGCAGGGGATGACCGATGTATCATCCTGCAGGTGAAAAGAGGTCCACACACAACAGTCAGCAAGCGCAATTGCTCAGGAAATCTCTACAGCAACGCGGCGACAAGTGTCGCGGTTTACTGTAGGCAGACGCCTTAAAAAAAGGGGCCTATTCGCCCACCGTCTTGAACGCTGCCTCCCGTTGAAAGTTGCCCACCGACGCAACCATTTACATTGGCGCAGAGAGCACAAAAACTGGACAACTGATCAATGGGGTCATGTCCTCTTTACGAATGAGAGTCGGTTCAGTACCAGAAGCGATTCTCAATGCGTTTGATAAGGATAGCGTTCGAGACCTGGTTTTATTCCAGTAACATCAAGGAAAGACACCGTTACGGTGGTCCTGGAGTCCTTGTCTGGAGAGGCATTATGCTGAACGCATGAACTGAGCTCCACATTTTTGACAGATGGTCTGTAATCGGGAATCGCTATTGTGTGGAGGTACTTCTTCCCCGTGTGCGTCTGTTCCGAGGTGTCATTGACCCAGACTTCATTTTTATGGATGACAATGCCTGGCCACATTGGACTCTTGTTGTTCAGGAGCTGCTGTAAAGAGAATATATCACTCGAATGGATTGGCCAGCGTACTTCCCAGATTTAAATCCCATCGAACATCTGTGGGATGATTTGGGGAGACGTTTTGTAGCACGCTTACATCATCCGGAGAATACCCAACAACTCAAACAGATGCTGGTTGACAAATGGGCACTCCTACCGCAAGAAATGTTTCACCAGCTGGTTCTGAGTATGCGGAGACGGTGCGAAGCAACCATTGCAGTGAGGGGAGGGCAGTTACCATATTAAGGAACATCTGCTTGTTGTTCTTCCTGTCGGTTGATTTATTGATTGAATATTAACGTCGCACTGTTCAGCTACACGAGGGCTTTTGGCGACGGACCACGTAATTTTGAACCATGGTCAAGTGACGTGGACGACACCTGAGCTGGCACCCCCTCTCCTAACTACCACACCACACCAACGGGAGGACGTTTCAGCTCTCGACAGATTTAACGTGCATCGCTGCCCTACACGGCGGGTCTTTAGTGGTACTGGGCTCGAACTCGTGACCAGGCAAGCCACGATCCGATACCTATACCACTTGGCTACCGCGGCCACGAGCACACTCGGGAGAGGATATTGAAAAGCAGGTCTCCGATCTCACTACACACATTCTAAATGCCTATCGCACTTCATCTAAACCAGTAAATCCAAACCAAAACACATACATAGAACCTGAACTCAAAAACTTATTTAAACAGAGGGACCAAGCAAGAAGTACTTGACAATTTACTAGAAACCCGAGAGATATAACTCTAAATAGACTCCAAAACAAAATAAACAGGAAAGTTTATGCGCACACACAAAAATCATGGGAGGACATGCTCACTTCTCTAGATCCGGAGGACTGTTCCTTATGGAAAACGGCCAAAGAGCTTTTAGGAAGAAGAGATCCCATTTCAGCCCTGACAGGCCACACCGGAATTGCCTACTCAGATACAGATAAAGCCGAAACTCTAGCAAATTCGCTGGAGAATTAATTTAAGCTAAATGACATCTCAAACCCAACCTCAGACAACATTCACACTAGGCTGGTTACTAGGTTTATCAACAATGAAATAATTTTGATGACACTCCAATTAACCCCAAACCCTCTGAAATCATAACTTATATTAAGAAAATTAAACTCCGGTAAACTCCGGGTAGAGAGGACATAACAAATAAAATGATTAAAAATGTTCCTCTCTGTCATCTTCCAACTAACAATCATAATAATATGCTTACTATCGGATATTTCCCACAAGCGTGAAAAATGGCTTCAGTAATCCCGATTTTAAAACCCGGGAAAGACTCAACAAAAGCTGAAAGTCATCGACCGATCAGCTTACTCCCGATTTTAAGCAAAATTACAGAAAAGATCATTCATACTCTGTTGAATCAACAGCTCACCGAAAATTATATTCTCATCCCCCAACAACATAGCTTTCGAGCCAATCATTCCACATCACACCAACTGTTGCGTGTTTTGTGGAATATATTAAAATAGGATTTGCTAATAAAAAGTCTACTGGAGCCGTTTTCCTCGACATCCAAAAAACATTCGATAGAGTGTGGCATGTGGGAATACTATACAAATTAGTTAAAATTAACACTCCTCCTTACCTAATTAAACTAATCTTGCCTCTCAAACCGTACTTTCGCAGTGCGGGTTAACAATATTCACTCTACTAACCGTATTATATGCGCAGGACTGCCTCAAGGTTCAATTTTGGCTCCGACATTGTTTAATATTTATGTTAACGACATACCTAGAACCAGCCAAACAGCAGTTTGGCCCGTGACAAAGCAAGCCACAGTCGGATACCTATACCACCCGGCTACCGCAGCCACGTTCTTCCTGTTGGATGGACAATCATGAGTCACGATACTATGCGTTCAATAAAGCTTGTTTTTTTTTTATTCCACACCGTATGCATTGTATTCCTTCTTTAGAGCCGATGCTTTCGTCATCCTTTACGTACATAATACTCTCCCTCATTTCTGAATATCATGTCTCAGATGTTTTTTCGTGAAGTTATGGCAATAAAAACCCACCTGTTGTTTAAGTTTTGCTCACCAGTGTATATAGATAATAACGACTTAACCTAACTCGGACCACTATCAAAAACTGAATAGCCTAACTTCAATTCCAATACAATCACTGATTCTAATATTAAATAGTCAATCCTACCTTGTTGCAGTCTGAAGAATCAATCTCTAATATCATTAAGGCAATCTTGTATTTACTTGCGTGCACTGGTATGCACTTTGGTTCTCTTTATCTTTATCAATTATAACTTGTAATCTCCGCCACGTATCTTTATCCAAATTTGAACCACGAACTGTATTATTATTTCTGTACTTGCCATCAACTGCCACAAACTGCCATCAATTGCCATATATTGCTCTACATTGCCATCTCGTTTACTCTAAGTTCCGATACATAAAAGCTTGTTAATTTGCATCTTTCATTCACACTTCACTTTTGGAAAAGAGTTACCATTAATTCTGGCCCAAGGAACCCAAAGGACATGTTAAAGAAAAGACACATGAGCCCGTCACAACTGATACATTTATAGGAGAATTATTTCAGTGTAATGTGTATTTTTTATTTTTAATATATTATGCCAGAATGCGTTTTGTTTGTTTACTTTCAATGATTAAAAAAATTTATATATAATATTTTGTTTTCAACTTTTCAATATGCTCGCTCCTCCTCCCAGAGTTATCACGAACTCACGGCGGGTGCACGAACATATTGAAAAGTCGAAAACAAAAGCTTATTTAAAAAAAAAATATTAATTTACTGAAAGTAAGCAAACAAAATACTTTCTGATATAATAAAATTTAAAATACTCTTTTACACTGATGTAATACACTTATAAATGATTCAGTACTATATAATGTATTTTATTATTAATTTATCAATATTAGAAGTTAAGATTAAGTTTGATAATTGCCAGTGAGCCCATAGCCTTGTATTAACACTTTTTAAGTAATTTGTATGTTTTATGTGATTAATTCCTTAACTACCAATTAAAATTTAAACGATAGACGTGCGTATTTCGATGTTTTTTTTTCGGGCGAGGGGAGGAGAAAAGGAATAAATAAGCAAATCCTCTAAAATAAGTAAATACTTAGCAAACACTGTCAAGGTCCTTTTATTGCATTCCAGACTTCGGAATAATTTTATGGATAGAAGTTCTCTGAAAAGATCGTACTTTGGAAAGACGCATATATACGTCAAGAAAATTAATGCTTTGGCTGAGAGAGACGTTTATATACGTCGGTGGCGTTTAAGAGGTTAAAGTAGTATTGTAGTTTTAGTGTCAAAGTATCGTATTATTGAATTCAATACATCGTTATTGTATGAAGGGGGGCACGAGATGAAAATGATGATTGAATATTGGGTCGCGAATATTGAAAGTTTGAGAAGCACTGGTGTACCAGATGGGTGGAAATAATTTTAAGTAAACATACATAGTCTTACCTTTCTCCCTTTCAATGGACATCCACTCTCTCTAACTTCTTTGAATAGAACTAGATCTTTTGAAATGTGCACTGAAAGTTTCATTGGGCAAGCGTTTCTCGATTATACCCTCGATTGTGCATCAACTCTTCACGCAATATCTTGTTTCAAACCCATTAATAGTTCTGAACTTTCTTTGGATGCGCAATATCGCTGAATTAAACTAGCTTCGCTTGATTTAAGAGATATGCAACAATGCACTGGGATGATTTCACGCATAATCCGTTCCGCAGTTAATCTTTCCCTGGACAGTTAATAATTTACTGCAAATGTAACAGGAAGTGTAATTTATACTTAAAATTTAATCAATATTTAAGTTTCAATTTAAACTGATGTATACTAATTAATGTTAGCTAAAATGAGGGGTCTCTCGCTTTATATATATATATATATATATATTAGGTTGGGGAAAAAGAAATCCATTATTTTTTCATGAAAATCAAGACTTTATTTAACGTGCTTTTCATTGTCTGATTTGTGTCAAATATACACCGTTTTGTTGCATAATTTGTTGCCATTTTAAAGGTAGATTCATAATGCTTCTCTCATAGAAGTCTTGGTCCTTATTGGTGAAAAACTCTAGTAATCGATTTCCACAATCTTCTCTTGATCCCAATTTCTTATCACTCAGGAAGTTTTGCAATGCGAGAAAAAGGTGGTAATCGCTTAGTGCCAGGTTCGGTCTATATGTTGGATGCATTAAAACTTACCAACCGAGCTCCCAGAGGTTCTGGCGAATCACTACAAGAGTGTGTGGAATGGCGTTGTACAGACGGAACACAACACCTCTTTTGTTGGCCAATTCTGGCCATTTCTGTTCAATCGCTTGCTTCAAATGGTCCAGTTGTTAACCGTAGAGATTAAAATTTAGTGTTTGGCCCTACGGAAGCAACTGATAATAAATTATTCCTTTCCAGTTCCACCAAATATACAGTAGAACCTTCCTGGCCGATAGTCCTGGTTTGGCCACCGTTTGAGCTGCTTCACCACACTTTGACCACGATCGTTTTCGCACAATATTGTAGTATGTGACCCTTTTCTTATCCCCAGTCACCATACGTTTAAGAATTGGTTTGATTTCATTCCATTTGGCCAAGGCTTTGCAGATGGAAATTCGATCCGTCGTGTTTTTTTGTGTTAATTGGTGTGGCACCCAAACATCGAGCTTCTTTTTGAATCCAACTCTGCGCAAATGTTTTAAAACTAGTTTATGGTCGATGCTACGACTACTAATATGCAGGTCAACTTCGATTATTTCTGTGATTTTATCGACATTTTCGATGAAGTGCCTGCCTGTGCGAGGTGCACCTTTAACATCAAAAATACCTGAACGGAATCGACGAAACCAAATTTGCTGGTAATTATCTGTTACAGTATCAGCACCATACACACTATTCTCAATTTCAGCCACTTGGATTGCATTTTCGCCTTTATCAAAGAAACACCGTAAAAAGAACCGAATTTTCACTTTGTTGACTTCCATTTTTAACACCCTGTAACTCACAACTTAATGAACCAAACAAAAAAAAAGCAAAATAATTTTTTAGTGTGAAATGTCATCTTGACAACGAGCGTGAACTTGAAATTGTTTGATCGATACTTCACGAAATATTGACACTACAGCCATCTACCAAAAAAATTTCAGATTTCTTTTCCCCATCCTAATATATATATATATATATATATATATATCTTATTCAAATTTTCAATCGGTAATAAAATACTTTCTATTCATCCATTCATGCTCATATAGATATATTTTAAACTTGTAGTGGATGGAATTTGATGTTAATACATTTTTTTCAAATATTAATTCAAGAATTAAATTAAATTAATGAATAAAAATAAACAAACAAAAATTATAGTCCAACACCCTATATAAAAGAGAAAACATTCGTTGTGTACCTGTAGCGTAATGGAAAGCGCGTTGGACTTTTATATAATCCAAAGTTCGTTGGTAAGAATCCCACCTGGGAGGGCCTAATTTCTGAGAATGTGATTTCTATTTTATTAGAATAATTAAATTTAATGAATGAATACAAGGTAACAAACAAACAAAAAAAATGTCAAACACCCTGTTAGGAAGGGAAATTGAAAATTGCAAGTAAATCGCTTTCTATTTTGCCAATTAATAGTGTGATTCTGTCATATGTATATTCATATTTATATTAATTGTCATTATTTAATAAAAAGTAACGCAAATAAAAATTTTCTTTGTTGACCGAAGTAGGAATTGACTTAATTGTTTTTAATATTATTTGTTATTCTTTCTTTTATCAGTCATTCCGTATTATCTGTATCTGAAAAGAAGATTTTGTAGAAAAATTAGAAATATTGTAAATCAAAATATTGTAAATCACTTCTGTTTATTTATTTGCTCAAACTAATATTGTATGTAAATGTTGTATCAATGAAGGAAGTAGTATCTAATTCAGAATTAAATGATATATTTAACAGTGTGATAAAAAAAGGAAAACTCACATACTTTGAGAATTTCCTAAAACAGTGCTATGTATCAACAGTGTTAATTTGTTTTTGCAATTTGTTGGAACACCAATGAAAAATTATAAATAATCATACTGTTTCCTTAGCCGTTCATTTCTTATCCCTCTCACTACGTAGTTATTTTTATCAAAGTAGTTTCGAAAATTGCGTATTTTTTTATTACGTAATTCAAATCTACATATTAAATCTATATTTTAGAGTTCAAATATAGAAAAAAAATTGTAAAAAAGTTTTTATTTGAAAATATAGAATTAGATCATAAAAATATAATAAACACATAGAGTAACAGCACGGGTTACAAGGCTAAATAATCGGAGAAAAAATGCATACCGATGAAAATCGTGGGTTGGGCAGCTAGAGGGTTAATTCCAAGCAGCAAATAATGCCCATATACTCAAAAACGAGTGTTTAGTAAATTTAATTGTTCGAGCAGCTTTCTTTTTCAAAAGACTTTAAATTCTAACTTTTATTGCTAAGTATACAACTTCAAAAAATACAATGTATTTGTTGCTATTTGTATTTTTGTCTTTATGGCTCGATGCCAGAAAGGAAGCACTATGACATTTTTTAAGACTTCACACAGATTTATTTTAGGCAACACTTTGAAGATTATGTTTTGTTGCTGAAAAAAAAGCTGAATAGTTCATCGCTTAAGATTAGAAGAAAATAGAGAACACACAGGATTAAAGCTGACTTTAGAAGTTTCACAAAGAAAGCAGGGGATTGCTTTGGAGTATGTACAATACTATGGAAATTTTATTTTCTATATCAGTTTTATGAAAAAGAAAGGAAAAAAGGGTACAATCTATTCGTTTGATTGCTGTTCGAATTCCAGTTTCTTTTTCTTAGCAATTATACAGATTTATTTAAAAAATTACTTAGAAATATTGAAACAGTGTTTCAATGTTATTTTTTTCTTTTTATAAATATTGATAAAAATAAATAATAACTGTTCCATGATTAAAGATGAATCTATAAATAATGAAGAAACAATCACAGCAGAAATTTCTGCACATCAATAAAATGTTCCCATTAATTTCTAACTTTAAATGCTGAACTTTATAATTTATCATTCCAAAATAAAATTATGTTTCTTTTCTTGTGATTTTATTCTGTATAATTCTTTTTAACCTGTTTTTTGAAATAAATTAATAAAAAAATTAAAATAAGAGAGTTTAAAACACAAATGGTCTACTTTCAACTTCTGATCCAAATATATGTTTATATTTTTATGTTTCTAATAAAGATTTGTTAGTTACATAAGAAATAAAAGGTTATAAATATTGTTGCCTATATATAAAAAGATTATGTTCCTATCTAATTCTGAATACAGAGATTGTTCAAAAAGTTTTGAAAATAATTTGCTGAAATTTTTTGTGAATGTTTTGTATAACAGTAGAAGTGTTTTGATTATCAGATTTATCAATCACTGTTTTATTTCAAAATTTGCAGTCCTTTATTTGAATATAATCACTGTTCTTTAAGCAATTTCTTACAGTCACTAAGATAGAGAGTGCTCTAGTGTTTGTAAAAATTAAAATATCTATTATCCTGAAGGTCCTTTCAAACATAAACAACAAAATAACACATTAAAATTGAAAAATTGAGAATTTGTTCAAAACAATTTTGTACAGAGCGGACCCCGGTTATACAATTTTTTGTACATTTTCACCATTCCCCCTCCCCTTTTAATAATAATAAAAATATTTTTTTTTTCAATTTTGAGATTTTACTTTAAAATATACTAAATAAATCTAAAAATCACAAAAAATTCTCCATATCTTCATTTTTTCAAAGAAAAGTTATCGCAAGTAGTCGGATACCTTAATACTATTAGGTTGAAATTGTGTCTTTTCTTTGTGTGGTAAATAAATAGATTAATTGGATATGTCCAGTGTTTCTTCCCCCCCCCCCCACACTAGGTGCCCGAGAGAGAGGTCTGAGCCTCTCACAAGTTTACGAAATATAGATTCAAATGATGAACGTATTTTTTCAACAAAACCGGGAGAAAAAATTATTAGCATGCTACAAGAAAATTTGCTCTAGAAAAAAAAGAAGATATTTGAGTTGGCAAACTACTTTGTTAGATTTTATGAAATTTTCTACATCCAAAATAGTTTCGGTTTGCGATTTTGTACTTGTGTTACCTAAGATTTTATTAAGCATTCTTTTTTCTAAATTATTATTTTCTTTCATCTCCGGCACAAACTAAAAATAATTCATATGTATTTATGTGCGAAATCATACCTCAACTTTCGCGAATTCTATTTACGTAGTTATCACTCTGTCCCAACCTATCGTGTAAGTTGTGGGTATTACTGTACGAAAAAAAGGCCTACAACATAATTTTCGATTTTTTTTGTAGTCACAGCATTTTAACGAGAGGAATGAAAGGGAATACAAAATCAGCCTTACTTTTTCTTTTCTAGCATGTTTTTAATACAAGCAATGTATGATATCTAAGCCCGATGGCTGAGTGGTAGGGCACGGCGCCTCCACACCATAGGTCTACGGTTCAAAACCTGGGCTGTGCAAGGTCAACTCAGCCTTTCATCCCTTCAGTGGGTCGATAAATGAGTGCTACGCTCGCTTGGGAACTGAACACCTGTCCTGAATATCTGCTCTTATCCCTCAGGACCCCAGGTCACGAATATTGAGATGGGACAGTAGCACTTGGCTCTCATGGGCTGTTGAACCAAAGAGTTAAGTTACATGACCTCTATAAATAAATTGCACAAATTTATTTACACGTCTTATTATGTCAAAATCACGAGAGCTGTCGTCCATAGTCCTAGTATTGTTTCAGGTACTGATAATAATAATCATATAAAGCAGAGATAATCAACCCACACACAAATGACCTTGCAGGCCACTTCGGAAAACCTTATAATCTCGCGGGACCCTCATAAAATATATATACCTTTATATCTGATTTGGAACCAAAAAACATTTATTGGAGTGAAAATTTAAAAAAGAATGAATTAGTATTATTGTTTTCATTATTTTTCATGTGTACAGGCATATATAATATAATAATGTTTATATAATATAATAATGCAATGATCAAATAATGTTTAACCCTCTAAGTGGATACCTTCCTCCTGAAAAGTTATTCCGAAAGCGGTAACTCTTATTTTGAAGTTTCCTTCAAAAATGCAACAGACTTCTTTCCTTTCCCCCTTTTAGAACTTGGGAGGTCGAACGGGGACAATTTTATGACCTAGTTCGGTTCCTTTGTCAAGTAAGAACCAAGAGATCAATCGTTTACAGCTAATCCGCTTTTGAAAACGTTACTTGAAGGTAGAAAAATCCGTGCAGTGCATTTTCGAAGCATCTTTACACTGACGGAATTCTCCGTGCTATCCGCTTAGAGGGTTAAAGTATTACAGTTTGTGTGTATTGCCATTTTCTTGAAAATTACGGTGTTTCTTTTCAATTGATCTTTCGTTACTCATTGTTGAAATTTGATTGTGCTGTCATTCACAAACGATTAAGTATACATTGTCCTTTATCGAAACCATCCTGAATATTTTCTTTTAAACTTGAAGAAACATCTCTGACTGCCTCTTGCTTTTTGGGCATTCCAAACAGAAAAGGAGGAGGAAAAATGAAAGTCCCACATACACAGAATCATATAGCATCCATAGTAAAGCATATGCATAATGCAATTCGAATTTTTTTAAAAAAAGTAATTTACTGTAATAAAATGAAATGTAACTGTTTGATAAAATATAAATGTATTTCAATCTAAAGGACATTTCTATTATCAAAAGGACTTATTTTAAAACAAGAATAGGTAACAGACAAATACATTGTAGATTTATATATGTATATAATGATTCCTTCTAGTATCTTTTTTATTAACTCTTTGCTTGCTTGATTGATTGAATATTAACGTCGCACTGTTCAGCTACACGAGGGCTTTTGGCGACGGACCACGTAATTTTGAACCATGGTCAAGTGACGTGGATGACACCTGAACTGGCACCCCCCTCTCCTAACTATCACACCACACCAACGGGAGGACGTTTCAGCTCTCGACTGATTTAACGTGCATCGCTGCCCTACACGGCGGGTCTATGGTGGTACTGGACTCGAACTATATATTAACTCTATGCACTGATATTTAAAATAATTTTAATTCTTTGGTTTAAAAATAACATTGTAATCTTAATCGTAATCGGCTAGTCCGAAAGCCCTGTGCGCCGCCCATTCTATCCTATTAGAACTACTATTACGTAATAATCACTTGCTTGCACTGTTGGTATAAAAGCAAAATTCTTGTGTAATCGCTCTCTTTGTGTGCTTGTCTTCATCACGTAAGAATATAAATAACTGCAGCTCTTGGTCTTTGTGTTGTGTCCTCCAACATGCCGCTGCTGCTTGTCGTTGTCTGCTTTGCTTGTAGATCGTCGAATGTTTCTCTATTCAATGTACCGCAATTGTGTTTTAAGAATGTTTGCTTCAAAATAAAAAGATGAAAATCAATTCTGAAGACGTTTTCACTAAACCAGATATGACAACAATCGAAACAAACCAACACCGATCAACGCTACTACAATATATAATATATATATATATATATATATATATATATATATAAATTTCCCCTTAAATAAATTTAATAATGAAAAACCTTTAAAAATCTGATATTTAAATTTTTTTAAAAAAGAGTCGTTGGGTCGCAAATTATGTACTGGTGAGCCACGTGTTGGACACACCTAATATAAAGAGATTAAATAATGCTAAAATTAAGTTCCATTTCATTGCGTGTTTATTTTTACATTTATACCTTTTTGTTACTTTTTTTCTTAATTTAATGTCAAGAATTCGTGTAACGTAATTAATTTCCTCTCGTAAAATTTAGAAGAGATTTTTTTTCCTGTCTCGATTAAAAGTATTAATTATTGTGTCTTTTTTAATTTTTAATCTTCCTTTACCTTTTCATTTAAATACATCATGGAACCTTTTCTTTTTATTATTATTATTTTTTTAAATTTCTTTATCTTGACTATCCTCAAGGAATTTTCATAATTACGCTTTAATTTAGGAGAATCGTGCTACCACAAGCTAGCTATGAGCCTGCACTAGAAGAAGTTTTATTGATATTATTCTTTTTCAGTAGAAACAGTTGCTGTACTTAAGGCGAAGTAATGGGTTGGTATGCATTTCTTTTTAATATTTTATTTTGGGAGATTCTTAGCTTCTACTAGAAGGTAACCAAAACTGCCTCGGAATGATAGACTGTTCACACAAAAAATTCTATTCATCAAGATGAAAGATACTTTTTAACTCATAAGTTGGATGGATTTTCGTTCTAAATGGTAAAGAATTCGAAACTGAGTGAGTGAGTGAATATTAACGTCGCACTGTTCAGCTTCAATGGGGCTTTTGGCGATGGACCACAATTCGAAACTGAACAGGAACGGTTAAATCTATAGTTTTTTTTCCTATACTTCTCGTTTATTGTTCCAAAAGGAATATTTTTCTAGTTCTTGAAACATTTTCTTTTGCATTAACTGTAAAGTTATTAAAAATAACACTTCGTTAAACTTGCAAGAAATATTATAGAATAGTTAGTAGAAAATAGAAGGGAAGTATTTTTAAAAGAAGCTTTTGATTGAAATTTGAAAATTTTTTTGTTGCTCCTTAAATCGGAGATTGACTTTTCATTCGATTGCCTCCATAGCCCATTTTATTAGCTTCACAAATTTCATAGCTTTCCTGGTTGTAAATATAAAAATATCTATTTACTATACATAAATAAACACGGAGACAAGCGTTCGTTCCTTATACCACACAAATATTTTATTGATTCCATCAAAATATTTCGGAGCGGGACTATTTATAATTTTGAGAAATCAAAAATTGGCACTATTTAATCATTTTATTAAAAATGCGTCGTGGCTGCGGAGGTCAAGTTAACGAACTCATAGCCGGTGTGTCATGAGTTCGAGCGTAGTACCGCTGAAGACCCGCCGTGTAGGGGTGCGATGCACGTGAGATCTGACGAGAGGTCAAGTGTCCTCCCCTGGTGTGGTGGTTGAAGAGGGGGTGCCAGATCAGGTATCATCCTTGCCAATTGACCATGGCTCAAAATTATGATGTCGTTCGCCAAAAGCCCTCGAGTAGCTGGAAAGTGCAACGTTAATATTGTCTCTCTCATTCATGAACTTAAAAATGAACAAAAATTGGTTATTTAGTATACCCGCAGATAACGAAGCTGCTAGTCTTCAAATAAAATGGATATCTCAAACAAAAAATAAGTAATATACAAACAATTAAGTCAATTCCTACTTAGGTCAAAAAAGAAGGAAAAAAAAAGATTTATTTACTCCTATTAAAAAATTACAATTAATATAAAAAATTCTGTACATATGTGACAGAATCACAATATTAAGGTGTGTTGGAAAGCTAAATTCTTATTTTTTTGAAAATTTAAGATTTTTACTTTTTTAAATTTATTACTTTTATAGATTTTAACCTCTCTAAAAATACCTTACTTAAACCTCTAGGGTAAATAGAAGCCTACAACCTATTTTTAAATAATCGTTGAAACTGGGTCATGCCCATTTGAATGGCGAAAATTGTAAACAAAGTACTTCGTTTTTGCTTAAAAGTTGAACGTCTGATATAAACCAAAACATCTATCTTTAAATGTAAATTGAGCCTTTTATTTTTTATTTCCTAGCCAATTAGAAGTCTCACTTTATACATTAAAATCGTTTTATCTCAAAATATAAATTTTAATGTTCGATTTACCTTTTCAGAGAAACTACTGTTAACAAGTGTATAAATTTGTATGACATATTTATAATGATGTCTATATATATATATATATATATATATATATATATATATAATATATATACTAAAACGAGCTTTTTGTAAAAAACTCAAAAATTTATTTTTTACAAATTTTTTGTGAAAAATGGCTTAAAATTCAATATGTGTTTGATAAAATATTTTATAAATTATGAAACAATTCAAAATTATCTAAAAGCTTCTTTCAATATAATGAGAAAAGTGTACTTAAATTGTCTAAAAAATTTCAAACAGGTTCATACAACAGATTTTGAGAAAAGGTACATCGAAAACAGCCAATTTAACATTGTAGGTATAGAGGTTTCCCTTTAAGTGGCAGAATAGAAAGAGATTTTCCCATTTCCTTTCTATACAGGGTGTTGGACTAGTATTTTTGTGTTTGTTACTATTTAATAATTAACTAAATTTAATTATTCCTTTGAAATAGCATAATCAAAATGAATCACATTCTCCGGATTTAGGCCATCCCAGGGGGGAATCGAACCCACGACCTTTGGATTAGAAGTTCAATGCGCTTTAAATTGTGCTACAGGGTCACAACAATTGATTTTCCTATTTATATATGGTTTTGGACTCTTTTTTTGGTTTGTTACTATTTTTCCTTAATTAATTAGGATTAATAATTTAATAATTGAAAAACTGTATTAACATCAAGTGTTATCCACTACAAGTTGAAAAAAAATGTATTTGAACTTGAAAAAATGAATAAAAACTATTTTATTTACCATTGAAAATTTGAACAATATATATATATATATATATATATATATATATATATATATATAAATATACATAGAGAGAGTGTGAACTAATAATAGGAACTGTGAAACAAAATCTGAACCCTGAGAAGTTTCGATTGAGAGCTGTACTGTAAAGCACACAAAAATCCCTTTAATCTTTATATAGAAACAATATAAAGAGAATTTTGGAAAATTCGCTTCAAGAACCACAATAACATTTCTCAATATTTCAGCACACCAAATTTCGTGTGTCTGAACCTTTCCATTTTTAGCTACTTTGCCACACACATACACAAAAACTATTCTTTCACTAGAATAACTGCCATAATAAAGTTACGATTTAAGCATCCAAAAATAGTTTTTGTGTTCCTTTTTGCTTTTACTACTTTCTCTATAAGGGTTTCAAACTTTTTACTCATATCTAATATAAAGTTCTCTCGCATATGACTCTGAAATAAAAAATGCTGAATTAACATTTTCACTTTTTTAGAAGCACTTTTTAATAATTTTAAAATACGTAGTCATCCATCCAGATTTACTCAATTATTCAACCAAATGGTTTTATATAGCATAAAATTAGAATTCTGTAGTAATTAAATTTATTTTAACGACTTTCTATAGGATGAATTTCATTTTCAGTTATCCAGCGCGCAAAATCCTTCACAACTGATATGAAGCACTTAAATATTTTTAACATTTTACGGGAAGTATTTTCTAAAACTGTTCTTTAAAGCTGTTCAAAAATATATTCACACTTATATTCAACTCTACCTAATTTATTTCATCCTTAAAATAATAATAATTATTTATTCTTTTTTCCCCTGCTGAAATAGTCTATCTGTTTGAAAGGACTATGATTGCTTTCTATCATGATATATATCTCTATATCACAAAAGTATTAATATAAGGATCAAAGAGGAAAATCCTAAACTGTTTTTACTCGATACATATTTTATTTCAAGAATAAAAAAACGCGATTTAAAATATTGATACTTTGGCATAATCACAAATTACTCGTCAGTCATTTTATCACATCCTATTAATATCGTTTTAAATCCTGTCAATATGACACTTGTCATTTACGTTGAAATATTATACAGGTTGAAGGAATATTCTGAAGTGAATATTAGTTATCAAAGAAATATAAATTATATAAAATAAATAAAAAATTGAACTTAAAAATGTAAGAGACTCGCGCCTCTCTCTCAGGCACCTAGATGTGTGGGGTGAAGGGAAGAAACACTCGACATGATCCTACTAATCAAGTGTTTCTAAAACTGTGGGGCGCGCCCCCTAGGGGGACGCGAGCTTATTGAAAATAAAAGATTTAAAAAAATAATTTTTTGGAATGAAGTAAAACAAAATGTTTTCTGTAACATAATAAAAAATACACATTTACACTGATATAATTTATTTGTATCATCTGGTGATCATCAAAAATAAAAGACTCCACTTCAAACGGTCATTAGCTATCTTTGATTTTATAACCAAATAAAAAAAATATTTTGTTTTCTTTGCTGTAATCCCACGATGAGAGATTTTTTTATTACGTTTCTTTTAATCTAAAATATTACTTAAGCTGACCTTCGAACTTACTGGTATGGTTATCTCCATTCCTGTTTTTAGGGAAGTTGTAAATATGTCAAATTTATTTCTGTTTCGACTTTTTTTCATGTGAAAGAGTTTTATGATATATGGCTAAGCATATTGAGCACTTTGAATAATTATTTGGCCAAGTTTTATTTTTATGAGTATTCTGAAACATATAATGCATAATGAAAAACGTTTAACACAATTCTTTTTTAGAAGTAATATCCATATTTTTATATTGAATACACTGAATTGAATGTTAGCGGAAAATGTCTGTGATTTGTTATCTTCACGCACATTTGAAGCAATTTAGTTAAGTTTTATTGGATTTCTTCTCAAATTACCAAATACAAATTGAAAAGTCCTTGAAATAGGTAAGTATATTTTCTCTTAGCTAAATTATTCACTGAAATTGTGATTTTTATTGTGTATAGTTAAAATAATTATAAAAAGAAAGGATTGGGGTGAGTCACTCCGCGGGAATCGAGTGCCCACTTGATCCCGGGCTAAAACTTTTCGATGTTTTCTCGCTTTAAATGTTAAAAATAACACAATTATTCTTTATTGGAATTTTACATTTTTTTTCTCGTTATTTAACAATTATTCTAAATGCTAATTCTCTGAGGCTAAAATTATAGTTCGTTCAAAACTATTTATATTATGAGCATTCATTTCAAAAAATCATTTTACATTTTTGTATGCATTGTCATGTACTTGGCTTTACTCTCCTTATAATTAAGCTATTATATCCAGAATAATGTATTATTTTTTAAGAAAAATAAACTCGTGTGAAGAGTGGGTACTTCAGCCGCTATAAGAACAAGTTTAATAATTATTAGTAACTTCCATGTCTTGCAAAGCAAAGTTTTCTCAAAGGAAGGCTTAATATTAGAAATTGACACTCTGAGTTTTTTTCTATATTTAGCTGAGATTATGTTGAAAATGGTAATAGTATAATGGTAATGGTAATACTACACACACACACACACACACACACACACACACACACACACACACACACACACACACACACACACACACACACACACACACACACACACACACACACACACACACACACACACACACACACACACACACACACACACACACACACACACACACACACACACACACACACACACACACACACACACACACACACACACACACACACACACACACACACACACACACACACACACACACACACACACACACACACACACACACACACACACACACACACACACACACACATTTGTTTTCAGTGCAGAAAATTCATCTCATCCACCTCTGCCCAAAATTCAAAGAGCTATTTATTTCAAAATTGCTTTTTAACTATGCCACTGGATGTGAAATCTATGAAAATTTCTTCTTCGGCAGTTGAGAGCCCTTCTGAAGTATTGTGAAATGAATCCCTAACCCACTCGTAACGTGCTATCAAGTTGTCCTTAGCAAGAAAATACTTTTTTAAAATTCCGTACCAACATGGCTAAATGATTTTCTATGGTTTTAAAAACAACTTCCACATGTTGTTCTTCAGATTTGTAAGTTTTAACACATAGTTAGTACACATGTAAGTTTTATACAGGGTTTTTCAGTAATAGTAATAGTAAATACAAAATTTAAGTATTCTGTAAAATATTTCCTTGATTTAATTTTCGGAACCATGCTGTTCGGTGTACTTGTTGATACTTTATTATCATCGAATGTTCTCTACGACTTAAAACTATATCTATAATTTAATTTTATCTACTGCCGTAAATACTTAATATCGTGATTTACAACTAACGCGCAAATTATAAAATGTACATTCAAGACAGATTAGGTAGCTATAGAAGTATCGACTGGACCAAAACTGAATGGAATTGTACCATGTACAGCTTTTTTACATATTTTTCGCAGACGTCCGATAGGTTGCCCAGACTCACGCAAACGTTCGCCAGAATTTTTGCCAGATGTGATGAATGTGATAGATAGCAACATAGACTAGACTATATTTCTAATGATATTTGTACCTTTAGAAATGGATGATGGAGGGAATAAATCTTTAATTTAAAATCGTTTTGCAATCTATTCTATTTTAAAAATTAGAGAAAGAAAAATAGCATAATAACTTTCCTATTGCTTAAAAATAATTTACTTAAAATATATATTACTTAAAAGTAACATATGCAAAATTTAACACTTATCTTATGAAGATGTAGGGTTTATAATTATGATCATAGTGTAGTTTTAGAGTCAAAGTGCATTAGTATTGCATTCAATACATTATTATTGTATAAGGGGGGTGCGATAAAAATTATGATTGAAAATTTGGGTCACCAGTACTGAAAGTTTGAGAAGTACTGAACTAATCTATTTATTTCCACACAAAGAACAGACACGATTTAAACTAATAATAATAAGAGAATGCTTCAATGTTAACCGTGAAAGTGAAACAACGACAGTGATTAGGAGACTAACTAACTTGATCATTTTCTTAATTAAGGATCTAACCTATCACCCAATTTAATCTAGCCTTAATTCAGTCTTAGTGAACAATCTCATCTCTCTTTAAAGTTTCCTCCTACTAAGAATCAAATCACTATAATTCTAATAATATACCTTCAGTAGCAATATCACCTATCTCGAGTATATCCTCGTCCCTTCTCTCTCTCAAGCTAGAAAACCTCGCCTATTTATAATAGTAATTTAGTTTACATATCACGATTCTCTTTATCAGAAGGGTTGGTTATGAATAGCGGGAATTGATAGCCCAAAGATTTCCCAAGAATATTAGTTAGAAAAACGCGCATAGATCCGTCACAATAATAGTAATAATAATAAAACATTCAATGAAATATTTTAAAGCTTTATATTAATTGATAATTTTTACACACAAATACAACAGCGAGATAGAGATTATTAACCTCTCATTCTAAAGGAACACGAGGCTATTTGTGAGGGACCTTGTAATTTTGAACCCCGATCAAGTGACATTGATGACACCTAAGCTGGCACTCCCCCCTCCCTCTTCTAGCTTCCACACCATGCCAATGGGAAACCTTTGCGCCTCGTCAGATTTAACCCCTAACTGGAACATCCGTCTCTCAGACGGGGATGATTTACTTTGATGCCTGTAGATAACACTGTGGTGTGATTTTTGGGGTGGACTGCCTTGAAATCTTCTGTTCGACTCTTTCCAGTGAGAGGATTACGTGGTGGTAGTACTTGGAGATTTTTTCAACTCACGATATGAGCGATTTTTCTTATCTATCCCCTCTATCAGTATCTATATCCCTATAGTCTTTTCATTTTTGGTGTTATTATTTTTAATTATTTTTACATGCATATAAATAATTTCTAATCAGTTTTTATAAAAATAGTAGTCCCAATTCTTGTGATTAAAATATATTAATTTAGTGTGCCTCACATATAGACTTAAATATTAAATATTCTACTTAATTTAATGAGCGATAAGGACTTTTAAAACAGTTTTTAAGGTAATAAAATTCAAAAATACTTGAGTACCTGTCTGTCAGATGGATGTTTCTGAGAGCGGAGAAAAAGTTGGTGTTCTGGCTAGAGGGTTAACGTGCATCATACTCTTTTAACAGGCACCAGAACCCGAAATCGCAACTCGACAAAACCATCTAAGAGCTCGATACCGGATCTATTTGTTTTCCACGGCCACCGAAAATGCTACAGTGTGAATCGTTAAGCCGTTCAAGCAAATTTACTAGGTGAGTCTGTTTTTGAATGCCCTTCAAAAGAAACAGATCCGTAGATTATATGTGCCATTTTTTTACCTATTCTATTCAATTCTGAAATTTCTCTTGTACGAATACCTAAACAATCATCGTCATTCATCCGGTGGTCATTAAAAAAAACAACTGAGTTCGTGAGTATTACTCTCTAAACATAATAATTATTCCATTAAATAAATTATTATGTGCTGTATACAATTATATTTAATCGAATAGTATGTAATTTACCGTAAATTCGGCTTATAACACGCACTCTTAGCACAAAAAGTAAGATAATTTACGGATGCGCGTTTTCCACCGGGTATAAAAGTGAAAACTTTAAAAATGAAAACAAAGATGAGCATATAAAAAAATTAGACTCCTACGTATATAGAAATACGGCGTATTTAAAAGAAATGGTTGTCCTTATATGAACTTTATCCATATAACTTATTCTTCGAGTCCTTATATATGAAAGGGTTGTAAACCTAGAAGTGTACTATTTTTTTCTGATAGTAATAATACTCAAATACATGACTTCAAAACACAAAAGCATTGGGCACGCATATTTCAGGTTTCTTCGTAAAAAAGGGGTAATGGCAAACACACCAAAAAACTAAAAATTGCAGTTAGAAAGTAAAGTTGCATGTTATACACCGGATTTTACGGTACGCATATGCAACCCTCCCCCCTTTTAATTTTATATGCAACAAATAACTATAAATCCTAGTTCTAATATTTTGTTAACTATATACTTACTAATAACTTGCAAATAATAATTGAAGGGCACAAAGGATACTATTCTCTCTGAAACACCCCTTCGATAAATCAAAACTTCGTGCACTGGCCATTAGATGGAAATGACATTTATACTCTAGAATCGTATGTAAAGTACATTTGTCTAGATTTGCCACCGTCAAATGTATGCAGTGCCACAAACCTGATGTATGGAGACTTCAGAAACGTAGAATTGTTAAGCACAATAGGAAATAATGCCTGGAGGATTGGGGTCTTATATTTACAAAAGAGCGTTGTGTAGTGAAACTGAGACACAATAAATATTTCGGTTCTCAAAATACCTACAATGTTGCTGCATGCATAAGTAGAATTGACTGCTAGTTGAGGTATTGACAGAATTATCTGTGGATACAAATTACGAGATACATTAGTTTTTATTCATAAAACTTTTAAATCTGGCAGAAATTGGCAGTTGAAAAGCATTCAATAAATAAATGAACAGTAAATGATGCTATCGATAAAAATGAAAACACTGATTTATATATATTTCTAAATTTACACAACCGAAAATTTAGTGCTTTAAGCAAATAAATCCACTGAAAGCCTCCCCCCCCCAATTATTATTCAGTCACTCTGTTTTTTTTTAAGATCTCGGACATTAACAGTTAAAATCATAAGCCTCTTCACAGAAGATATGTGGTCTCAGTCGCCTTGTTGTCATGGTCACGAACTCATGGGTGACGTTTCGTGATCTCGAGCCTAGCACAATTGAAGATCGGCCGTGTAGAGAGGTTAATGCACGTTAAATCTGTCGAGGCTTCAAGTGCTCTATTTGGTGTGGTGCGTTGTAGAAGTTGGGAGAGGCTTCCCTGACCATAATTCGGAATCACGAGGTCCGATGCCAATATGCCTCGTTTTGCTTTATATAGTGCGACGTTAATAAACACTCGTTCACTCGTTCACATACGATGTCCACTCACATATTTCTAATCGAGGATTGAAGTTCTGAATTTAACGAAGTACTATGGACTCTATATCTGAGTGGACATAATCGTAAACTCATGACCGGTGTTGTTGAGTCTTGGTGCCACTGAAGACACATCATGAAGGATTTGGATGTACTTCAGATCTATCCACTCTCAAATCCTAATGTTGGTGGGGTTTGGGAAGTTCGAAGATTAGCCAGGGGAGGTGCCAACACTAGTTTTGTTTTTACCACTTGATTTAGGTTCAAAATAGTCACCAATAGTTTGTTGCTTCAAGCTGCGATGTCAACAAAAATAAAATCTAACTAAACACTGTCTCCAGGAACAAAGGGATGGATACTGCATGTAAAAAAGAAAGCAGTATTCTCTTTTAAAATCAGTAAATTTCTTTGACCCAAGTTCCCAGGAAATGAAAAAAAAAAAATCCACAAAAGGTTGAATTAAACAACGTAATACGCAACTCAAAGCTTTCTAAAGCATTGGATTGTTTCATAGAGAGATATCTAATGGAATGAGTTCAAGAACATAATAGAGTTACAGAGCGGATTTATAGCAGTGGAACCGTGATTTTGCAAAAACGCATAAATGGATAATTTTCCTGATATTTAGTGTCACCTTCATTAGAATACATTTATACAATAGTTTATGGACATTTTGACAAAAAAAAAAATTTAAAACACCAATATTTTGGCAAAAAAATAACTTAGAATATTTTTTTTTTCAAAATGTTCTCCTTTTGTGAAAAATGTTTCTATTATAATAATATTTTGCCTGCATATAGCTCAGACCTCTCTACAGAGGATCAACTAGAGGTTTTGAAATATATAACTTAGAAGTGAGTTTATCCATATTTTACGACAACAGAGGGGAGTAATTTTAAGAAAAAAACGCCAATAATTATTTCAATTGGTTGTAACTCTGAAAATAATGTGAATTTTTTAAAACTCATAGTTGATTATCTGTAAAGAGGTCTGAGCTATATACAGGCAAAATATTATTATAATAGAAGCATTTTTCACAAAAAGAGAACATTTTGAAAAAAAATTATTCAGTTATTTTTTTGCCAAGATATTGTATTTAAATAATTTTTTTGTGAAAATATCCTTAAAATTTTTTATACATGTTGTCTAATCTACGTGACACTAAATATCATGAAAATTAACTATTTATGCGCTTTTTCAAAGTCACGGTTCCGAAAGTAGTCGGATACCTTAAGGCCTGTACAACAAAAATTGCAATTTTTTCAGAAATTTTGTCTCCTTCATAATAAACAAGTAATATAAAAAAAATTAAGTCAATTCCTATTTATGTCAACAAAGAAACATTTTATTTTAGTTACTTTTTACTACATAGTTACAATTAATATAAATATGTATATGCCTATGAGACAGAATCACAATAGTAAGTGACAAAATAGAAATCGATTTTCCTTGCAATTTTCCATTTTCCTATCTATATATGGTTTGGATTATTTTTTTGTTCGTTCATTTTTGCTGCTATTTATTCATTCATTAAATTTAATTATTCTACTAAAATAGCATAGCAAAAAAGAAATCACATTCTCAGAAATGCGGCCTTCTCAGGTGAGATTCGAACCCATGACCTTTGGATTAAAAATCCAACGCACTATCCATTGCGCTACAGGACCACAATTAACGATTTTCCTTTCTTTATATGCGTTGGAGTATTATTTTTGTTTGTTACTCTTTATTCTTTTTTTAATTTAATTAATGAATTAATATTTGAAAAAAGTATTGACATCAGGTGTCATCCACTACAAGTTTAAAAAGAATTGTATTTGAGCTTTTCAATGGATGAATAGAAATTATGTTATCAACGACTGAAAATTTCAACACCACACACACACACATATATATATATATATATATATGTCATGATTTTTAAGACAGAATCAGATTAAAGTTAGACAAGTGAAAAGACGACCTTTATTCTATCATTTGTACATCTGTTCTGACACTAAGAGCAGAGAGGAAAAAGCACGCCATGGTGGTGGTTTCAAATGGATAACACTTGAAAAAAATATGGTAAGTATCGCTGCTTTGAAGAAGGTGCTTGCAAGTTAATGCTGACATATGTTGACTATTAAATCTAACGATCTGGAATTAGACATGTTTATTGGCTAGGCCATATGTTCGGAAAAAATAAATGGGAGATTAGTTTGATACTTGAAGATGGGACTGAGAAAGATGATTCAAGTGCTAGATAGGGAATTTAATTTTTAATCTAATTTAATTATCCTTACATTTCCCCCCCACAATTTTAAAAGGGAGTCATGGCGTGGTTTTTTTCTCTCTTTACAAACTTAATCAATTTTCAATAAACACAAAACACAATACATAACATTATTTAGAAAGACATATTAAACACAGTAGAAATATTTAAGCAATAGGAATACTAAAATCAAAATACAATATAATAAACGAAACTATAACAACAAACACAGTAATGACAATTGATAAAAATGAATTTCCATACATATAATTGAAGATTAGCTTGTTTAAATCTATTCGACATCTAGAATAAGAGCTCGCGTTTCCTCCTATTCCTTCATAATAATAGATTCGTATTATAGCTGGTAGATATTTTCAAAAAAATTATGTTGGGAAATAATATATCAAACAATAAAATAGTAAATATAAAAATACATGAAATCATACAAATGTTAAAATAATAATCTTGTATAAAAATCTACTCTGGCGCCATCGTAGTAATACCTTATATTGTTACACACATTTTGCATACATGAAATACATTTTTTAAAAAGATAAAAAAATATAGACATTAATAAAATGAAATTATTAATAATATGAAAACGGTGGTGTATAACACACAACTTCTATGCACTATCCAACACAATAAACAATATTTTATTTCACATGCGTTATAAAATATAAAAATTATAAGAATATAGGAATAAAAGAATACAAGAATATAAGAGCACTTTTTTATTATTTTTGAGTCGGAAAAGTAGACTCACTTCAATAATAACTTTTAGTATGTATGAAAATTTTCTCAATATTCACTGTAACTTAACAATATCGCATACAATATTTTGAATCTTTCCGTAACATTCTAAAAATTCGTTTCATAGACAAAATTCTTGATTTTCTCTTACATCACACATTCACTAATATAAACTGTATCACCTTACTTAATTTTGAACACATCTCTCTGAGAAATCTGCGTGATCAACTCACAGATGTTCAGGGATGCTGATAAGAAACAATGAGAGGTGTACATATTAAACTAAGCAAGTTTGTCATCTTAATGTTTCGAGACATATACAAAATTATAATGATTGTATTCTCCCTTATCCACTGTATAATATCCAAAAATAAACTTCAAGTTATTAATTTAATTTTAATTTTAGATAAGGAAATTTTCGAGAAATAGTGAATCTTGATATATGGCCGGTATATCAAAACACACAATTTCAAAATAAAAAAATTAATGACATGTAATAAGATTTCTGCTGAATAAAATAATTAGCAAAACAATTGAATTCAATGGAGAAAAAAGAATACAACTTGACTTTACTTTTGTTTCTTATAAAAATCAATATCTCTAGTATTAGTTCTCTCATTAGTCATTTTTCTAAAAACTTAATTTATATCTTTCACTTTAAAACACCAATTTCTATCATAACTCTTAACTCATTCGACATCTTAAGATAAAATTATGAGAAGTATGTTAAAATTTCTCAAAATTTTGTATGACAAAACCTATAAACTTTGTTTTCTCAATTAAAATATGAAGAATATCTCATTTAACACAACTATATTATAAAAATTAAATACCATATCACATATCATATATTATTCTTTTTCGCAGAAAAGTCTTGTTAAGCAGAACTCAGTTATTTCTGTATTACGTAAGATGTTTCTTTTAGTTATTATATCTTCTCATTATTATGGGTATTTTGTTGAATGTAATTTAACTGAAAATTTTCAGATGGATGAAAATGTCTTAAACGAACTGAATGAACCAATTCAGTGTCAATTTTATTAAGGGCATTGGGTCTATCAATTTCAAATAATACATCAGAACATTTTCTTAAAACGGTATAAGGGCCTGAATAAGGGGGACTTAATTTCCTTGTATTGGGGTATTGAAATTCCTCATACATTACTAAGTCACCAACCTTGAAATCAGCTTCCTGAAATTTTTTATCATATCTAATCTTATTTATTTTATAATATTGTTCTGTTCTTTCTTTGGCTATTTTTCTTCCTTCTTCTAAGGGAGGATATATCTCATTATCTTTTAGCGAAATTTCGAAAGGTAACTTACCATACATTAAGTAGGTTGGAGGGAAACCTGTTATTGTATGTGGAGTTTGATTATACTGATGGGTTACTTTTTCTAGAATTTTTGTCCATGGGACTTTATTTGAACTATTACTAATTTCACATTTTAAGCGGGTAATGATGGTTTGATTTACACGTTCAACCTTTCCATTGGTTTGTGGTCTGTGAGAACTAGTTAATAATTGAGTGACATTATTATGTTTTAAAAAATGCTTAAATTTTGAAGAGGTGAACGCAGTATTTCTATCACTTAAAATTTTTTTCGGTATGTGATTCTGAAAGATTTGTCTTAAACAATTTATATAAGTATCTGTTGTTGCATTTTTTGATGGGAAAGTCCAAATGTACCTAGTTGCATGATCAATAATAATGTGTAAATATTTTTAACAGAGTTGTAATAATTTAAACAACCTACACTATCTATCGATAAAAGTTCAAAGGGTTTTTCACAAAGGGGAAGTGATTGCATCAGTCCGTATTTTCTCTGATGTGACTTCTTATTTATTTGACAAGTTTCACAGTGTTTCACATAATTTCGTATATCAGTAATAATGTTTATCCAATAATATTTTGATGATATTAATTTTAACATGGTAGCTACACCAGGGTGGCCAAATATTTTTTGAGTTGTTTCCATTAATTTCACTCTTAGAGCTTTGGGTACAATTATTTTAGTTAAAACTTGTCTTTTAACTACAAAAACACCATCTCTCTTAAAACATTTAGGAGCTGATGTATTTTCTATATTTTGAAAATGACTTATTTCATTGATATATAATAAAGGTTCTGGGGGTGTATTAATTATATGATAAGCAATAGTATTTCTTGTTAACATATCAGCTTCAACATTAGTGCTACCTTTCTTATATTTTATATCAAAATCATACATAGAAACTTTTAAAGACCATCTAAAAAGTCTACCCGTGAGAATTTTGAAATTTTTAAGCCAAACTAATGCATTATGATCGGTATGAACTGTGAAATGAGATCCATGAAGATAGCAATGGAATTTATCTAAACTATCAATTATAGCTAAGTATTCTAATTCAGTTATTGTATAATTAATTTCATAATTTCTCAGTCGTCTCGAGTGGAATGCAATCGGATGTTGATTTCCATTGGGTTTTTGTTGTTTGAGGATACATGAGATCGCAGTTTTCGATGCATCTACATAAAGATGACAGGGATAATTTGGGTTGAATATAGCTAAAATGGGCTTTGAAATTAAGCTGTCTTTAAGGTTTTGAAAACATTGTTGACATTCTGGGGTCCCATTCCAATTTTGATTCTTTTTAAGAAGATTATTTAAGGGCATTCTTAATTTTGCATATTGAGGAATGAATTTATAAAAGACATTAATACTACCAAGAAATCTTTGTAAATCCTTTACATTTATGGGGGGTAAAAGTTTTTTAATTATTTCGACATTTGTATTATTTGGAGTGTATGACCCTTGTTTTATTTCATATCCTAAGAAATTAATTGTATCTTTGCCAAATTTACACTTTGATCATTTTAATTTAATATTTTCTATTCCACAAATTTTAAAAATTTCCTCTAAATGTTTTGCATGTTCTTCAATTGATTCCGAAAATACTATTATATCGTCAAAATAATTTAATGCAAATTTTATTTGGTATTTATTTAAAATCTGTCTAATAACTCTTTGAAATATAGCTGGAGAATTTTTATATCCAAAAGGCAAACGATTAAATTGAAAAAGAACGTAATTTGATGTAAATGCAAGTTTTTCAGATTCATTATCATCTAATTTAAAGTGCCAATAACCACTACATAGGTCGATGGTTGAGAAAAATTTTGCATGTGTTAATTTGTCTAAAACTGCATCTATTCGGGAAATTGGCTCTGCATCTAATTTTGTGATAGCATTTAGCTTTCTGTAATCGATACATAATCGTGTACGAGCATTATCCTCTTTTTTAAAAGCCATTGTTATAGGGCAGCGTAAGAACTATAAGATGGTTTTATTATTCCTGCTTTCAATAATGCATCTACTTGCTTTTTTATTTCCGTATCATCTTTTAAAGATGTCCTATATGGTAGATTTGCAATGGGTAATTCTGAGGTAAGTATTTTTTTTAGGAGAATTACATTTTAACTCGCCCACATCAAACTATTTTTAGCAAAGACATGTTTATATTTATCAATAATCATATTAATAATATTATAATCACTATTAGGAATTATTTCTATATTAAACACATTATCAGTTTTTTTAGTGATAATTTTATTATTACTAAATTTAAGAGTTTCATTTTCTTTAATATTTTCTTAGATTCATAATTTTTTTAAATTTTTTTTCCTCTTTGAAAAATTTTATAATCACTAAAATTAATATTTAATTCAAAAATACTCATAGTTTTATTAGAAATTATTAAATATTTCAGTTCTACATTTACTATGAGGAATTTAATATTTTCAATAATTTCTCTATTTACAATTGTAAAAGTAATTGCCTCACTCACCTCAATTTCTCCATTGATGGGGGCAATTTTTGTTTTGATATACTCTACATTGTGGTATCCCTTGATTTGTGATATTATATTTTTTGGAATAATATTGACACTCTCTCTCTTGATCCTGTATCCAAGAGGACATCAACTTGTTTGAAGTTGATTCTTCCTTGGATGATCATAAGTTCTTCTGTTTGATGAGGTTGGAATACCGTATTATTGTTTTGTGTTCTTTGACGGGGGTAGAAAGTTGGAGCATTGGGTCGCAAAACTGTCGGTCGTTGTGGAAATCGTTGGTTTCTCGGATATAGGGTCGGCCGCTGAAGTGCAAAGGAAGGGTGATGATAAGGTGATGGAAACTGAGGAGAGTATACCTTATATCTTGTGTTGGTTATGGTATCCGGATGTTGAGATTGGTCATTTCTCCAATTCCATCCTCCATATTGTTGTCTATGGGCAAATTGATTCCTATGATAAGGTATTCTTGTCCTTGGATACTTTGGGTATATAACTTTTCATTCTTACTTGATTTTGATTTTTCTTGGATATCTAAGAGTTTCATTTTTTCCTTCAGTTCCTCTATGTTGCTGCAGCTTTGTAACTGCATTTCTATAGCTCTATTTTCTTTTAATCCTCTTATGATGTAATATTTTTCAGCTTCTTCTTCCATGTTTATCCGGGATGCGATTTCTTTTACTCTGTAGAAATATTCTATTTGGGTCTCTTTTGAGGTTTTTTCTGTTTTAGATAATTGAAGATGAATCTCCGCTGGATTGACTTGTTTTCCGAATTCACGTATTAAATTATTTTTCAGTTCGTAAAAACTTTTAGGGATAAATTGTGATTGGACGTAAGTCTTCACAGCTCCATCTACTAACTTGATTATAAATAGGATTTTCTGTTTCTCTGGTATATTGAAGGAATCGCACGTACTTTCAAAATTTCTAATGAATGTTTGGATGGGTATTTCCAGTTTGTATTTTTGGAAAAAAGTCTGTGGATCTTCAAATCAAATATCTTTTTTAATAATGGTTATAGGTTGTTGTAATTTTTCTTCATCAGCATCTAAATTCTCTTCTTGCTTAATTTTAATTTCATTCCTTGTTTCCATTTTTGAAGTATGACTTTCTGAAATCTTGTTAGGAGAAGAGGATGATTCTATTTCTTTGGCGGTAAGAGCGATGTTCTTTCGGGGATTACTAGCGCGTTTCTTTTTCCGTACCATAGATTAATTCTGCTAACCCAACGGCTTCAGCCAAGAGGTTGAGTGCCGTAGAAGTTCCATAAAATTCTCCATATCAGTTATTACGTTCGTTGGCGTTAGTTTTTATATTAAAATTATTTTATAAAAAAGATTAGTTTTTTACGTTAAGATTTGAAATCCATTCGCAGATAAAAAATCCTGCCGGCTTTAATTCTGTCATGATTTTTAAGACAGAATCAGATTAAAGTTAGACAAGTGAAAAGACGACCTTTATTCTATCATTTTTACATCTGTTCTGACACTAAGAGCAGAGAGGAAAAAGCACGCCATGGTGGTGGTTTCAAGTGGATAACACTTGAAAAATATATGGTAAGTATCGCTGCTTTGAAGAAGGTGCTTGCAAGTGAATGCTGACATATGTTGACTATTAAATCTATCGATCTGGAATTAGACATGTTTATTGGCTAGGCCATATATTCAGAAAAAATTAATGGGGGATTAGTTTGATACTTGAAGATGGGACTGAGAAAGATGATTCAAGTGCTAGATAGGGAATTTAATTTTTAATCTAATTTAATTATCCTTACATTTATATATATATATATATATATATATATATAAATAAATCGGGAGAGAGTAAACTAATATTAGGAATTGAAAGAGAGAAGTGGCTGCTTCCCATTCTCCTCAATTCACTTAGATACATCCAATACGTACAGTGCTGATTTATATTCTTTTACCTATGTAAATAAATATTCTATTTTATTTTTGTTACGGAGCGTACCCATTTCAAATTGGGTTTGGTGTCACATATTTCCAGCACCGTATCACACATTTAGAAGGACCTGAGCCTCGAAGTTTGACTTGGTTAGGTCCGTGAAATACCATGAGAGAGGAATACAATAGGATAAATAGTACAATATTATACAATATTAATTGTTTTTCATTGTATAGATATTATAATATTTTAATTTAAAATAATATTAGTCATTTACAGTAACACTATTATTTTGTGCTTAAGGTATGGTACTAATTGCTACAACATTTTTTTTGAAAAAAAATGTAGGTTTTTTGTGGTTTTTAGATTTATATAGTACATTTTAAGAAAAATATGCTAAAATGAAGAGAAGAAAAAGACATTGTTATTACTAAAATGGTAAAAAACTGGTAAACCTTTACAAAAAATTACATAAATTCCATTCCATTCTGTATAAACAATTTATTTAAAAAAATTTTAATTTTTAACTTTGATGTGTTATTTTTGAAATGACTCTTAGGATAAGAGATATTTTAATTTTTAAAAACCTAGATCACAATTTATCTGAGTTTCTATCTTTATCTTATAAAAAAACAGCGAGTATATTCACATGAGAGATTTTAAATTTTGTAATAAAACAGTGATTGATAAATCACTTCTACTCTTATACAGAGCGTACACAAAAACGCTCAGTTAACTATTTTCAAAACTTTTTGAGCAATCACTGTTCCCGTTTGAGCATTTGCAGAAAAAAAACACGTATCGAGTAAAACGCATTTTAATGTATGACATCTTGATTAAAGCAGTGGTATCTGCCTTTACTAAAACGCTTGCAATTTTTGTTATAGTGAAGGGAATATAATAAACTTGGTACTATTTTTATAAAGCTAATAAGCTGGACTATGAAATAAAATCATAAAAAAACAATTTGTCAATTTTTGGCAAAATTCACAATTTTAAGGTAGTTGGATACCTTGATAATCGCAGACTAGAAAAGAGTAGCATGTAACCAGAAAAATATGTCAACGTTTCCTATTCCATTAACCACATTGGTCCGAAAAGCTGTTTTGTTTCGCCAGTACTTTTATCTTTTTTCTAGAATAAAAGTTTTTGGTCTAGTTATAAATCTTACACATATATAAGAAAAAGTTCTACTCTAGTCTTTTTTTCTTCCCAGGCAGTTGACGGAAAACATATCGGAAAACGAAAAACCAATTGTATATAGAACAGCATTATTAAACAAACCCCAGAGTATGATGAATTGTAATCTTTTAAACGCCAGAAGCTCTTATTCTTTTTGATCTAATATAATGGCAGACTAGTTTGTTTCTTAGAAATAAATATTTATAACCATAGCTTTCAGGTTTTGGAAAATAAAATAAAAAAATTGCACCCACATACACTGACGTTTTCAAAGGTGAAACTTTTCCCTTGCGAATCCCAATAAAAAAGATTAAAAAAAGAAAAAGAAAAGTGTCCAGACATTAAAAGATAAAATATATTTATTGACAAATGAAAATTGTAACTCTCTAAAGATAAATATTAATTAATTTTTTTCCTTTTTCATCTTTTCTACGATTCCTGGTTCATCGGTCTCAAAACGAACGAGCGAATTTCTTTAAAAGTAAAATGAAAGGCTAACGGAAAAATAATCTTATAAAATATAGTTGATATAATCAGTAAATTATTACTGTATCTTTTTTCTAGTAATGATGTTTTAATCATAGTTTACAGTCCTATTAATGTGTATGATTATTATTTTAAATTATATGAGAAATACTGTGTAGTAGTATACGACCACGCCTTATATATTATTATTTATAATAAAACTAGGAGCTTATACAATTTAATTTTATGTGAAAAAGATTTCTTTGAAAAAAAATATTTGAAAAGAAAATTTTCTTATCATTAAATTAACAAGGTTCTACAGCTATAAGAGGACTATTGTCTAATTAACACCTTAATTCAAAAACTCAGGCAACAATTCTTAATTTTCGACACGTCATGTTTTTGTATTGTATGTATTTGAGTGTGAAAAAGTCACTTTTTTGTACATTTAAATTATTGTTTTCAAATAATGATGAGTACACCAGGTCTTGGCTCCGTCTACAAAAAATTTAATAAAATACTGCTAAGCTGTTTTGTGGGCATTCTGCGTGTCCATGAGGGAAAAATAAAATTGAAAATACTAATGGTTTTTTTTAAAAAGCAGACAATTTGTTTCTAATCCGAGATTTGTAGTACATTTCGTTGTATATATATGCAAAACACTCACTAGCAAAAACACGTTGAGAGATGTTCATTATGTAATTAACATATAAAATTGATATTTACATACATGAAAATTTAAACCTTTTTCGGACACATTTGAGCTTCACCAAGGTGTTCCTCAAGAAGCTGTTCTAAGCCCTGCACTTTTCTCTACGTATTTGGAAGGTATAGAGAAAGTGCCTTCTTTTGGGATAAGAATCGGAATGTTAGCAGACTACATTGTTCTGTGGAGCTCTGGTACTGCTGTAACTAATACAAATTTAAACTCAATGACTCTCTGACATCTTTGTTGAGCTTTGCGATTTCATTTTAATTCTTCTAAGTCAATTGTCACCTATTTCACTTCAAACAAGCATCTATATAATTACAAGCCCAAACCATGACTAAGTAATCAGGATCTTACCTATGAGAAGCATCCTAAATATTTGGGGTTTATTTTAGAACCTAAATTTTTTTACAAGTCACAAACATATTGAATATCTAGTTTTGAAAAGTAGGAAACGCCTCAATATATTAAAATACATCGCTGGTAAGAATTGGGGAGCTGATGCGGTTACGCTTAAACTTACTTATTTGCCGCTCATTCGTCCAATTCTTGAATACGGATTTCCAATTTATTGTTGTGCTTTTAACTCTATTCTGATGAAATTAGCGCAAGTCCAACTGAGTGCTGTCTGTATCATCACTGGTTTGAAATACAATTGCTCTTCAAACATTGTTCTTTTTAGGGCAGATTTAAGCCCTCTTCAATTTAGTAGACATACTGGATTGTTCAAATACTTTAACAAACCTTCTAGCTGTGGCCAACAGATTCAAAAGTCTACGTACCTGAATAACTGGGTGAAGAGGCAAAGACTAAAGAAAAAAAGCTCTTTCACCCTTGAATCTCAGAAATATTTTATTGGAGGAGTAGAACCCTCTTCTCTACAATGTAGCTTGAATCCTTCGGAGGGACTCTCCAGGCTCTATTTCCACTTTAACTTAAGTTTATCCGTCATTAAGAAAAATTTTATCTTTATCCATCTTAGACATTTAGCATTGAAGATCATTAACAGTATCCCCACTGATGTAATCAAGGTTTATACTGATGGTAGTAGGATATCTAACCAGGCCGGTAGCGATACCTATATTGAAAATTGTCTCTGATGAAAAGCAATCTAGATTTCTGCTTAGTTTTCAGAAATGAGCTAACGGCTATTGATGTGGTACTTGAAGCCATTCTGTCAAGGAAGAATTACAGGTGATCCTTCTATTCTCTCCGATAGCCGTAATTTCACTTCGACACCTTTAGAAATGGTTTATTGTTGGTGACAAATCCAGTATCTTCATCTGACACAAACTAAAACATATATCACTGCACCATAATATCCATTTTCAGTGAATCCCATCTCATGTAGAACTTTACGGCAATGAAATGTTGGACAAATTAGTAAAGAAAGCCTGTAATCTTCTTTCTCTTTCCACATCCGCCTTTACCTATCCGAATTTATACTCATTAAAAAGAATCTCAAAATTTGGTGGAGTGGAGGTTGCTTCCCACTCATTATTGGTATACAGGTAATAGACCCGGTCAATCCCTAGCCCTCAAGTGTGGCATGCTCCCCGACTACACTCTCTCGTCTTTCTGGTGGTCACATCAAGCGTTTCTCATTCACAACGAACAAAAAGATCTTCTCCATCTGTGCAAAGTGTCAAGATCTCCAGGCTTCCCTCGAACACGTAACGCTTTTCATGGATCTCACAAGTAATGATATCTACACTAATTCCCTTCTTGTGCTCGACTTTTTGAGAGTCAATGATTTTATTGATCTTGTCTGACTTCGTCAGACTCTGGAGGGATAGCAACCAGAACAAATCTAGACTTAGAAACTAGAGTGGTCATAGTCGCGAACTCGTGACAGAAGTTGCCATCATCGAATCTGGGTTTAAGGGCCCATATCTCTAAAGACATAAAGTGTAAATGGACAGATGATCATAAAATATTTCTCGGCTCAAAGTCCTCACGATGGCGTAGTGTGGAAGCTTGGAGAGTGTGGGTGATAACTCAAGTATCGTCTTGAGTACAGAGACTTAAAATTGCGAGATAAATATTCAATTGTCCATGTTAAGTTTCAAAGTGCAGTTTTAATATTTAATCAAATTATCCATTTTAAGAGCAAAACATGTCATTCCTGAAATGTAAAAATGAAACAAGATAATATCTAATATTGAATAGCATTTACATACTAAAAAGAGGCAAAATAAACATTTTTGTGATGTTTTGTGTTTGAAAAACCTTTGTTTACTTGGAAAAAATTATTTTTGAATTTTATTCAAACTTTAAGTATACAAGGTGTGACACAAATAAATGAGATTAAGTGAGTAGCTTGAAAAAGAGTGGAGTTGACAACAACTGTTTTGGTGACGTCATCCTACATCCCTTCTCTATCCATGTGGCCAGTTAAGCTTTAATCGATCACGCCGGTTGTGAGTACTGCGTCATTGAGTGAACACGTACAACTGCTTTCGACCGAAAAAATGTCTAATGTAAGAACTGAACAAAGAATCAACACCAAGTTTCATATGAAACTTAAGCAATCAGTTACGTAAACATTTCAAATGTCAACCAAAGCTTATGGAGATTAAACTTTGCCTTGAACTCATATGTTTTAATAGCATAGGTGGTTTTCAGGGGGGAGAGAGAGAGAGTGTCGGTATGGAATATAATGAACCTGTTGAACAGGGTCAGCGATTACAGACCAAAACATAGCCAAAATTCGTGATATGACTGGGTTCCTATTCACAGCAGTGGTCAGATTGTTATCCAACACTACTACATTGAAGTACTAAAAAGACCTTTGAGAGAAAAATAGTGAAAAGGTCCAGAATTGATGAGAGATGGATCGCTATAGCACCAAGACAATGCAAACAGTAACAATCCCTATCTGTCAAGTGGCTTCTAACCAGCAAAAACATTAGTATAATGAGGCAATTTGGACCTATGAGACTTTTTATTTCCTACAATTAAATTTTGCTGAAAGATTAACCATTGTACCTCAGTTGAAAAGGTTCCAACGAAAACTGAAAATCTTCTGAAGGGCATTCGAAAAACCTCGTTTCAGAAGTGTTACCAGCAACGGCAGCATCAAACGCAAAAGTGTGTGAAGGCTGAAGGGAGCTTCTGTGGAGGTTATTAGTCACGGACAACTGAATCTGTAAGTACAATGATTTATTGGACCAGTCTCGTATTTTTTGTGTCACACGTCGTATACTCGATAAAGTAAGTTTACTATCCATGAAAAGAATTTAAAAAACTATAGTGCTTTCAGACCTATATTCTTAAATATAAAAAAGTCTTATAAACTGCAATACAAAAAACGTAAATTATTTTTTAAAGGAAACCATACATCGAAAACCGGTTTACCTCTGTAAGTGATTATCAAAAACTAAACTGGAACCAATAAAAAAAAATATGATACTTTATCTAAAAATTTTATGTTACTTATTGCAAATATTTTAGTCTCAGAATTTATACTTTTCTTCTCATATTTTTGCTTTCTTGGTAAAACAAAATAAATGCTACAGACATAGATACAAAACTTTTGATCATGCTGCTATTTTTATTGTGTTATTCTATATATATTTTAAATTCTTTTCTTAGGCTCAGAAATAAATTGTAATATAATATCTACGTCATTTAAATTTTGTGACTTCATTTTTTTCATGAATGTAAATCTGATTTATAAAAAAATTAATATGTATTCCATGTATCAATTTAATATATTATAGCCTTTACTTAATTTCCTCTTTGAAAATTTGTTCATTTTTTTATGATGTTTATGAAAAGTTACTCATGAGTTATTCAAAATAATAAATATTAAAGACTTTATATTAAAAATAAAGATTTATTACGATATTCCACATTAATATTCTGTCCTTTATTTGATATATATATATATATGCTTTTCAAAATTCTCTAAATCGAAAAGAAGACATTCAATTAGGCTGTCTGGAAAAAAAAATGAAAATTACTTTAAAAATGAGTAATAAAAATTATTTACTGCTAAAGATTTACATTAGAAAGAGTTTATCAATGGTTCTTATAATTAATAATAATGTTTACCTCTTTGATTGTATATTCCCAATTAGAAAATAAAGAAGTTAACTAAGATAGTTATAACAAGTAATATAAAAAAATTAAATCAGTTTCTTCTTTGGTAAGCAAAGAAATTTTTTTATTTTAGTTAATTTTTATTAAATAGTTACAATTTATATTAATACATATATACATATGACAGAATCTCAATATTAAGTGACAAAATAGAAAGTGATTTTCCTTGCAGTTTTCCATTTCCCTTTCTATACACGGTGTTGGTCTATCTTTTTTGTTATTATTTATTCATTCATTAAATTTAATTATTCTACTAAAATAGTAAAGTAAAAAAGAAAACCCATTTTCTGATATTAGGACATCCCGGGTGGGATTCGAACCCAGGCCCTTTGGCTTAGAAGTCCAACACGCAATCCATTCGATTACAGGTCCACAACGAACGATTATCCTTTCTTTATATGCTGTTGGACTATTATTTTTTGTTACTATTTATTCATTAATTAAATAGAATTAATGAATTACCTTTGTACGTTAGCATACCTCCATCGAAATCGGCTGAAAGCCAAACTGAACGAAAAATAATTTACCTGACAAACTATCGAAAATTGAGGATACGAGTACTTTTTTTGAGACTCGAAAACGGAAAAAAATCTACTTGATACATAATAATGTTCTATTTCTCTATTTCTATGTGGCCACGATAACCTAGGGGACAAGACCTTGGACAAGGCTGGCATGTCAGGAGTTCTATGTTAGTATCGCGGAAGACCCGATGTGCAGAGGCGGCTGATGCACGATAAATATATCGAGGCTCAAACGTCCTCCCTTTGTTGTGGTGTGGAAGTTAGGAGAGGATGGTGCCAGCTCAAGAGTTGCTTGTTCACGGTTCAAAATTGTGAGGCTCGTTACCAATAGCCCCCTCTTTCAGCTTTTTAGTGTGACGTAAATATAACTTTCGCTCTCTATTTGTATAAAAATTATATAACACTAGAGGACCCGACAGACGTCATCCTGTTCACACATCTTAAATCCAAAATGAAAGATTTTTGAATGTTCAATACTGTGATCGTAGCGCAGTCTACCGGATCTAATGTAAAGCATTCCAAAATCAACAATTGATAAATAAAAAATTAATTAAATAAACATTTCTAAACCGAATTATAAATCTAAACCATTTTCGAGCCCACTGGAACAGACAAAAACTTTCATCAAAATCGGTCCAGCTGTTTAGGAGGAGTTCAGCTACATACACACGCACAGAAGAATTACATATATAAAGATTATTTGAAAAGATATTAATTAAAAACGCTAAAAAACGTGAATCGCGCGCGTCTGTATTTTCGTTACAATTAAGAACGAGTTTGGCCAGTTTGGCTGAAAATCAATTTTCGGCGCCAACTTACGTCTTTTTAAATTCCTACTTTTAACTCAAGATCTCTATACATATTTTATTTGTTTGTTTGTTTATTTATTTATCTTGAAGGAATATTCAATCGTTAATAAAATACATTTTAAAACGCTCAATTGAGCTGAAATGTAATGTACATGATTATTTTGGATGACAATACAATAATTTAATTACAATTAATAAAAATTAATTGATTAAAACTAATTATTTAAAAAAATTACAAATACAGCCACGTTGGCGACCAAGCGACCCTTTTGACGACTTATGTCAAAATTTGAAAATGTTTTTTTCTCACGTGTTAAAGCATTCAGTTGAAATAAAATTTTATATACACGACTGTTTTGGATGTCAATACGATACGTTAATGATAATTAATAAAAATGAATTACCACTTAATGTTGTGATTCTGTCATATGTATATACATATTTATATTAATTGCAACTATTTAATAAAAAGTAGCTAAAATAAATTTTTTTGGTTGATCTAAGTAGGAATTGATTAAAATTTTTTTTATATTACTGGTTTATAACAATAGCGTTGTTACAACAATGCAGGTGAATGTTGAGTTGTATTTTTTCAATGTTTTTAATTAATATCTTTTTAACTAATTGCGACATATGGCCGAATTATGAATCTAAACCATTCTCGAATTTACTTGAACCCACACAAAATTTTTTATTGAAATCGGTCCAGCCGTTTAGGAGGAGTTTAGTGACAAACACACGCACAGAAGATTTTTATATATAAAGATGTAGCTTCATTGGTGAACAACACACTTATTATTTTATTTATTTTTGATTAATTTCAAGCTCTAAAACATTATGAGGGTTTTTGGAGAAGGACCTCGTAATTTTGAGCCTCGGTCAAAAGAAGGCAAAGGAAGCACTCAGACTCGTGGTGTGGATTGCTTTCCCTGAATTCTAATCTTGTTTTATGTTAAAGATTGTTTGCACACAAGAGAAAAAATCACGCGTATGCGAGCAAGTTAAATAATGAACATAAAACCACGCAGTTTAAACAACATTTTTACACCTTTATACGCAAAAGCAAAAATAAGATAAGAAACTCCATCAGAATTTCTTTTAGTTTCATTTTATTCCCACTTGATGAAGTTGAGTAACTTTTTCCAAACTATTGCGAATATTTATTTTCTGCTTCATGCACCCATCTGCATTAATTGTTTCCTCTTCCAACAGCTCAAGTAGATTTTTTTCGCTTTTAAACTGTTGAAATAGTTTATTTTTCTTTTCTCTCAAAATAGTGCAATATTTTTTACTTGTAATTAATTGTTGCAACCATTTATTTTCCTTTTTAAGAACAAATAGTTTGTATCTGTTATAAAACAACTTAAGAAAATAAGTATTAAAAGCAAGTTCATTGTTTGTACAGAAGATAAAAATTGCGCGTAGGAATATTTCTATTAACTTTAACACTAAAACGTCCATCAGTGTCAATTTGACACCGGAGCCTGTTCAGTTTGTTCTCTTTACCGCAATTTTGCAGAGAAATTGAAAGTTGTTCGTGACTTTTAATTATTTTTTCTGGTTTTTACACAAAAAAAAGTTTTCTGGTTCTAGGTTAATTAGAAAAGATTTTACGACTAAATATACCTAGAGCGCCCTTTGCTGTCATTTCGACACCAAGGCAATTTATTATCATACATAGCGGTCGTTCATCATTACTATTAGTAAAACTTCTCAAAGTACCATTGCACATTTATTTCATCTTGAATGCAACGTTATTGGGTTAACAGCGGAAACGAATCTATTTTTCTAAAATTGTTGTGTTTAAGTGTTTTTTTACATAGCATTTGATTATCAGCTCATTCGAGCCTTTTGTAGAGCACACACCCTGATACGATGGCTCGTAGAAAAAGTCTAAGCTCTGATGAAATTGTAAATTTACTGCGAGAGATTTCTTAGTTATGAATCGGATGGTGATGAGCTGTCTTGTACTAATATAAATTCTGATGAAGACATACGATTACGTGAAAGTGACTGCGAAGAATCTGAAGAAAATGCAGATATAATTGAAAATATTCCTGTAAATCTTGATCTATATATCGATAGGGATGATACAGAAGGGATACCGCATAATAGCAATGTTCCTGGCAGTGGTGTAGCGGAGAAATTTAGGACCCCCCTATAAACTCAGGTTGTGACGAATCTGTACGGAAACTTTCCACTAATCTTCTTAGGCGTCTTTTTGGGGAATATAAATTCGAGTTTATATATATTTCCAATCAACTCCAAAAAGATTAAAAGATTTAAATTAGATAAGGTATTTAAGTCGAGCGTTGCGAGATAGCAAAAAAGTTGATGGAAGGCTATTGAGCAAGTAACTTTAAACGTATTCAAGGATATTAGATTCGTCAAGACGTCGTGCTGCTAGACGTACCAGAAAGCTGATATAAGCCAGCGGTAAATATAATTTACGTACGTTTAAAATAAGCGTCAGTTTAAGCAACTTACTTAAAGTTAATGAAAGTTAAGAATTCGAGTACGTGTATTTCACGAATCTCCTATTTTGGTAAACCTTACTTGAGCTTAATTATTAATTAATTGCATTCTTAGTAATTTAATTTAATATAAAGGCAAATCCCTTTAAGTGACGTAACATAATACTATTATATGTTATCAGAGATTTTTTTGAGAAAAAATTATAATAATAAACAAATATTATTATTATTCAAAATGGCTCTTAGTGGTTCTTTGCCTCAAATTAATTTTGGTGTTCAAGGTGAGACCCAGAGGGTTCACCACAAGATTTTGAGCCCCAATCCTTGATCTGACAAATGAATGCTAAACCATAACATCAGGGTTTGATCCCCCTAGAATCCTGGGCTCCCCGCATTGTTGGGATGTACGTTACGCCACTGGTTTCTGGAAGATTTGCGACTCGAAATGTTTTGTGACAAAGCAGTGGTCCAACAAACTTCGCGAAACATAATGTAACGTCAGTTTTTTATGATATAAAAGGTCATAAAATATGTTAATTACATGAAATAATATAAAAAAGTCTTAACACTAAACTTTACTGAACAATAGTCCTTCAATTGTTTAGTTCTTGCAGTTACTTTATATATTTTATATCACGGTGTCAAAACGACACCAGCGGACGCGTAAGGGTGATTGAGAGAGAGAGAGAGAGAGAGAGAGAGAAATCTCGGACATTCTAGTGTTAACTGTTTATTATTTTGGTACTAAAACCCGTTTTAAGTCTTAGCAATTAACAGTAGGAAAAACTGAACAATTCTGTACATGAAAATGAATAAAAAGTCATTGGGGGAATCGGAAAGCTTTGAGGCACCTTGGGATATCCGAAATAACGAACATGGCAGTAAATTCAATAAATTTTTATTGAATTGGAAAAAGACTGTTTTAAAAATAATTAGACGCATGGAGCAGTTTCCCAAACTTAACTCCTAATAGCTACATATTAGGATAATACTACTTATGTTGCGATATCTACCTGAGTTCTCTCTACAACAAGATTCAGAATAAAATAGGAGAAAAACGAGAAAATGGCGCTGTTGTTTTAAATGTTTATTTTATTTCTGTTTTAATGTTTACTTATTTAATATCGTGCCGAAACCTAATTGAAGGAAATCAGGGAATTTTTATTTTGGGGAAATATTGATGCCTGATACTTTTACTCCAAAATACGATATACTGGTGAACTTAAAATGGAAGAGATATACGATACGTTCAGCTGTAACTCGCTTGATAACTAAGGTGGAAGTAGTGCCGCAGTGTAATAATATGGACTATGACCTAGAACGTTTGCAAGAAAAGACATAACATTCACAGAAAAGTTTACGAAGGTATAGATAATTTGTTGCCGGATGATGAATACGAACAAGACGTAGTTGAATGTGAAAAATATGAAGACAACGCCAAGCTAATAATTTTTTTCGCCAAAAAGAAAATCCGAGGTCAGGTACATTGAGATCAGGTACCATCAGAGTACGTTGTTCTAGAAGTTTGAATATACACAAAGTGCCACTTAATTAGGGATAGCAAGGGTTATATGCAAATTGTATAGCATTGCGCAGCATTTATGCGCAAGTGTAGGTGATGTGGTAACTGCATATATAGCGCGTACTGAGGTTGTTCCGAATTAGTGTTTGGAATTTCCAGTATTGGTAAACTGCCTGATTTATAAGCGAGCGGACAAATCGTAGATGCACGACGCATGGGCCATTCAATTTCCAAAATTGTCAGACAGCTAGGAATTTCAAGGTCAACAGTGTAAAGATTATACCAAAAATACATGGATGGTGGACAAAAAATCAGTGATCGGCAAACTGCAAAGGACAATGAGCCTTGACAGTGCGTGGCGAGAGACACGGCTCAGGCGTATTGTACGTAGCCAGCGAAGCCAAACATTAGCTCAAATTACCACCCAGTTGAATGACGGTGCCAGTCCTATAGACAGTGAATGGGGTGTGAAATGCTCGTTTCATCATATGTGTTTCGGCAGCCGTCGACCTACGAGAGTACCATTGCTCAATGCTCACCGTCGGGCTGTACATCTCGCCTGGGCAAGAGAGCACATAGACTGGAGTGTAGAAAACTCGAAACGAGTAGCGTGGAGTGATGAGTCTCGATTCCGACTACTTAACACCGAGGGGAGGCTGATAATATAACGTCAGGTTCATGAAACCATGGATCCTGCATGTCAGGTTAGAACTATATAAGGGTCTATATATGGTCTGGGGTGTATTTTAGTGGCACTATTTGGGTTCTTTCGTGCAAGTACCAACTTCCCTTAATGCAGTTAGGTACGTAGAGTTGCTCTACGTACCTAACTGCATTCGTGATCACCTCTATCCGTTTACGCTGTTCTCTTATCCGCACGGTAATGGAATTTTCTAGTAAGACAACTGTACCTCTCACAAGTCCCAGTTGGCCACTGACTGGTTGGATGAGCATTCCTCTGAATGAATTTCTGTCATAAATTGGCCTCCTAGAAGCCCAGACTTAAATCCTACTAAGCATATTTGGGATGTTTTGAAACAAGGCGTGTAAGGCCATCACACGGCACCAACGAACCGTACTGAATTATGGATAGCTTGAGCCAATATTTCGCAAGTCATTCCCTTGAAACGTATCCAGAAACTTGTTGAATCTATGCATTATCTAGTCGCAGCCGTTATCTAGGCCGTAGGAGAACCAACTCTTTACTAGGTAGGTATGCGTAATTCAATGGGATTTCAGTATATTTTAAAAATAAATTTTTAGGTTAATATGAATAAAGACCATAGTCCACTTTCTCTCGCAAGTAATTGAGCAACCCTTAAATTCTGTCTTGATGGCCTTGAGTTTGTTAAACTTAAAAAGAAAGTAAACACCCATGGTGGTCTCTGAAGTCACTCTATTCTCCTCTCTCTGACTGGACACTGCAAGAAGGGAAGGAGGTAACGAAATAAATGTCGCACATACAAAGGAGGTCTTGAGTTCATTATAGTGAATGATATACGTAAATGCATTTTAAATTTTTTAAAAAGAAAATCAATTAAAAAAAGAGAAAAAAATGGTTTAAATAGACTTTTAAAAATATCTTTTAATTCAAAACTTATTCCTACTATCAAATAGGATTTTATTTAAAACAGGAATAAGTAACTGAATTTTTTAAAAACGTTTACATCAAATGAATTTCTAACTGGAGAAGAATTTAAGCATTTAAATTTTTTTTAAAAATCTTGGTGGAAAGCGTGTTTGTGTGTGCGTGATTTTCCTGGTGCAGAAGGAATATTTTATTTTAATTTCGTACAGGATTTTTTCACAAGGATTCTGGGGGCAGTGGTATGTGTAGACTTATGGCTTATTTTTCGAATCTTCAACGCTATGCACATAAATACTATTTTAAGAAAATGTTTGTTGTGATATTAAATAAAAAAGAATAAGATTATCCAGCTTTCAAAAAAATTACAATTCATCCTACCATGTGGTTTATTCATAATATTACTATATGTAATAGATCTTTCGCCTCTCACATATTGTTTTTCGTTGACTGAACGAAAAAAAATTCTAAAATAGAATTGTTTGCGCTTATTAGTGAGATTACCGAGTTATCAAGTTAGTTTAATAGCTGTTCGTCGGGTATAGTGGTTAGTGACGCTGACTGCTGTGCCGTAGGGCCTGGGTTTTAATCCCGGAGAAGGCATGGATACTTGTAAATGTATAGTGCCTTAACGGCATGGAGGTACTCTAGATGTCTAGCGGCAAATCCTCTCGTGAGGTTGCTCGAAGGGTAAGAGAGGTGGGAATCCCCTGACCACTCTCAGTGTGTTCTCCCTCCAAATTAAGGAAGTAATGAGCTAAATCATACTGTCATCTTTACGGTGCTCAAAGCTACGGATAACTACGGTAACGTAACAACTAGCCCTTCGCCGCTATGAATTTCGTGGACTTCAATCTGAAAGTGGCAACAACTATAGTTATATTTATTCCATGAAACACAAAAATAAAGCTGACTATAGCCGGCGAATCCATAGGAAAATGTTGAAATACTTTAACATGAACACTGTTTATTTTGAGTCATGTTTAATGCATATTCTAATACTAAATTGAAAAATTGGTTTTAGTTAAGTTTCACTAATATTAAATAGAATTTACTAACATTTTGCATGCAAATATTATTCAATAAGAATGCATGTGAAGATATTGGTTGAAAAAAAATTATAATTGAAATTGAGACAAATTTTATATGAATTTATAAGTACTATATTTAATAAATTTAAAAAAATAATGAGTTTTAATTAGAAAGAGGATCTATTGTATCTCGTATTGTACTGCTTAGACAATAACGTTTTCTACCATTCTGCATATTCCTATCCGAATCCGTTCTTTTAGGAATCCATGTCCCGCATGTACACACTTGATTAGGAGAAAGTACAATAGTTGTTTATGAAAGGAATCTTCAATGATTATTCCTGGGTAATGAGCGTCATAGAAGGTTTCAGTTTAGACGGAGGAATGCATTCAATCAATACCGGAAATTTCAATAATATACGTTGCATCTTAGAAAACGCGATGACTTATATATAAAGTATTTAGATTAAAAAATCATACATTTTTATAACAAAATTTTTCAAAAAGAACTAGGGTGTATACTTACTTTTTTTATTCTTTTATACAAAAAATAAATATCATTTATCAAGTATCTATCTCTTGAACACCATAATATAGATATAAGTTAAAATTAAATATAACTTTTGCTATCTTGAACAGGGGTTAAAAATTCTTTAGAAGTATTACGAATAAAAGAAAGCTTATTTAACATCTTTGTTCAGAAATAAAAATGATAAAAGATGATCAATTGCAACAGTAAGAAAAGATGTCTGATGCTTATTTTTAGGAATTTTGTTAAAAATAAAACATAACAAACGTATTTATCCTGCATTCGAGTTTTAAGAAAGGTAAGTCACTTTTCAGGCAATTTTTTTTTATCACCAGGTATTTAAATTTTACATTCAAAACGTAATTCTTTTACAGAATGTCTTCCTTTTAAATAAGTCATATTCGCGCGTGCGCGCGCTTAATAAGTATAAATTATCTTAATTCTAAATATATTGGATATCATGTCTGACTATTTAAAATAAATATTCGCTATTAGTTTTTCTTTTTAATAAATTTAGTATTATAGTTTTAAATATAAAAACTAGATTTATCGTAATTTATTCGTGATACAAATTAAGAATATGTAATGAATACAAACATTTTATTTTCATGTGACGGCTGCTTTCGTTTTTTAGTACTACTGTTACTATGATATCTAAAATAAATACAGTCCTTTCAAGTGCATAAACTAATCCAGAAAATTAAGAACGGAAGTAAATTATTAACGCATTTGGAAGAGGATATAAATTTTGTAAAAGAATGAACGAAAATAAATTTTTTTAGCAGTTTTATATAAAGAGAATAATTAAATTGCTGCAACAGTTTGAATGAGAATAATTAAATTAATATAGCAGTTTGATGAAATTATTCACTTTTTCTTCTTTTTTTTTTTTTTGAAAAAATGCTTTCAAAATAATGGCCAAAGAATTTGTTTTAATTGCTCATGCCATTTATTTTTATTTCGTAAAGATAAAAACTGCGTTATAAGACAAAGCTCATAGGTTTCTGATTTTTAAAATGCTTAGTACCTGCTTCTTAACTCTGCCTTGCTCGTAAGAAAACTGAACAAAAAAAAATGCTTTTTGTTTTTTTTTAACTTTTGAAATATTTCTTTATACAAATTTAGAGGTTGCAAATTTTGCATCAAAGCGAATGAGAACAAATAATTTCGTAAGAAAATAACCTTATAAATAATTAAAGTAAATGAACTGTTAATTACTAATATCTCTTGAAAGCCTTCCCCTAACACGTTAGCCGATTGAATGGAGCATGAAAAAGAAAAAGGGAAACCGTAGCGAGTTATTACGCTTTTGGGACAACATTATGAAGATGCTAGATACGAGAATCTTGTCTTCTAAATGATCTTTGCTGCATTCTAACGGATAATTGTTACACAAGAGTAAATGTAATGAATAGGAAGAAGAATATTAAAAGAGCTATACGTGTGGCGATCCAGGAATGGGGTTAAGAGTTCTTAAATAAGTAAACATTACAACATAAATAAATTATACATTTAAAATAACAGTATCATTTCCTCGTTTATTTCCTTTTCAATTCCTACTATTAGCTCACCCTCTCTATATATCTATTTATTTATCTTCAAGGAATTGTTAATCGTTAATAATATACATTTTAAGGCGCTCAATTGAGCTAAAATTTTATTCACATGATTATTTTGGATGACAATACAATAATTTAATTATAATTAATAAAAATAAATTGATTAAAACTAAGAAGAAGAAGAATTACAAATACAGCCACGTTGGCATCATTTTTGGTGACTTAGGGACCCTTTTGGCGACTTGTGTGAAAACTTGAAAAGGTTATTTTCTCACGTTTTAAAGCATCCATTTGAACTGAAATTTTATATACACGATTATTTTGGATGACAATACGATACTTTAACGATAATGAATAAAAATTAAATACCACTTAATGTTGTGATTATGTCATATGTATATATATATATATTTATATTAAGTGTAACTATTTAATAAAAAAGTAGTTAAAATAAAACTTTTCTTTGCTGATCTAAGTAGGAATTGACTTTACAATTTTTTTTTACATTACTTGTTTATTCTTTTGTACACAAACAAAAACTGTTGCCACTCACAAAAAGATAATAATTTTTAATCATTATTATAAATAATAAGTAAAATATGCACGATGACGTCACTTCTTGGGATTACTTCAGACTGTGTGTATAATTCAAGCGTGCAACATACCCCTGGTCAACCTCCAATGGCTGACCAGCTGCATACCACAAAACTGCAAAGTTTGGGAGGAGTAACTCGTCCCAAATGATACTAGAACTTATGCATCTTGTTCGTAGCCTACAACAAATATCATAGCAGGCCAACCAACTTGTTAGTGTGTAACAACACAGTTTTACTAAATATATCGTACATATTTTTCTATTTTATAACTATACTAACAGTGGTGGCCAAAATTGTGAACAATTTTCAAAATTGTTATGTTTGTTAAGTTTGTGTGCTTACAGCTAATGTCATGTTGCACAAAATGCATGACCTTTTTACATCATTTTAAAGAAAAATAATACTGAATTCAATACAATAACAAACCCCAAAAGAATTCCACTATTTGCAACACAAAAAATGTTATACTGCAGTACCTGTCCATATACATTACATATACAGATGATAGCAGTGAATTATCAGAGCTTAGTGGGTTAGCCTTTATTTTTTATTACAGCTTTAAATTGATGTTTCATTGAGCTGAAAATAGCTTTAAGCTCTTTCCTCGTCATTACATGAAGTCAGGAATCAATCAAATGGTTATTTTTTATTTCAAGCGTACCTCATTCAGACATGAGTTTTTAAACGGAGCCACAAGTTTTCGACAGGTCAAGACTGTTTCCAGCCCAGGTCAACAATAGTATTTAGTCAAGAAGCAATGACATCGAATGAAAGAGTAGATTGGACACCTAGAAAGAGATATGAGATGAGAGAAAGTGGTCTTTCTTATGTTAACGTTGCAAGACAAGTGGGTGGTTCAGTGACCACGTTTGGAGAGTAAAAGTTTTGTTTAAGATGCCAGGAGATAAATTTCATAAACGACAAAGCAGGAAAAGCCGAAAAACCTGCACCACATCTGTTGATTACAGAAGAACAAAAATACTATGCCTCCAAGATAATGGAATATCATCAACGGTCATCAGAAGTTATCTGAATGATGCTGCTGTTTCTATCAGTTCAAAAACAGCCAGGAGAAGATGAGCAGATGTTACACTAAGAGGTAGAATTCTCCACGGAAAAAGCACTCAGCACCACTAAAAAAGACTACAGTTTGCAAAAGAACACATTAATTGGACAAATGATTAGAGGTCACATGTTATATGGAGTGAAGAAACTAAGGTATTATTTTTCGGTAGTGATGGCCAAAAATATGTAAGACATAAAATACGAGAAATGCTACATCCTGACTGTATCCAGGCAACTGTGTGAAATATTCACATAGTTTTACGATTTAGCTATGTATATCAGCAGATGGTATCGATCTGCTACATATCATCAATGGGACACTGAAAGTCAGAAAATACATTGACACCATTCTCGAATCCAAACTTCTAACTTCCATCAGGGATCTATTTACCAACAATGCTTCATTTATTTTTAAGCAAGGTTTTTCTCCTCATCCCACCATAAAATAATCAAAAGACTGGTATCGTTCTAAGGTGATTGAGTTGTTGTCCTGTTCAGGAACCAGTCCTGATCTCAATCCTATTGAAATCTATCCTGTGGCACCGTTTGAAAACTCTTGTCCTAATGTGAGGTACTCATAAAATAATAAAAGAAGTGGTTGAGGTTATAATTTCTTCCTGGCAACTTGTAACAACAAAGAAAGAGCTTAAAACGGTTTTTAGTTCAATGAAACATCGATGTAAAGCTGTAATAAAAAAATAAAAGTTACCTTACTAAGCACTGATAACTCGCTGCTTTCAATAGTATCTAATGTACACGGATTGTTATTGCAGCATACGTTTTTTCCCTTTGCAAATATTTAAATTTTGTTTTTTTTTTAATTGAATTTAGTATTAAATTCCCTTTAAATTGATGCAAAAAGTTACATTTTGTGCATTTTTACATTTTCTATAATTATATAAACTTAAAAAACGAAGCAATTTAAAAAAAATATTCACATATTTGGCCACCACTGTATAATTGTTCAAAAGAAAAACATTCTTTACTGAATTATTACAGGTTGTGTTGAATCAACACGCTTTTTCAAAGACCAATATGCGGGACCCTTTTATCCGCCTTTTATGAAATATTATTTAACACGCCATTAGAATTCTGTTTCCTTGTTTGGTATACTTAATTTGAAATATTCCACCGTCAGAGGACAAGAAAAAGAAGTTTACTTACCTCTCGCTATAGATTTCAGAAGCTAGTTTGTGCCTCGATTATTAATGTCCACGTAAACATACAGATTGTTTTATTTTATGTTAATGATTACTCATATATTCCAGCATTTAAGGAAATATATTTTAATTCAAAAAATAACTATTATGTTTATTTTTGGGTGGGAAGAATACTTCCTAAGGAATCATTCACCGTCGAAAAGAACAGTAAATTTAATGTGGATTATTTGCCATGAAAAGATGAGAAAGCATGTTGCAATTCACAAGGGGACATCACATTCTTCACACATGAAGCGGGTCCTCTTTTTTTTGTCCCTGTCTGAGACTTTTTCTACATCTACTCTGTAGTTGGAAAACATCTTTGGCACATGATTTCCCACACTGGCTAAGCGCACATGATTCGGAACTACATACTTCTTTTCTTGGATGCTAGCAGGGCGTCCTTTCCTTTTTCTTCAGGAATATCTGTCTATTAGCAGAGTAGTTGAGGTTAAACCGAATGATAAGCTTATCTAAACTTCTTTTTCTTTTGTTCACTTGCCACAATATGAAGCTATTTATAATGGAAAGGTCAATAAGAAAACAAAAATACGATACCCCATTGTACATATATTCCTAATATTTGGTATCCTTCTTTTTTTTATCGAAGCGATCAACTCCTCCCATGATATCGTATTGTTACGAATTTTGTGTCAATAGTGTAAATAATTTGTATTAGAGTGTTTAATGCATTTATATTACTCTATGTTATATTTATTTCATGTTAAAATTGTACTATTCACAAGCAGTGCCGCCCCTTACGTTATAATGACGATTCAATGAGAACTTGGCGAAATATTGGTAATAGAGCCAAGTTGGCATCATTTTTGACGACCAAGAAGGCGGCCAATTTGGCGACTTTGACGACCATTTTGGCGTCATTGGCGACCATGTTGGCGAGTTCGGAACCCTCTGGAGTCTTCTAGAAAGTTGTAGATCTCTCCACTAGTGTCACGTTCAATGACACCAGCAGTTATATTTCTAGAAGTTTCTGTCGCGCATATAAAAAGGATGCTCGCCGGTACAGCGAGGAGTCTTGATTAAGCCAGCGAGTAGTGAGGATTGTTTGACTAGCGATTAGCTCGGCTGTGCTTGTGAATAATCTTTACTTACGTGTATTTTTAAACACTGTTTATTGTGTTTGATTGCTGTTGAAGGTGTGAAGACCTTTGGATATTTACCCTGTGAATATTGCCGATGAATCCTGTATTGAAAGGATTGGATTTTTGTTAATAAATTCGCATCGCTGTTAAATAATTGCTTATTTTTTGTGATTGTTTATGCATAAAATCCTCGAACCCTCGGATCTACGTAACAGTATATAGAGCGACAACTTTTGGACAAGTATATAAGTAGTCTTTTTCTGTACCATCCTTTTTTATCCGATTTACAGATGTCATAATCGCTAAATTATGTACTGTAGCATAAAACTGCAAGGGAAATTAGTCTTCCCATCGTTATAATAGCAAGGACAATATATTATAATGGATTTTGCGCTTCTCATAAATGTATTTTGTAAGATCATGTGGATGGGAAGTAATCTTCCTAAGGCCCATGGATGGGTTAAGAAGCAAAAGTCACGAACTTAGTAAGTGAAATAATCACTACAAAACCAAATTTGTACAAATAACATATTTTTTTTATTCAAAAGTAAAAAAAAATACAGAATGTATTATGCAACATAATTTTTTTGAGATTTATTTCACTCAAGCATAAAGAGTTTGAGTAATTTTTCCAAATGAGATAGGAATAATTTTTTTTGGGGGGGGGATAGAAATACAACTGCACTAATTTTTTTCTATTTTAACAACTTCAGCAGCTAGTATTCTCTCACAAACTGTAGGAACATTCTTTCGTTTTCCTTACAAAATGGTTCAACATTGTTGTAATTGCTGCACAACAAACAATTTCCCTTTTTAAGTAAAATTTGTATGAATTTGATTTGAAACAATTAAAAGAAATAAATATTAGAATCAATCATTTTCACAAAAGAGTACAGAACAATGATTCTATAAAATAAGTGGATATTATTTTGATGTTGACACAATTTTTAAATTTTTGAATTGTGCAGTATGAAATATATACAACTGAATTTGTATTTCAAAAAATGAATCAAAAACATTTTGGGTCATCTACACGCTTTCAGGTGTTATGGGATATTTAATACAACAATAGACTTGGCGAGAAATTTAACCCCTTTCATGTTCGTTTTATTTCAGGATTGTGCATCAAAAAATAATTTTTTATGCTTACTCAGAAAAGTAAACAAAAGCATGCGAAACTAAAAAGAACGTTTGGAATAATTCGGGAAAGACCGATTACGCTGTGTAAATTTTCACAGTTCCTGAGCTATTCTCGGGGAGAGTCAGGATTGGCACGTTTCGCTTGTCCGATCTCAGGTTCAGAAAATCCGGGAAGAGGTTAATAAATCATTTGTTAAAATAGAAAAATAGAGAGTTAAAAAAATATATGTGCACACACACACAACATGGACCGATTTCCCTAAGAGCCTGTACACTCCTATAAGCTAAATATTATTATAATACTACTTATCTTTCGATATCTAACTGAAATCTTTTTACTTCTAGATTCGATTTCCTTCTCTAATTTCTTCAGATGGGCTTACAGTGGAATCCTTTACAGGGGATGTTTTTCTCATCATTATCTCTCATGTTCTCCTTTTAATCACTTCTAAGCCTTGGCGCATCGCTTTCTCAAAATCCTCCTTCTTATTCACTGCGTTTGTTAGATATGCAGCAAAACTCATTTGGATGACTGACGTAGCTAGCTCTGTGGGGGCTCTGTATAAAAATTCTTATGGGACCCTTTCTTAGATCTGAGAGCCATGTTAGTGGGACTGTAGTTACACATATAGAATCCCCTGTAGCTTGGAGGCCCCGTATCATTAATATACGGCTGATACGGTGGTAGCTAAGCCCCTGATTTGGATGCATTTCAGATCCTTCACAAAAAAAAAGGTCCACAATCTTCCCATATCAAACATCTTCATAAGTAGCTCGAAAAGCGTAACACAACCTGCTGTTTTTAATTGCTACTAATAATTCACTCTCTCCCTATATATATATATATATATATATGTATCTTTTTTTCAAATTTTCAATCATTAATAAAATACTTTCTATTCATCCATTCAAGTTCAAATACATTTTTTAAACTAGTAGTGGATGACACATGATGTTAATACAGTTTTTTTAAATAGTAATTCATTAATTAAGTTTCATTTTTTAATTTTAAATTTAGTCTGCGTTTTTTCTGTCGAAGTTACAACTGTCTACAACAGATGGCGCCAGTAAGATTTTCTAACGAAGTAGGAATTTACCTTAAAAAAATTATATTACTTGTTCCCGTTCAATTAAATCAGGTAATGTTTCAGCAGAAGGTTTTCAGCTAAAGATGTTGGTAATTAAAGTTTATTCGCATTAATTATTTACAAGGATAATTCCTTTTTTAAAAATATTCGTCTTTAATCGCTTTGTTGTAAGATTTGCATCCTCTAGATATGTAAAAAGAAATGTTTCAATTGTTAAATAAAAAGTACTACTTACAATTTTATTGCATGAAATTCAGAGTTAAGAAGCAAGTATTAAGCAACTAAAAAAAAGGAGAAAGCAATCAGTTTTTTCTTATAAAATTGTTTTTCATCTTTGAAAAATAAAAAAAAAAGGTGCAGGCAATTCACAGAAATTTTTTGGGCAATTTATTCAATTTTCTTTAAAAGAAATTGAATTTCATCAAAGACTGCCACGTTAATTTAATTATTCTCTTTTAAACTGTTAAAATAATGCATTCTTTTTGAGATTGTAAAAAAATTTATTTCTCCTTCCAAACAAGTTTATAATTTATGCTTGCTCTTGATTTGTTACATTTATTCATGTTTTAAATCATTGCGTTTATTTTGTATCATAGTAACGGTAGTACTAAAATTTTAATGCAACAGTCAAAGGAAAATAATATGTTTATATTTATAGCATATTCTTAATTTGGAGCACGAATAAATTGCGCATTGTAGCTAATTATTAATTGAATAAATTATCCTACTCAAATTAATTCAAGAAGTACATTTATAGCGAATACTTATAATAAATGTTCTCAGAATATTCGGTATTTTTTCAGAAAACCTAATTACATTAAGAGAATTAAAAGTGATAGTTACTCAGGGAATATAAACATTTTAAATAGAAAATATTGTATAAAATAAAATATTGTATAAAAATTTTTAATGTAAAGCGTAAATACACGATGATAAAAAATCGTTTGAAAAGTTACTTATGTCTTCTGGAAACATAAGCAAGAAATAAATATTTACTTTTTAATAAAAGGTCTGAAAAATGAAAATATGACCAAGTTTTATTGATATAATTATCGATCATCCTATGATTTTATTTCTTATTATAGATGTTAAAGAAGCGTTCATTTATTTGCATTATTTTCTGAAAAAAGTTTAATATATATTCAAGTGACAGCAAAACTGATCTTAATTCCAGCTTATAGTAACAGTAATATGATGTTCTGTAACACAGTTATAAAGTAATACATGATATTAAAGTATCCGATAATCCTCAAATCGTGAATTTTGTCAAAAATTGACAAATTTTTTTATGTTTTTATTTTAAAGGCCATCTTATTTGCTTTATAAAAATACCAAATTTATTATTTCCATTCACTAGAATAAAAACTACAAGTGTTTTAGTAAAGATAGATGCCACTACTTTAAACAAGATACTTGAAATTGGCTTTCACTCGAAATGTTTATTTATTGAAAATGCTCAAGCGGGGGAAGTGATTGCTCAAAGAATATTAAATAAATTATCAACTGAAATTTGTTGTGTATGTTCTGTATTATAGTAGAAGTGCTTTAACTTTCAGATTTAACAATCATTGTTTTATTGCAAAATTTACAGTTCCTTATGTGAATATATTCGCTGTTTTTTAAGCAATTGGATATGATAACTGAGATAAAGTACTCTAGTCTTTGTGAAAATTAAATATCTCTTATCCTGAAGGTCACTTCAAAAAGGAGTAGCAAAGCAACATATCAAAATTGAAAATTTGCTCATAAATCTTTTGTGCAGAATGGGCCCCATTTATGTGTTTGTTTCTTAATTTTTACCAATTGTCACTTTTAATAACAATAATTTCTATTCCTCTTCTTAATTTTAGCATATTTTTTATAAAATGCGCTAAATAAACCTAAAAACCACAATTCCATCCCCATATCTCATTTTTTTTTAAAAAAATTATCACAAGTAGTTGGATACCTTATTGCTTTATAATTGACAGTTAATTTACTTACAAAAGTATAAGAATAGACATATACATTATTCCTTTTTGAAAACTTTAACTTACAAAAAGGAATGATTTTAGTACAAAAAATTATTGTCATTTATAATATGTCACGTTTTCTATGATACAACGTTCATTCATGTATTTTCCGGTATTATTTGAACGCTCTGTTTTGTGAAATGTCTCTCCAATAAATCGAAACTTTGCATAATGCTTATTATACACAAAGAGTCATTGAAGAATCATTTCAAACGCAACTATTTTCTTTTCCCTTAATCAAGACTATACAATGGTGCAGCAAATGCATTTAATCGGATAAGACTTCGCAGAATAACAGGAAATGCTATTTTCTAATGAATACTTTTTGATATACAATAGATCTCTTTCCGAATTAAAACTGGTTAATTTTTAAAATACACTCAAAATTTAATTTTTCATTTAAATTATATTTTAATAAATATAATTTAAATGAAAATTTCCCTTTAATTATAATTTTGAATGCCTATTTAAATTAGAACTTTATTACCACCAATTTAGTCAACAATAGTCCTAAATATTGTTTAAGGTAAAAGCAAAGTTCAATTATTCTGTTTTGTGTGCTTCGTAAAATAAAAATAACTTAATACCTATTAATCTTACCAATAAGGGAACAAAAATTTAATTCTGTTATTTTTTCCATACAGATAATGAAAAATGATATATATATATCTCTCTCTAGGAAGAAGAAAAATCAATCACATCAAATAATATTATTATCAAAATAAAAGGTATGATGAATCGTAATATCTAAGAAACCAAAAGATCTTTTTTATCCAATATCATAGCAAATTATTTTTATAAGAAAATTATTTATGTCCACGGCGTTGAAAAGTTCGAAAATAAGGAAACACGCTGCACACACCACTGTCTCGAAGAAGCCTTTTCCTTGTGAATCCTATACAAAAGAAGCAAAGAAAGATATCCACATAAAAAGAAAAAATTAAAGATTTTGATAAATGGAGCTTCCATCCTCCTTACGAGAAGACTTTTTTTCTCTATATGATCTATGATGTAAGAAAAATCTTGTAAGAGATTGGTTTGACTTTCTACAGAGCAACAACGAAAGGCGAATGTAATCACCAATGGGCGTGAGAAGGAGAAAAGAGAGGAGAAATAAATGATTCAGCTCTGAAATACTCATTCTGCGCCTTCTCCGTTGTAATGCTCCAATAATAATATTATTAGGTAATAAATTTCGGAAGGGGACTCAGTACCCTTTGGCAAATTACCTTTATTTATGTATTTAAAAATTATATTTTAGCATTTTCTGTAATGTCTCTATTTCAGAAAATGATACGATAAAAAAAATTTGCACATATTATGTATATATATTCACACAATTTTAAAAATTTAAATTTTTTTTAACAAAATTTAGAAAAATTTTAAATCTTACTCTTTTATTTAATTATAGTTTTTTTTCCTGAATTTTTTGTAACATTCTTAAGGGTGTTTTAAACAATTTTATGAATCCATTTTACTATAACTTAAATATTTTTGGAGCAAAAAAAATGTTGATATGCATGCTAAAATTCAACGAAAATGACAATATATCCTACATTTTAATTTTTTGAAAGAAAAGTATTCAATTAACAGTAAAATGGATCCCTGATTTTGTTACATGTATTATATATAACACACAGGAAAAAATAAAAATCATTGGTGAATAGTTGTAGAAGGCACTCATGTATCGAAAAACACAAATTGAGAAAAACCACTTTAAAGTTTCTAATTCTGAAAAAAATAATTGTAATAATCTTAAATAAATTTAAAATACCACTTTAAAAAATTACCTATATTTCTTTTCTTTAAAACAACTGTGTTTTTATATTATTTGAGCTCATACTTTTTTTTATAAATTATCAATTTTTAGAGACTATTAATTGCACAAGAAAATTCAATGAAAATGTTACAAAAGATTTTTTTTTCATCATGTTTTTTCCTGCACATAATATTGAAACATTATATTTGTAAAAAAAAATATAAGGAATAAGAAATGAAATTATGAAATTATTAATGTAAAATGTATTAATTCAAAAAATTTACGGGCACACATTTCACAAAGCAAAAAAGAAAAAAAATGCATTATTGTAATACCTCAGAAAAAAAGTAACTTGCGTTATATGTAATACTTTCCTTTTTTACAGTTAATATTTCTTTCTTTAAAAAAAAATATATAATATTTTTTATCATAAAACTGTGTTTTTAGTTTTTCTATCTAAAAGGGGGCGTGGTCGACTTGCCTAACTTTTTCATTTACATTCTTCAATTGAAGTTTTTTCCAAATTTTAATTTTCCGGCATAAAAAAAAAGTGATGCATCAATCGAAAGGTAATACTGCAAAGAATATGACTAAATAAGAATTAAAACAAACGATTGTTGGGTCAATTTTGGGTACCAATTCATCTGATGTTGTTCTTGTACAGAACAGAAATAACTGAGTGTATTATAACATGATACTTTTGAAATAAACATAGATCACATTTGGTATCTACTTCGGAGAAACTTTTACTTTATTGCGTTTATCATGATTTTATTTTTCTACTTTTAATTGTTTCTTCAGCATATCATTGCCCTAAATGAAAAATTATTACTTCCATCAGCGATTGCAATAGTTTTGTGCATAACATTAGCAATAAAAATAATTTTTTGAAGTTAATTAATTTCTAGTGATTAATATTTCAATCTATTTTGAATACCGTAAAAAGTTTTTTTAAAAAAATACTCTAAGTTTTCTAAAATTTAATTTATATCTTAAACTATTTCCTCTTTTAAGAATTAAATTAGATATATTAACCATAAGAAGAATGGAAATATATCAAAAGAAACTAATTGTTTTAAAATATACAGGGTACTCATAATTTATTCACCGGACAAAAGAATTTAGAATAAGAGATGTAAGGAAAAAAAAGACTGGATTAATTTCAGCGTTGAAAAAAACCTTGTATCAATACAATTAAACATGAGTACCATTGCATGTCAATTATGTTCTCGATTCATCTCCTAATATTGTTAAAAGCTTGTGGAATATCGATAACTTTTTCAGTGCTTATTCAATTTTAAAACCTACGATGTTGTGAATCACTGCAGTCCGAAAAATGGTGGTAATAATAAAATTTATTCATCTCAACCAGTTTAACGACGTGTGAATCTTTCATCAAGTAAAGAATGGGCAAGTATGGTTCAATGACAGAGTGCCCTCGATGCTTTTAGGCCGGAGTGGGTATTAAATCTATCGTGATCGACTGGTGGACCACCAAAACATTTTGGGGATACCGTCTTTACTAAGACCTGTCTTAAAAGAAGCATATTAATGGAACACTGACGCCAGCTAGATTAGAGACTCGACATTTCACAATGGATACGATTGTGATTACTTAAGCAAATGATTCGATGAATGTGTGGACGACACGTACCTTCATTGGAAGTGCACGAAAACGCTTAATGCGCTCTATAGAGGAAACATGCGATCACCGCGATTCCAGCCGTAGAAAATTTTCCCGTACGCCGAGTTAAGGGAAGAATAAACGTTAATGATTAGTTCTTCGCGTTATTGCCCGAGTGAGTGAATATTAACGTCGCACTGTTCAGCTACACGAAGGCTTTTGACGACGGACCACGTAATTTGGAATCATGGTCAAGTGACGTGGACGGCACCTGAGCTGGCACCCCCTCTTCTAACTACCACACCACACCAATGGGAGGACGTTTCAGCTCTCCACAGATTTAACGTGCATCGCTGCCCTACCCGACAGGTCTTAAGTGGTACTGGGCTCGAACTCATGACATGCCTGCCATGACCCGATACCTAGACCACTTGTCTACCGCAGCCCCACGTGATAGCCCGGAATTGACTGTTCAGGCTTAATTCTAAGCCTCGCGTATCCACGCGTTTGGGTTCTAATGGTAACATTCCATCCCGCGATGACGCAGGACACGGAATCGAATATATTAAGTACATACGTGGGCTCCTATTATTATGCTTGTATTTTGCGTTTTACTTTAAACGTAGTCTTAATGTAGTGTGGTTTTTTTTCAGTAAAAGGTAGGCAAGTATATATTCCACATTTATTATTAAGCTATGACGAATATTGTAGACCTTTTTTTAGCTCATTGCACTTACACCCCTGGGTGGACCACATCACCTTGGAAATATCAGAAGTAGCCCGTACCCTGGAAAATTCTTCCCATCCCTGCTGTTAGGGATAAATGCTTGGGTGCATTTATTTTCATTGTAACACAAAAAACCATCTCAGCTTATTGAAGGAAACGTCTGAATTATTTAACTCGCGAGAAAAAGAAAGGACCAGTAACTTCTTTACGTGTTTATATGCCCCAAGGAGGTTAATTGTTTAATTACCTCGTTCAAATTCCCTTACACAATGATGACTCCCCCCATAAATACCTGAAATTTGGTCAGCAAGCAATGCTTCTACGAAATTAGAAGAAAAATTAGAATCCAGTGAAAACATCGCACTCACTCGCGACGAAGACGAAAGGAGTGTATGAACAATGTTCTGAATGCCCTAGTAATAAGAAAAACTAAAGTTTCGTGTGAAAAGTGTACTAAACATATTATTTTTCCTACTTTCCTTCCTTTTTTCTTCGTTGTATGCAAATTTTACGGTAAAAACAGAATGTAAACACCCTTTGGTATGCGATAAGCTGCGCGTGAAATTCCGTTCGTTTTTTCACGCGAGAATACCGGGTTAATGACCGAGAAAACATATCGCTTTTATTTTGTTATTTTGAGCAACCGATTACTCATACATTTCATGCCTTTGCGTTCAATATATCCTCCTCGAAATCAATTGGAAGCAAAATTAACCAGAAAAAAAATTCTGACGAGCTAGCGGAAATTGGGGATATAAGTATTAGTCCCCCCCCGAGACACATACATGATAAAATAACTTGCTTAAGGAAAGTCAGTAGGTCAAACATAATGTAAAAAAGCTCTCTCCCTCTCTCTATTTGCATGTAAAAATCTATAAAACACTAGCAGACCCAGCTATGAGTTTCTGTGGCTTTATTTTCATACGTTGATTTAATATTATTCTAAGCCATTCAATGCAGCCGAATTAATCTTCACTTACAATTTCGGAGAGTTGAAGTTTAGCATGAAACAACATAATGATTTTAATTTTGCATTTTATTCATATCCCATTTGATTAAAGTATAATGCATGAATTACTTATAAAGTTGTTAAGTAACAACGTAAGAAAATCAAATTTTATGAATGATTTTTATCAATTTTTAATATTATTTTTATCATTTTAAAGTATAACAATAAATAAGTTTATATAATTAATCGCTAAACGGCGCACACTATTTTTTGGTAACCCGTCTTTTGCCAACTCAAATAGATTCGACCTTCTCCCCACACGTGAGCATGCAACATATAGTTGCCCATTCAAACATGGATTTTCTAAGTTCAAACATCAAATGGACATTGTTTGGCTTTGAGATTTATTTATGGTCATCGCGAAAAACCAAACGAATCGGGAATAGAAGCTTTTTGAATGACATCAGTGGATTCTGGTGATATCAGTGGAACACGTGGCAAGATGACGATTTCTCCTTTAAAATTTGCAGTCAAATTGTTTGCTTCAAGAAGTTTCCCGGTAATTCTTATGATGAATAAACATGTACCGTTGCATATAAAGGAGGATTTAAGTTACACAGCAAAATAACCAGTGAACAAGTCTTCAACCGAAGATTGTGTGGTGTCATTCCAGATAATTCAAAAACTCAGTTGGAAAATTTACGACAACAATGATTTAAAAGGTATTGAATCACTTGGCAAAAACTTTATATCTGTAAGTATTTTTCGTTAATATCAACGTATTTCCCTCCCGAGTGACAGGATTATAGAGCCAATCATTATCTATACAATTTATTGGTATATCCAGAAAGATACTCTCAATCAGTTCATTGTTTGTCTACACAGCAGTGCAGAAGTTGTTTGCAGTTTGGGATGCAGTTCTTCATCATTTCTAATATCCAGCAGTTAGAAAATATTGGCGCCGATGGATCAATTTGCAATCGTACTCGCGTGTTTATGGTCAGTTAAAGTGTTTTGACGTTTCGCCATAAAAATGATTGTTTTAAATATGCGTTAATCTCGTGAGTAAAAGTAGTGAGAAGAATGACAGGAAATATTTGTCGGAAATCACCACTCAATAGACGGACAGTACCACCAAATATTTTTGGCTCCTGCTTAAATCTTGAAATTTCTATGAAATGCCTCGAGTGAATGTTTATGGGATATGGTACATTCGTCTGATTATGACTTAACTACTTTGCAACACCGTAGCCAATCCGCACTTTTTTTCAGTGGTACACATTGCACCTGGTTTCTTATGAATGTCTAATTTCAGCTTCAATGCGGAATGTGTAATTTGTCCGCCATCTGGCAATGTGACAACAATGCCTGAAAATGCAATTACCAATGTAATTTCCTATTGCAATCGTCTTTTTGTAAGGTTATGCCTGCAAATTTAGTTGCTATAGGAAATTAACATCCGGACGCGAGACTCGAACGCAAAGCTATTCAACCTAATCTGGCAATATCCAGCTACGTTAGGAGAGTTTCTGAAATCCAATTCCAGATCCTAGTTCCACATACCGAGATTCACCCGATGACCACTTTCGGTGCACCTACCCCTGCAAGTTCAGTCTCTGAAGGGGTCATTACGGTTATCCGACAAAATTATGGGAACTTCTAAAATTCGATTTTATATTTTTGTACCTCATCCAGAAGAACACCAGTTACCTTATCCAGAAGAACACTTTTCACACCCAAGAAATTTAAGTTAAGCCCTTGCCATGGTTCGCGTTAAATACGGATTCGGCAATGTGATCGTCTGGCATTGTTTGACATAGTTATGGACTTTTCTTCAATCGGATGAGAATATTCAGATCAGAGATCCCGATCAGGACTCACTTTTTTGCGTTCCTACATCTGCAAGTTATGCTGGTGCCACTGTCCTTGAATATTATGGTCATCCGACATTATCCGGCAATGTTAACAGAACTCCTAAAATTCAATTTCAGATTCTCACTCCACATTCCAAAACACACACGGGACTGACTTTTGATGCCCCAGAGTGTGCACCTTCAGTCTCTAGAGGGAATGAAAATCCGGACGTGGAACTTGAATGCAAAACCTTTCCACCGAATTCCGGTAATATCCTGCAAAAGTTACGGAGGTTTCTAAAATTTGAGATCCACGTTTCCCACCCCTAGACGCAACCGGAGACTACTTTCGTTGCCCTCGAAACTGCGAGTTCAGTTCTTTGGATGGGGGCATTAGGGTCATCCAGCATTATCCGGCAAAATTTTGGGAACTTCTTCGGATTCTCGTTCACCACCTCGAAGTACACCAGAAAGGTACTTTTCACGCACCAAGACTTTTAGGGTAAGCCCCTGCCTCGGTCTGCGTAAAATGTGGACGTTCGGAATTATCCGGCAAAGTTACGAGAATTTCTCGAATCAGATATCAGGTTCATATTTTCCGTTTCAAGATGCGTCAGGGACCAATTTTTCACGTTCCAAGGCTTTTAAAGTAAGCCCCTGCCTCGGTCTGCGTAAAATGTGGACGTTCGGAATTATCCGGCAAAGTTACGAGAATTTCTCGAATCAGATATCAGGTTCATATTTTCCGTTTCAAGATGCGTCAGGGACCAATTTTTCACGTTCCAAGGCTTTTAAAGTAAGCCCTTGCCGCAGTGTGTCGAAAATGGGATTATCCGGCATTATCCGTTAAAGTAACATAAATTTCTAAAACACAATTTCGGATTCTCTTTCGCCATCTCGAAATACATCAGAAACGCACTTTTTTCCACTCTAAGATTTTTAGGGTAAGCTCCGGGCACGGTTCGCATTATAGGCAGACATCTGGCATTATCCAGCAAAGTTAAGGTAATTCCTAAAATTTAATTTCAGAATCTCATTCACCATCCTGAAATACATAAGAAACGCAATTTCAGGGCTTTTTGGGGTAAGCACCTGCTACGGCTCGCGTAATAGATGGTTGTCCAGAATTATCCGGCAACGTTTAGGTAATTTATCAGATAGGATATTAGATTCGGATTGCCTCTTTTGAAGTACGTCAGGGGCCACGTTTTCGTGCTTCAAGGCTTTTAAGGTAAGCCCCTGCCGCGGGGTGTGTAAAATATGGTTGGCCGGCATTATCCGGCAAAGTTCCGGGTGTTATTGGAAATCGATTCGAAATTCGGTTTCCACGCCTCGAAATCATCAGGCATTCACTTTTCGTGCACTTTGGTCAACAAAATCCGCTTTTGCAGACACACACGCATTGCTACATTTTTCAAATTTTCCCGTTTCCCGGATTTTTCACATTTTTGGCAATAAAAAAATTATGACATCATTACTTGAAATAAAAACTAACCTATATTTTAAGTTGGACAAAATTACACACAATACACAAAATTATATTAAAATCGGTTGAATAGTTTTGGAGTTTATTGCGGACAAGCACTGTGACAAGTAATTTTTATATATAAAGATATAACTTCATTATGAATAACATAAGAACTATTTGATTTATGTTTTATTAACGCAGTACTTACTCTAAGGCAGATGTTCTTAACCATATTCCTCGTCAGGGAACATCTGATACACAGGAAATTGCTGATTGGCGCAGTTAAAAAATGTATAACGATTCTTAATATACCTTTATTTTATTGCAATCACAAGCATAAACAATATCCTATATTAAAAAGGAAGCAAATTATTCAAAATAGTTTTTGGCATGCCATATTATCCTCTAAAATTTCAAAGTCAGGCCTATAAGATAATATTTCCAATCTTATACAGTATTAGATGATATATCCATTCTTCGCACGTGGTAATTAAAAAATTAGACATTACAGATTGAAAGATAAAGAAGTTTTTTTAAATAGTTTATTTTACGTGAATTGCAAATTAAACAAACAAAAATGTTTTTGCATACCTTAGGTGAACAAAAAAATAATTTTTGTTAAATTTTTAAGTCTATATGTCTAATAGCTAACAAAAAGGTTTTTTTATTTGTTTATAACGTCCCCGTACCTCCCTTCTGGGTCGATTTTTGAAAACACCTTCCTAAGCTGATCTCTGCTCAGTACAAATAACACATTGTTACAAATTTTGTGTGTTGAATGTTTAAAATAGTGTAAATAATTTATATCTGGATGTGGAATACTTTAATATTACTGTTACACATCCAGATATATTTTATTATCTAGTATTTATTTTATGTTAAAAGTGTAATACTCGCGAACAACACCGTTTCTTACGTTACAATGGCGAATCAATGGAAACATAGCGAAATGTTGTCCATAGAAGCAAGTTGGCATCATTTTTGGCAATCCTGTTGGCTGCTTGGCGATTGATAGAACGGCGTAGAAGTTGGTATGCTTTAGCGCCACCAGGTGGAGAGCTCCAACAACGAGGATAGCACAAGAACCTTTTCCACAGAAAAATGCATAGGCATGGCAATTTTCACAGTAAGTGAACGGTTGAACGGCGCTGGGGTGAAGCGAGGCCATACATACAAAAATCAATTTTTATATATACAGATGTAGCGGACAGTCATGGAGGAACAAAAATGGCTTCTCGTGGGCTCACTGGCACCAGGAGGCTGGGGGTTTAAGACCTGCTCCAAGGCAACACGATGGCTGTTTGTGAAGGACCGCGTAATTTTGAGCCTTGTTTAAGGGTCCAGCACGTCCGTAGGAGCCCGTGCTAAATTGTGTACGTTTATGTACCTTTTTCTCAGAAACTACTAAGTTCTTATGGATAAAACTTTTACATTAGGTTATGTGTACTATTAATCACATTTTAACGAAGAGATTTCTGTTTTTGTTAAAAATTCACTTATTTGTGAGTTTTTTTAAAAATATCCAAATTTTTTTCCTAAAATTTAGTTAAAAAAGTCATATCTAAAAAGGTTTGCTAGATAAATCTAATTGCCTCCGTTAAAATGTGTAAACATATTGAAGTTTGCTCACTGAAAGTTTGAGGAGTATATGATAAGTAGTTTTTGAGGAAAAGGTACATTAAGTGAAAACTATCGCATTTTGAGAAAATCGGCTTTCAAGTTAAAAATTTGTCATTTCTTTTATCGTTTACTTTTTTCAGTACTTTCCAGAAGCATATGAAGTCTTTTTTTTTCTTTTTTTTTATCTCTTCTAACATAAAAAACTCTTCTAATTCTCTTTTTTTCATTTACGGGCATCTAGTTTTTTGAAGCTAAGTTATAACTTAGTTCAGCATTATAATGTTTTAAGATCCTTAATTTTGCTACATGACTCATACTGAACCATGCAACAGCCATATTTACCCTTAATATATTTTAGAGATTTTAATTCCGAAAAGGTAGATCTTGGAATCACTGACCATATGGTGTTATTAACTGACTCATTTAGGTTCTGAGTCCTTCCATGTATACAATTTCTTAATAACACAAGCTAGCATAAAATGGTATGATAATTGTTTTTGAAATTGCTGTAATAAACTATTTTTCCTTTTAAGTAAAATTAGTATGTATTTGTTTTAAAACAATTTAAAGAAAAAAAAATTTAAGTAATTTCAATATTTGTACAGTAAAGAAATTGTCTGGTAATATTTCTGTAAACTTTGAGTAGATTTATTTCGAAATTAAAAAAAAATTCTTTAGGTGTAGAAATAAACACTATGAAAATCTTGCGAATTTTTAAAATGAAAAAAATAAATCAAAACTATTTTCAAACGTTTAAAAGCTTAGTAATTTCGTATGATATATGAAATTACAACAGGCGTAATAAACAAAACAATTTTCTTATTGAATTCGAATAAAATATTAAAAATAATCATACGCAGGGAGCAGTTACCAAAATGAGCATCTATTAGTTATATACTTTGATAATACTACCTTTTTTGCTATTTATTTGAATTCTTCCTACAGTAAGAGTCTTTTTTCCATTGTAATTCCTTAAGGTGGGCAAAGTCAGAGAGATCCTCTTTTAAACTATCTTCTCTCTACAGTTATCACCCTCTTATTATCTCATTATTCTTTCAACCATTTCTAAAGTACCACGTACATTGCTGTCTCAATATCTCCTTTCCTATTCACTACATTTATACTTATGTAGAAATAATCATTTGGGATGCACCCCTTCTCAAAGTAAAACTATTATATCTAGCGTCTTCATAATGTTGCTGAGAAAACGTAATATATCCTGTTACAATTTCTGCTCTACTTTTTTTTTCATGTTCTATTAAATCAGTGTCAATGTTTTAGAGAAGCGGCTCCCAAATTTTTTTAAACCATGGGCACCTTTTTATCGTCAAAACTGGCCCACGGACCCTACTTTATAATCAAACCAGGCCCACGGATCCTTTTTTATCGTTACAACTTGCCTCCTTTTTATCGCCAACTTGCCAACAACCCCTTTTTAAAGTCAAAACATGAAAGTCTTGTGAAAAAGCCAGATAAATGTTGTAGTAGTATAAAAATTACAAATAAACAAAAACAACATTTTGTTGAAGAATTATTTATTGAAATTATAGCTTTTGTTTAAAATAAAATTTAAAAAATAATCTATTTGGATGAACTTGATATGATGTTATGAGATTATTTATGTCTGTCTCAATGTTTGCGAGTGGCAACCGCAAATTCCCACGAGCACAAGTTTTTTTAGTCGGTTTCTTTTTTCTTCTTCTGTTTCTTCTTCTCTTTTTTTTGTGATGAGATTTTTCCCGCACTGAATCTACGTTCTGAATCCAACAACTTCTGATCAAAAATCCTCAATGCAGGATATAAAATTGGGATCTGGTTTTGGAGCCAGAATTTGTGGTATCCGTGTTCAAACATTGGTTTAAGTCCGTCATATGAGGATATTTCAATAAGATGTTTTTGTATTAGTATGGAATAATTTGTGTTTGGTATCTGAGTTAGTCCACTCATAAAAAAGGGTTCAACACCCTGTCGGGAATATCCAAGTGATTTATTGTTATTTATTTAAATTTCCATAAAAATAAAAATTGATCAAAATTTTTTAAATTTTATATTAAAATTTACGCAAACCCTCAAAAGTTGTTCAGGGATCTCTAATTCCGATTTAATTTTTCACGGAAACCCTACTTAGTATCTCGGATCCCTGGGGGTCCGTAGGGACCACTGTTTTAGAAGAAGGGTTTCAGAAGATGTTAGTAATTAACAGTTTATTTGTATTAATTTTTTATAAGGTTATTTCTTTTGTAAAAAATATTTATTCTCAGTCACTATAATGCCAAAACTATATTTTCTAGAAATGTATAAATGAATTTTTGAAATATTTAAATGTATAAAAAAAGCATTTTTATGTATATACAATTTTCTTATAATAATACAGAGTTAAGGTGCAAATGTTAAACTACTGAAAAATTAGTAACCGGTGAACTTTGTTTGAAATTATTGTTTTTTACCAATACGACATACAAATAAATGGTGCAGGGAGTTTAAACAATTTATTTTCGCCATTTCATTCGAAATATTTTTTTAAAAAAAGATTAATTTTTATCGTCATACACTGCAGCAGTAATTTTATTAATTTCTTTCAAGCTGCTTCACTAATTTATTCTCTTTCACTTTGTTACAAAAAATTTATTTCCTCTTCTAAAGGAGTTAATTCTTTTAATTTTCTAGATTAGTACATGTGTTTTATTGCTGCTTTTATTTTACAAAATATAATTATAATAGCACAAAAGAAGTAAACTGCGAAGTCAAATGAAAATGAAATGCTTGTATTTATTGCCTATTTTTAATTTAAAGAAAGAATAAAATGTATTGCAGCTAATATTTATATTTAAAAATTATAACACTCAATTGCTTAAAAAAGAACATTTATGACGATTATTTATTGAGTACAATAGTACTGTCGTTTTTTCACGTTTTATTTAAAATTTAATCTAAAATACATTTTTTTGTTAGTTACAACTGTCTGTCAGCGTTATGGTAGCTTATCTAAAGGCCTGGAAAAAAAAGTTTTTTGTTTTGGAGTTAAAGTATTCTTCCACTACCATTTGGACACTCTCATAATTTATTTACTTATTTCCACCCAGAAAGTTTTGCAGCGACCTGAACACGTAATATTCAGACGGAGCAATATGAAGAGTATATGCTGGCTGGGGTAAGGCTTCCCAACCCAATTCTATATTTTTTATGCGGTGTTTCTGGCCACGTGAAATCTGACGTAGTTGCGATGAAAAATCACTTCCTCTTTGTTGGCCAAAGATGGACGTTTATGTTGAATTTCTTTATTCAAAACATCAAGTTGAGAACAGTAAAGGCCATTTATTTTTCTTTTAGGAACTCAGAGTGCACTATATTCTTGCTATCTTACCAACAACACAACATAATCTTCTTCTCATACATACCAGTTTGGGAAGTGGATGGCGATGTCTCCTCATTGTAAACATGTGTTTTGTTTTTTAACCACGCGTTTGTATTTTATCAACTTTTCATCTCCAGTCACCAAGTGGTCCAAAAACGGTTCCCTTTCGTGACGAACAAGATTTGCAGAACATATCGAAAAATTCTATCCATTAAATTGTTTTCGCTTAATTCATGTGACACCCATACAGAGAGTTTGGGCATGAAACTAAGCATTTTAATGTAATCCAAAGCAATATTCTGATGAATTCCGAGCTTGAAACCCACTTCTGTGGAAGTTAACGTGGAATTTATCCTGATCATACTACGTAGCACTTTTTCACCGATATCTGATGACCTTCTTGATCTAGGTTCTTCTTTCAAAAAAAATTCACCCAAGCAAAATTTCACAGGCCATCTTTGGAATGTTCGAGCTGCTACTGCTTCCTCTCCAAACACGTCACACAAGTTTCCTTTTGCCTCCATTGCGTTATTCCATTTTTGACACTTAAACAACATACAATATCCTAATTGCACTTTTCTTCATTTATCTTAACAGTTTTACAAGTGTTAAAAAACTGATTAAAATGCGAGAAAATGTGTTTAAATAATCATTAGTATACTCATCTAATTGTTGAAACTAGTTTCAAGTCGGATCCAAACTCTTTCTAAGGATCGACGACGCATAAAAGTGCACGTGTTCAAAAACTACAGAAAACTACTTCTTTTCCTTATACCCAATATGTTTAGTCTCACAATATGTTCAGCATTTTTCGGAGTTTAAATATTTAATATACATTTCTTTTTCTAAAAATTAGTTTTGCAGTGAAACAAAGGAAATTGTTAGATATCTATATATGCGAGTAATTCCTGTTATTTAAAATTATAAATACGAAAAAGTGCAATTTTAGTCGAACTTTAGAAAACACATCAGAATATTTGTTCGCTCACTCACTCAAAGAAAAAAAAAACTATCTTTCTCCTATAAACTTAATTATTTCATTTTATTGTTTTGTATTCCAAATCTTTTCTTCTTCAATTCTTCACAATAAAAATTTGCATACTTATTCTTTAATTAATGCAAGTCTCGCTTTCGAAAATCACCTTCCATTCAGTAGAGTTCTTAAGAAAAATGTTGACTGTTTTCTTTCAATCATTAGAACCCCCACCGCAGTATTCATACCTTAGTGATAGATTGCTATGAGTCTCACTTTTTCTCTTTTTGCTTTGTAATTTCCTTCTGCGACTGATAAAGACTTGAAATGCATTCAGAATTATTTAGTGTGATTTGTTATGTATTCCAGGAAAAGTACTCTTTTTTGCTCTTTTGGTTGGTTGGATTTCTATTATAAGCACTAATTCGAAGAAAATTGACACTGAATAGAGTTTATTGGGCTTTTTGAAAGTTTTCTTTTGATGAATATTTTCTTTTGCATTGCTTTGAAGATTGTTTTTGCTATTTCTAAAAAGCGTTAATCCTTTGCATTTTACATATATATAAAAATAAGGAATACAAGAAATTGCAAAAAATAAACGAAATATTTATTTTTTTTAAGAAAACTGCTTATATAATTATTTTTATTCAATTCCTATACTAATAGTTCCCTATCTCCCTGTATATATATATATATATATATATATATATATATATATATATATATATATATATATATATATATATATATATATATATGTGTGTGTGTGTGTGTATATATATATATATATATTTATATCCTGTTCAACTTTTCAATCATTAATAAAATGCTTTATATTCCTCCATTCAAGTTTAAATACATTTTTTTAAAACTTGTAGTGGATGACACTTGATGTTAATACAGTTTTTTCAAATAATGATTCATCAATTCAAATTGATTAATTAATAAATAGTAACAAACAAAAGTACCACTCCAACACCATTTATAAAAAGGAAAATAGCTAATTGCGTCCTTGTAGTCTAATGGGTAGTGCGTTGGACTTCTGTTCCAAAAGTCGTGGATTCGAATCTTACCTAGAATTGCCTAATTTCTGCGAGGGTTATTTGTTTTTACTATATTATTTTATTGGAATAATTAAAGTTTAATAAAGAAATAAATAGTAGCAAACAAAAATAATAGTCCAACACCATATATAGATTGCAAGGACAATCTTTTTTTATATGCCACTGAATAGTGTGATTCTTTCAGGTGTATATATGTATTTATATTAATTTATATATATATTTGTATTATATATGACATTGACGACAAACTGGTAAATTTACCTTTTATAGCCAATTTTAATTATCTGACGACAAATTGTCGTTTGCAATGCTTGTAGTTTTTTTGCTAAAGTTCTTTGAGGCAGAGGATTTTCTACTGCGATAATTCTTTTTAGCTTCTTATTTTTCTTTTTCCCAATAGGTTCCTTTCGACCACGTTTTCTTCTGAGAGCTTTCGATTGTATGTTAAATTTTATTTCTTTTCAAAGTTAAGGTAGTAATTCATTAGAATTTTTTTTTAAATCTTTGAATGCTTAATTTATAACAAAATTTGAGAAACCATCTTTCAAAAGCTTTAAAATTTAAATTTCGGTTAGAGTATCTAGTTTTACATCCATAATTTACTCTCCCTAATTCCTCCTGTTTCATTTTTAAAATGTGACCGACAGTAAAACGATAAAAATTTATCATAATTAGTTGTATGTTTTTAAAATTGGTCACACTAATTTTAATGTAATTACTTTACACTATAAATTTGAGTAACTTTTCTATTATTGGAAAGTTAATGCCCACATATATACATATATATAGTATAATAAAATTAAAGTGAAGAAGTACCAGAACCTACAGTGCCTAAGAAGGAAGAAATTGGAATTCGGCAGACACAACAAATGTAGATACAAAAAAGTCATTGGACTAAACTGGAGACCTGTTATGATTTCTCAAGCTGTCGCTGAATTAGGCCAGCGAATTAGGGTTTGCAATGCTTTGTGGATCCAACCTTCCGTACAGCAGAAATTTTCGACAGTAGAAAAAAAAACCAAGTTGAAAAGTTAAGCCTAATACAACAGGTGGATGAAGAACTAATAAAATCGTAAAATAAAATTGAGACAAGAGAACAATAAAGAATCTCTCAAGGAAAGGAATACAAAAAATTATAAAGAGAATATTAGGAAACACTTACTTGTAAAATAAAATCTGGAACACAAGAATTCAACCTACTACGATGAGATCCCACGTGAAATGACGTAAAAGATTGAAACGCCAATACAAGAAAGAAAAAACCGTGGGATATATATTTATATATATTATTTTTTTCATATTTAGTGTCAAGAATTGCTCATATATTTCAGGCCCTTGAATTTAACCCGGCATCACTTGTGCGAAAAATACGAAATAACGTTCTTGCGTAGAGTATCTCTTACCCAAGAGTGTTACATTCTGTTTTTACCACAAAATTTGTACACAAAGGTGACAAAGAAAGAGTAGTAGGAAATACAATATGTTTATTACACACTTCACGCATAAATTTAGTTTTTCTGTTCTTTTTATTAAGACATTCAGTACTTTGTTTATACACTCCTTCAGTCTTCGTCGAGAGCAAGTGCGATGTTTTTCACAAGATATTAATTAAAAAAAAAAATCGTAGAAGCATTGCTTGCTAGTTTCTACATTTTTTAAATTCTTCTGTAAATCGAAATCAAAACAATTTAGAAATTAGCGTCTGGTTCAATGTTTATGAAGAGTTTCTGAGTATCAATTCGAATTAATATGCGTATTTATTGTCGCAATGTTCAACAACACAAACAATATTGTCATAGGCTAAAGATAACATCCATTGAATACAATGTGTTCATTTTATCAAGGACAGTAATTGCTCCCTCATTTAAATTAAGGAAGATATTATTTCAGATTTAATCCACACCCGATGTGGATGCTACTGTAGATGAAACAATTATATCACCACTAAATATATTGTTGAAAAAAGATGACAATTCAAATTTTTCTTTTGTGTATTTTAAGCAATTGTGTGTGATGTACCTTTTTTTAAAAACTAAACATTTAAGAACAAACTTTTCTGTTCTTTAAATTCAAAAATTTCGGAATTTCTTTTATATTTTCTCTTATTAATTCAGCAATGTTTTTTTTTTCAGAAGTTCATCTGGAAGTGGATACTACATGTATTAGCTGTCTCCTTGAAAATTACATTCTTCCCAAATGTTTTTGTGTCTCTACGTATAAAACAATTAATTACAACAGTGTCACTCTCTTCTAAATTTTGATCGAGTTCAGTGGAGGAATCATGCTTACTCTTCATGCTCTTATACTCTTCATCATTTGATTTTTCCTCATTATCACCGCATTGAGATTTTCTTCATCCAAAAATGCTATTGCACTGTATGTATTTCATTACTTTAATATCACATTTCTTCATCATAACTACAATAATTCGCCATAGCAATAGAAAGATTTAAAACATGTTCACATGAATTCAGAGCCGTAACGGCGATTTACGTGCAGGGTATGACATACCCGAAGAGGTGTAATCCAAAAATACACTGTTTTTTTTTAAAAAATGCAACATCATGAAGGCGTCATCAGAATTAAATGAACTTTGCAGCAAGTATCAATTATAGGATGTTACGTATAGTAAAAATTCAGAACAAATGCGCATGCGTGGCGTACGCAGCACCCTCTGAACTCATTCTAAAAGCGTATAAATAGAGGGCTGTAGTGGGACGTTGAAAATAGTTGATGATTATGTGTTGGTAGCGAACGTTTAGTGAGACCTAAGTAGGCCTCCACGACGAAATAGGGAGAAATTCCAAAAACTTACAGAGTTTGAACGGAAGACGATTATCGGCCTTCGAGAAAAAGGATTATCCTATCAACCAATAGGAGATTGTGTGCAGCGGAACAGTTCCACAGTGATGCGAGTTTGGAAGCAGTGGACTGGCAAGCACCGAACAACTCGAAAAATTGGCAGTGGACGACGAAAGGTGACGTCAGTGCGTGACGATCGACACCTGCTCCGCATGGAGGTGAATGACCGTACAGCTTCCTACAGGCAGCACGTTAGTCTACTGCTATAGATTTACTAATGTCGGCTTCGTCAATTCGTCGACGTCTGCTGCACCGTGGATTGCGTGCAAGGGAGCCTTATACAAGATCCTCCTCACGGCAAACCATCGACGGCAGCATCTGCAATGAGCTCATGAGCACATAGCCTGACAAACTGATCGGCACCAAGTTGTCTTTTCAGATGAATAACCCTTCAATTTTTGTGGGACCGTGATGACCGCATTCGTGTTAGACGCTATGCCGGTGAATGCTGCCTTCCAGAGGGCGTTAGCGAACGAAATAGTAGACTAACACCTGGAATTATAGTTTGGGGTGCGATTTCATATCTTGGACGATCCAATTTGCTACGAATTGAGGGTAATCTCAGTAGCAACAGGTACGTCCTTGAAGTTCTACAGCCCGAAGTCGCTCCCTTCCTTTAAGGCGTCCCTGGAGTCATCTTTCGTCAGAATAATGCACGCCCACATGTTCCGAAGACTGTTCGAGACTTCTGTTCAACTCAACACATGCAACTTCTACCTTGGCCTGGTTATTCGCCGGATATGTCGCCTATTAAGCAAGTGTGGGATTGGTTGCTTGGTGTCTTGCTCGCGATCCGCGTCCTGTAGCTTTAAAAGACGAAGTTTTGCTGCGTACAAGCAATATGGAATTCTCTTTCACAAGCAGACATTCAAAATCTGTTCGAATCCATGCAAAGGTCGTATAGCAGCACTTATTGCAGCGCGTGGTGGCAAAATCAAATACTAATTTCGGACACTTAATATTGTTTTTTTTTGCAGTGAACATTTCGTCACTTATTTGTACTAATACCAGTCGTTTGTGCATTAAATTTCATTTAATTCTGATGCTTCCTTCATGGTGTTGCACTTTTTATAAACATTAATTAGAGTTCTCCATCAAGCTAAATACCCTCAAAGGTTACAACCTTAAAGTCAGCAACACGAGCAACTATCCATTTTCCAAAAACCGATTTAAAAGAAAAGTTCAAAGAATTTTGAGGTTAAAGCTATCAATTAAGTAGCACGGAACTCCATGTTAAATGCATCATCATGTGATTCATGAGTTTGGAATTTAATTCTATTAAAATTTTAGTACGGTCAGTTTATTTATTAAGTCTCATTTAATACTTTTTCCTATCGTAAATATTATAGTATAATTTTTTATATATTGAATTATTTAATTTTTTTCTAAAATAAACTCAAATAGTTATAACCTTGTTTTACAGTCAAAATTATGCCATCTGAAATATTGCTTTCGCCTAAGATATAAGTTAGTTTATCCACTTATAAGTTAGTTCATCCACTTAGTAAGAATACCAGAGAATCTTATTTATCACACAGCCAAAGCAGGCAAGGATTCGAACTCTAAACCATTCGTACTAATATTTCATTCGTTAACAGTTTAGCTACGGAGTGGTGCAAACAAGTTTTTTGTTTCAATTAAAGCTATCAATTAAACAGCACGGAACTCCGTGTTAAATGCATCATCACGTGATTGATGAGTTTTTAATTTAATTTTAAAAATTTTTAATACGGTCAGTTTATTTATTAAGTCAATTTAGTATATTTTGCTTCTGTAAATATTATAGTATATTTTATATATTGAATTATTTAATTTTTTTTTCTAAACTAAATTCAAATATTTATGACCTTGTTTTATAGTCAAAATTATGCCATCTCAAATATTGCTTTCGCCTCAGATATAAGTTAGTTCATCCACTTAGTCAGAATACAAGAGAGTCTTATTTCATCACAGGCCAAAGCAGGCGAGGATTCGAACTCTAAACCATTCGTACTAATAAATCATTCGTTAACAGTTTAGCTACGGAGTGGTGCAAAACACGTTTCTGTTTCAATTAAAGCTATCAATTAAACAGCACGGAACTCCGTGTTAAATGCATCATCACGTGATTGATGCAGTTTTAATTTAATTTTAGAAATTATTTTTATACGCTCAGTTTATTTATCAAGCAATTTAGTATATTTTGCTTCTATAAATATTGTAGTGTATTTTATATATTGAATTATTTAATTTTTTTCATAAAATAAACTCAAATAGTGTACTGATCTTGTTTTATAGTCAAAATTATACCATCTCAAACACTGCTTTCGCCTCAGATATAAGTTAGTTCAATCACAAGTGAAGCTGATTTCCTCACAGAGCAAAGCAGGCGAGGATTCGAACTCTAAACCATTCGTACCAATGACTCATTCATTAACAGTTTAGCTACGGCGTGGTGCAAACAAGTTTTTTGTTTCAATTATAGCTATCATATAAGTAGCATGGAACTCCGTGTTAAATGCATCATCATGTGATTCATGAGTTTGGAATTTAATTCTATAAAAATTTTAGTACGGTCAGTTTATTTATTAAGTCATTTAATACTTTTTCCTATCGTAAATATTATAGTATATTTTTATATATTGAATTATTTAATTTTTTTTCTAAAATAAACTCAATTACTTATGACCTTGTTATATAGTCAAAATTATGCCATCTCAAATATTGCTTTCGCCTCAGATATAGGTTAGTTCATCCACTAAGTCAGAATACTAGAGTATCTTATTTCATCACAGGCCAAAGCAGGCGAGGATTCGAACTCTAAACCATTCGTACCAATGGCTCATTCATTAACAGTTTAGCTACGGAGTGGTGCAAACAAGTTTTTTGTTTCAATTAAAGCTATCAATTAAGTAGCACGGAACGCCATGTTAAATGCATCATCATGTGATTCATGAGTTTGGAATTTAATTCTATTAAAATTTTAGTACGGTCAGTTTATTTATTAAGTCATGTAATACTTTTTCCTATGGTAAATATTATAGTATATTTTTATATATTGAATTATTTAATTTTTTTTCTAAAATAAACTCAAATAGTTATGACCTTGTTTTATAGTCAAAATTATGCCATCTCAAATATTGCTTTCGCCTCAGATATAAGTTAGTTCATCCACTTAGTCAGAATACCAGAGAATCTTATTTCATCACAGGCCAAAGCAGGCGAGGATTCGAACTCTAAACCATTCGTACTAATAACTCATTCGTTAACAGTTTAGCTACGGAGTGGTGCAAAACACGTTTCTGTTTCAATTAAAGCTATCAATTAAACAGCACGGAACTCCGTGTTAAATGCATCATCACGTGATTGATGCAGTTTTAATTTAATTTTAGAAATTATTTTTATACGGTCAGTTTATTTTTTAAGCAATTTAGTATATTTTGCTTCTGTAAATATTGTAGTGTATTTTATACATTGAATTATTTAAATTTTTTTCTAAAATGAAATCAAATAATAGTGATCTTGTTTTATAGTCAAAATTATACCATCTCAAACACTGCTTTCGCCTCAGATATAAGTTAGTTCAATCACAAGTGAAGCTGATTTCCTCACAGAGCAAAGCAGGCGAGGATTCGAACTCTAAACCATTCGTACCAATGACTCATTCCTTAACAGTTTGGCTACGGAGTGGTGCAAACAAGTTTTTTGTTTCAATTATAGCTATCATATAAGTAGCATGGAACTCCGTGTTAAATGCATCATCATGTGATTCATGAGTTTGGAATTTAATTCTATAAAAATTTTAGTACGGTCAGTTTATTTATTAAGTCATTTAATACTTTTTCCTATCGTAAATATTATAGTATATTTTTATATATTGAATTATTTAATTTTTTTTTCTAAAATAAACTCAAATAGTTATGACCTTGTTTTATAGTCAAAATTATGCCATCTCAAATATTGCTTTCGCCTCAGATATAAGTTAGTTCATCCACTTAGTCAGAATACCAAAGAATCTTATTTCATCACAGGCCAAAGCAGGCGAGGATTCGAACTCTAAACCATTCGTACTAATAAATCATTCGTTAACAGTTTAGCTACGGAGTGGTGCAAAACACGTTTCTGTTTCAATTAAAGCTATCAATTAAACAGCACGGAACTCCGTGTTAAATGCATCATCACGTGATTGATGCAGTTTTAATTTAATTTTAGAAATTATTTTTATACGGTCAGTTTATTTATCAAGCAATTTAGTATATTTTGCTTCTGTAAATATTGTAGTGTATTTTATATATTGAATTATTTAATTTTTTTTCTAAAATAAACTCAAATAAAATAATAGTGATCTTGTTTTATAGTCAAAATTATACCATCTCAAACACTGCTTTCGCCTCAGATATAAGTTAGTTCAATCCACTAAGTCAAGAATACTAGATATTTATTTCATCACAGGCAAAGCAGGCGAGGATTCGAACTCTAAACCATTTCGTACCAATGGCTCATTCATTAACAGTTTAGCTACGGAGTGATGCAAACAAGTTTTTTGTTTCAATTAAAGCTATCAATTAAGTAGCACGGAACGCCATGTTAAATGCATCATCATGTGATTCATGAGTTTGGAATTTAATTCTATTAAAATTTTAGTACGGTCAGTTTATTTATTAAGTCATTTAATACTTTTTCCTAGTGTAAATATTATAGTATATTTTTATATATTGAATAATTTAATTTTTTTTCTAAAATAAACTCAAATAGTTATGACCTTGTTTTAGAGTCAAAATTATGCCATCGCAAATATTGCTTTCGCCTCAGTTATAAGTTATTTCATCCACTTAATCAGACTACTACGAGAGTGATATTTCATTACAGGCCAAAGCAGGTGAGGATTCGAACTCTAAACCATTCGTACTAATAACTCATTCGTTAACAGTTTAGCTACGGAGTGGTGCAAAACACGTTTCTGTTTCAATTAAAGCTATCAATTAAACAGCACGGAACTCCGTGTTAAATGCATCATCACGTGATTGATGCATTTTAATTTAATTTTAGAAATTATTTTAATACGCTCAGTTTATTTATCTAGCAATTTAGTATATTTTGCTTCTGTAAATATTGTAGTGTATTTTATATATTGAATTATTTAATTTTTTTTCTAAAATAAACTCAAATAATAGTGATCTTGTTTTATAGTCAAAATTATACCATCTCAAACACTGCTTTCGCCTCAGATATAAGTTAGTTCAATCACAAGTGAAGCTTATTTCCTCACAGAGCAAAGCAGGCGAGGATTCGAACTCTAAACCATTCGTACCAATGACTCATTCATTAACAGTTTAGCTACGGAGTGTGCAAAACAAGTTTATTGTTTCAATTAAAGCTATGAATTAAGTAGCACGGAACTCCGTGTTAAATGCATCATCATGTGATTCATGAGGTTGGAATTTTATTCTATAAAAATTTTAATACGGTCAGTTTGTTTATTAAGTCATTTAGTACTTTTTCCTATCGTAAATATTATAGTTTATTTTTATATATTGAATTATTTAATATTTTTTCTAAAATAAACTCAATTAGTTATAACCTTGTTATACAGTCAAAATATTATGCCATCTCAAATATTGCTTTCGCCTCAGATATAAGTTAGTTCATCCACTTAGTCAGAATACTAGAGAATCTTATTTCATCACAGGCCAAAGCAGGCGAGGATTCGAACTCTAAACCATTCGTACTAATAAATCATTCGTTAACAGTTCAGCTACGGTGTGGTGCAAAAACGTTTCTGTTTCAATTAAAGCTATCAATTAAACAGCACGGAACTCCGTGTTAAATGCATCATCACGTGATTGATGCAGTTTTAATTTAATTTTAGAAATTATTTTAATACGGTCAGTTTATTTATCAAGCAATTTAGTATATTTTGCTTCTGTAAATATTGTAGTGTATTTTATATATTGAATTATTTAATTTTTTTTCTAAAATAAACTCAATTAGTAGTGATCTTGTTTTATAGTCAAATTTATATTATCTCAAACAGTGCTTTCGCCTCAGATATAAGTTAGTTAAATCACAAGTGAAGCTGATTTCCTCACAGAGCAAAGCAGGCGAGGATTCGAACTCTAAACCATTCGTACCAATGGCTCATTCATTAACAGTTTAGCTACGGAGTGGTGCAAACAAGTTTTTTGTTTCAATTAAAGCTATCAATTAAGTAGCATGGAACTCCGTGTTAAATGCATCATCATGTGATTCATGAGTTTGGAATTTAATTCTATTAAAATTTTAGTACGGTCAGTTTATTTATTAAGTCAAGTAATACTTTTTCCTATGTAAATATTATAGTATATTTTTATATATTGAATTATTTAATTTTTTTTTTTTTAAAATAAACTCAAATAGTTATGACCTTGTTTAAGAGTCAAAATTATATGCCATCTCAAATATTGCTTTCGCCTCAGATATAAGTTAGTTCATCCACTTATTCAGAATACAAGAGAATCTTATTTCATCACAGGCCAAAGCAGGCGAGGATTCGAACTCTAAACCATTCGTACTAATAAATCATTCGTTAAGAGTTCAGCTACGGTGTGGTGAAAAACACGTTTCTGTTTCAATTAAAGCTATCAATTAAACAGCACGGAACTCCGTGTTAAATGCATCATCACGTGATTGATGCAGTTTTAATTTAATTTTAGAAATTATTTTAATACGGTCAGTTTATTTATCAAGCAATTTAGTATATTTTGCTTCTGTAAATATTGTAGTGTATTTTATATATTGAATTATTTAATTTTTTTTCTAAAATAAACTCAAATAATAGTGATCTTGTTTTATAGTCAAAATTATACCATCTCAAACACTGCTTTCACCTCAGATATAAGTTAGTTCAATCACAAGTGAAGCTTATTTATTTCACAGAGCAAAGCAGGCGAGGATTCGAACTCTAAACCATTCGTACCAATGACTCATTCCTTAACAGTTTAGCTACGGAGTGGTGCAAACAAGTTTTTTGTTTCAATTATAGCTATCATATAAGTAGCATGGAACTCCGTGTTAAATGCATCATCATGTGATTCATGAGTTTGGAATTTAATTCTATTAAAATTTTAGTACGGTCAGTTTATTTATTAAGTCAAGTAATACTTTTTCCTATGGTAAATATTATAGTATATTTTTATATATTGAATAATTTAATTTTTTTTCTAAAATAAACTTAAATCGTTATGACCTTGTTTTATAGTCAAAATTATGCCATCTCAAATATTGCTTTCGCCTCAGATATAAGTTAGTTCATCCACTTAGTCAGAATACCAAAGAATCTTATTTCATCACAGGCCAAAGCAGGCGAGGATTCGAACTCTAAACCATTCGTACTAATAAATCATTCGTTAAGAGTTCAGCTACGGTGTGGTGAAAAACACGTTTCTGTTTCAATTAAAGCTATCAATTAAACATCACGGAACTCCGTGTTAAATGCATCATCACGTGATTGATGCAGTTTTAATTTAATTTTAGAAATTATTTTAATACGCTCAGTTTATTTATCAAGCAATTTAGTATATTTTGCTTCTGTAAATATTGTAGTGCATTTTATATATTGAATTATTTAATTTTTTTTCTAAAATAAACTCAATTAGTAGTGATCTTGTTTTATAGTCAAATTTATATTATCTCAAACACTGCTTTCGCCTCAGATATAAGTTAGTTAAATCACAAGTGAAGCTGATTTCCTCACAGAGCAAAGCAGGCGAGGATTCGAAGTCTATACCATTCGTACCAATGACTCATTCCTTAACAGTTTGGCTACAGAGTGGTGCAAACAAGTTTTTTGTTTCAATTAAAGCTATCAATTAAGTAGCACGGAACTCCGTGTTAAATGCATCATCATGTGATTCATGAGTTTGGAATTTAATTGTATAAAAATTTTAGTACGGTCAGTTTATTAAGTCATTTAATACTTTTTCCTAGTGTAAATATTATAGTATATTTTTATATATTGAATAATTTAATTTTTTTTCTAAAATAAACTCAAATAGTAATGACCTTGTTTTAGAGTCAAATTTATGCCATCTCAAATATTGCTTTCGCTCAGTTATAAGTTATATCATCCACTTAATCAGACTACAAGAGAAGCTTATTTCATCACAGGCCAAAGCAGGCGAGGATTCGAACTCTAAACCATTCGTACTAATAAATCATTCGTTAAGAGTTCAGCTACGGTGTGGTGAAAAACACGTTTCTGTTTCAATTAAAGCTATCAATTAAACAGCACGGAACTCCGTGTTAAATGCATCATCACGTGATTGATGCATTTTAATTTAATTTTAGAAATTATTTTAATACGCTCAGTTTATTTATCTAGCAATTTAGTATATTTTGCTTCTGTAAATATTGTAGTGTATTTTATATATTGAATTATTTAATTTTTTTCTAAATTATAAGTTCAAAAAATAGTGATCTTGTTTTATATTCAAAATTATACCATCTCAAATATTGCTTTAGCCTCAGATATAAGTTAGTTCATCCACTAAGTCAGAATACTAGAGTATCTTATTTCATCACAGGCCAAAGCAGGCAAGGATTCGAACTCTAAACCATTCGTACCAATGGCTCATTAAAAGTTTAGCTACGGAGTGATGCAAACAAGTTTTTTGTTTCAATTAAAGTTATCAATTAAGTAGCATGGAACTCCGTGTTAAATGCATCATCATGTCATTCATGAGTTTTGAATTTAATTCTATAAAAATTTATTACGGTCAGTTTATTTATTAAGTCATTTAATACTCTTACCTATCGTAAATATTATAGTATATTTTTATATATTGAATTATTTAATTTTTTTTCTAAAATAAACTCAAATAGTTATGACCTTGTTTTAGAGTCAAAATTATGCCACCTCAAATATTGCTTTCGCCTCAGTTATAAGTTATATCATCCACTTAATCAGACTACAAGAGAAGCTTATTTTTTCACAGGCCAAAGCAGGCGAGGATTCGAACTCTAAACCATTCATACTAATAAATCATTCGTTAAGAGTTCAGCTACGGTGTGGTGAAAAACACGTTTCTGTTTCAATTAAAGCTATCAATTAAACAGCACGGTACTCCGTGTTAAATGCATCATCACGTAATTGAAGCAGTTTTAATTTAATTTTAGAAATTATTTTAATACGGTCAAATTATTTATCAAGCAATTTAGTATATTTTGCTCCTGTAAATATTGTAGTGTATTTTATACATTGAATTATTTAAATTTTTTTCTAAAATGAAATCAAATAATAGTGATCTTGTTTTATAGTCAAAATTATACCATCTCAAACACTGCTTTCACCTCAGATATACGTTAGTTCAATCACAAGTGAAGCTTATTTCCTCACAGAGCAAAGCAGGCGACGATTCAAACTCTAAACTGTTCGTACCAATCGCTCATTCATTAACAGTTTAGCTACGGAGTGGTGCAAACAAGTTTTTTGTTTCAATTATAGCTATCATATAAGTAGCATGGAACTCCGTGTTAAATGCATCATCATGTGTTTCATGAGTTTGGAATTTAATTCTATAAAAGTTTTAGTACGGTCAGTTTATTTATTAAGTCATTTAATACTCTTACCTATCGTAAATATTATAGTATATTTTTATATATTGAATTATTTAATTTTTTTTCTAAACTAAATTCAAATATTTATGACCTTGTTTTATAGTCAAAATTATGAAGTTTCAAATATTGCTTTCGCCTCAGATATAAGTTAGTTCAATCACAAGTGAAGCTGATTTCCTCACAGAGCAAAGCAGGCGAGGATTCGAACTCTAAACCATTCGTACCAATGACTCATTCATTAACAGTTTAGCTACGGCGTGGTGCAAACAAGTTTTTTGTTTCAATTATAGTTATCATATAAGTAGCATGGAACTCCGTGTTAAATGCATCATCATGTCATTCATGAGTTTGGAATTTAATTCTATAAAAATTTTAGTACGGTCAGTTTATTTATTAAGTCATTTAATACTTTTTCCTATCGTAAATATTATAGTATATTTTTATATATTGAATAATTTAATTTTTTTTTCTAAAATAAACTTAAATCGTTATGACCTTGTTTTATAGTCAAAATTATGCCATCTCAAATATTGCTTTCGCCTCAGATATAAGTTAGTTCATCCACTTAGTCAGAATACCAAAGAATCTTATTTCATCACAGGCCAAAGCAGGCGAGGATTCGAACTCAAAACCATTCGTACTAATAAAGCATTCGTTAAGAGTTCAGCTACGGTGTGGTGAAAAACACGTTTCTGTTTCAATTAAAGCTATCAATTAAACAGCACGGAACTCCGTGTTAAATGCATCATCACGTGATTGATGCAGTTTTAATTTAATTTTAGAAATTATTTTAATACGCTCAGTTTATTTATCAAGCAATTTAGTATATTTTGCTTCTGTAAATATTGTAGTGTATTTTATACATTGAATTATTTAATTTTTTTCTAAAATAAACTCAAATAGTAGTGATCTTGTTTTATAGTCAAAATTTACCATCTCAAACACTACTTTCGCCTCAGATATAAGTTAGTTCAATCACAAGTGAAGCTGATTTCCTCACAGAGCAAAGCAGGCGAGGATTCGAACTCTAAACCATTCGTACCAATGACTCATTCCTTAACAGTTTGGCTACAGAGTGGTGCAAACAAGTTTTTTGTTTCAATTAAAGCTATCAATTAAGTAGCACGGAACTCCGTGTTAAATGCATCATTATGTGATTCATGAGTTTGGAATTTAATTGTATAAAAATTTTAGTACGGTCAGTTTATTAAGTCATTTAATACTTTTTCCTAGTGTAAATATTATAGTATATTTTTATATATTGAATAATTTAATTTTTTTTCTAAAATAAACTCAAATAGTAATGACCTTGTTTTAGAGTCAAATTTATGCCATCTCAAATATTGCTTTCGCTCAGTTATAAGTTATATCATCCACTTAATCAGACTACAAGAGAAGCTTATTTCATCATTGGCCAAAGCAGGCGAGGATTCAAACTCTAAACCATTCGTACTAATAAATCATTCGTTAAGAGTTCAGCTACGGTGTGGTGAAAAACACGTTTCTGTTTCAATTAAAGCTATCAATTAAACAGCACGGAACTCCGTGTTAAATGCATCATCACGTGATTGATGCATTTTAATTTAATTTTAGAAATTATTTTAATACGCTCAGTTTATTTATCTAGCAATTTTGTATATTTTGCTTCTGTAAATATTGTAGTGTATTTTATATATTGAATTATTTAATTTTTTTCTAAATTATAAGTTCAAAAAATAGTGATCTTGTTTTATATTCAAAATTATACCATCTCAAACATTGCTTTAGCCTCAGATATAAGTTAGTTCATCCACTAAGTCAGAATACTAGAGTATCTTATTTCATCACAGGCCAAAGCAGGCAAGGATTCGAACTCTAAACCATTCGTACCAATGGCTCATTAACAGTTTAGCTACGGAGTGATGCAAACAAGTTTTTTGTTTCAATTAAAGTTATCAATTAAGTAGCATGGAACTCCGTGTTAAATGCATCATCATGTCATTCATGAGTTTTGAATTTAATTCTATAAAAATTTATTACGGTCAGTTTATTTATTAAGTCATTTAATACTCTTACCTATCGTAAATATTATAGTATATTTTTATATATTGAATTATTTAATTTTTTTTCTAAAATAAACTCAAATAGTTATGACCTTGTTTTAGAGTCAAAATTATGCCACCTCAAATATTGCTTTCGCCTCAGTTATAAGTTATATCATCCACTTAATCAGACTACAAGAGAAGCTTATTTTTTCACAGGCCAAAGCAGGCGAGGATTCGAACTCTAAACCATTCGTACTAATAAATCATTCGTTAAGAGTTCAGCTACGGTGTGGTGAAAAACACGTTTCTGTTTCAATTAAAGCTATCAATTAAACAGCACGGAACTCCGTGTTAAATGCATCATCACGTGATTGAAGCAGTTTTAATTTAATTTTAGAAATTATTTTAATACGGTCAAATTATTTATCAAGCAATTTAGTATATTTTGCTTCTGTAAATATTGTAGTGTATTTTATACATTGAATTATTTAAATTTTTTCTAAAATGAAATCAAATAATAGTGATCTTGTTTTATAGTCAAAATTATACCATCTCAAACACTGCTTTCACCTCAGATATACGTTAGTTCAATCACAAGTGAAGCTTATTTCCTCACAGAGCAAAGCAGGCGACGATTCAAACTCTAAACTGTTCGTACCAATCGCTCATTCATTAACAGTTTAGCT